>JAVUPR010000300.1:21822500-22422500 GCA_036785695.1 Gentiana straminea
AGTTCTTGTGTTTTTTTCTTAAGTCTTATGAAGACTAAATTAAAATATTTACAAGCGGTTAACGGATTAAAAGGAGTTAAGGGGCATGTGTTTAAAATAAGAGAACTTATCGAAGTCTCTATCAAAGAAAGACGTTTGAGATTGATTTATCTAATTTTAAATCAGCTTTTTGATATATGATATCTAATTAATATAATTAAATTAGAAAGATTGAATACAGAATATTCTATGATATTGAAAGTGAAGCAAACGTTGCAACATTTACCATATTATATTCTGAATCTAGTAAATTGATAAAGTAACTAAATAAATGTTATTGCGTTCAGTTCTTATTGAAAAACACGATTTTCAGTTATTTGTTAGGATTTGACTAACAATTCAATTGGAATGAATAAATGTTATTTCAATAAAGATGAATAGTCATTAAATCTAACATATTAAGAGTAATTGTAATGGTCATAACATATAATGGAGTCTATTTTATTGTAGGGGCCATCAAATAGATATCTTTGATAAATTAAATCAAATCGATCATTATAGTGACTTATATCTATATTTAATAAATAAATAACTTATGGCCGAAAAAAAAAGTTGACATAAACGTTGGTTGGTGGGTATTTTTCATTTTTATTTTTTTTGGTTTATTAAGGTAGAAAATTCGTGAAACTGAAATATGAAAGAAACAAAAAATTGGATTTTAATTTAAAGGAAAAAGAATCACATAATCCCAATAAAAAGAGTCTAGAGTGGCATCTATTTTTAGACTCCTATCTAGAAGGAGTCAAAAGAATTCAAATCTATTTTCAAGCTACCACTACAAACTACAATGTAAAAGCAAAGACTCCCTCCAAACATATTCACTTGGCTTTAAATGATATCTATTTAAAAGTCATTACACTTGCTCTAAGATTTATGTCACTATATAGTTTATTTAAGTGATGAAAGTCTCAACTATATAATTGTATGACCGTTATCCTTAATTTTTTGTGGTTGTTCTAGACATAGTCTATTTAGAAGAGAAACGTATAATCAAATATCATTCTGATGATATCTGAACCATGTGATTATGAATCATGTGGGTAATATGTATCTTATCTAGAGATGACTAAAATATCTATTTATGAAAATGTTATAAAGTCTTAAAAAAATTGCCTAAAGCCTAAACATATTGATGTTTGTTGCTTATCACATTTAATGCCACAAACAATATTATTGTTTATTGCTCTCTTTGACTATTTTAGAAATAGCCGCATTTACTTAGTAGAGTACGAAATTCGGAAAGTCTAAAAAGTTTGAGCTAGTATGAATACGAGATTGATAAACAACTTAGGAAATAATCTTCATTTCGATCAAGCAATTAATGCCCGAAGAGTGTTTCAGAAGTTGTATGAAAGGAGATCAAATTATCCTATGAAGGATACCATTTCAAGACACACGATAGGATTGTGTTTCTAAAATGTAAATAGCACTTAATATGATAATGGTGCAGTGTAAGTCATGCGAAATATCTTTTACGCATTTTGGGATAGTGCCATTGAGGTGAGTGTATCCCTCACCTGTTTTGGAATAGTATCCGTTACATGTTTTGGGATAGTGCCCGTGGACGGGAACTACTTGTATAGAAAGCGTATTTTAAGATGAAGTGACGATTGAAACGTTCAGAACCACACAGTTTAAATACAAAATTAAACTATAAGGTTCATAGTGCTCCACACGATGTCTCCACACGTGTGTAGACACCACACAAGTATTTCCCGTAGGCAAGTAAATATTGTATCACTAAAGTGAAAGAACAGTAAGTAAATAAATAAACAAATATAAATAAGGGTTGCTACAATAAATCTACAGAAAACTAGCCAACATAATTCACAAAATTGCACACGTCATACATCAAGACTCATTAAAGATTCTTTATTTTTTACCCTCACTTTGCGGAAAGGGCACTACAGATATTCTGCAACAACGAATGAGCATCATCAACAACAAGAAGATGCTCTGTTCTTTTCTTTTCTTTTCTTTTCTTTTCTTTTAACAACAGTAACATTATCAACGGGGATCTGGATTCAAAATATGGCCAAAAAATAATACAAGCCAAAAATAACACTAGCCAATACATGAACGGTTAGTATATTAATCTTTTGCTTTACACAATGTTGCCAAAAAGCTAAAAAAAAAACACAACAAAAATAAAGAAGGGTCAAGCATTGGAGAAGAAAAAACGCACATTACATCTCGACATTAGCTTTGTTACCAGCCAAGATGAGGGAAATCTCCAAACCACGACTAAACGCTTGGTTGAAGAGTAGACGAGATTGGAAGGTGGAGATAAATGGGAACCAAGATAACAATGCTATTGGAGCGAAAATCAGCATTCCCATTCCAGCATCGTACATTCGGGCAAACTCCTTTACAGATTCCCAAAGCCCTAAACTCCTCACTATCTTCTTCCATGCGATAGCTAGCTGTGAGACAATAAATCATATTTATTTCATTATATCAACATATAATCAGGAAACAATCTATGCAACTAAACACTTTGAGCATGCGCACTGGCAACACTTTGAGATTCCAGATTCTCATCTGACTACCATGCAATCAACAACCCTATTCTGGTTGTCCCAATACTCCCAACCTACCATATACTACCTTAAAGGGGGGGGGGGGGGGTTGAGTTTGACAAAAGAGAAGCTACAAACTTACACAAATGATTGCCCACCCAGTGGGAATAAATGCGAGAATGCTAGAAAACAGGTCTGTAAGCGTGAGATCGGTGAGCGACACAGCAAGTGCAAGGGCTGCAATCAGTCCTAGGGCTGTCACTCCTTGCATAAACCGTAGCATCAGCTGAAAGTTTGTAGACTTCTTCGGGCTGAGGGTAAAAATCTTGAAGATGAGGACTATTCCAGCCAGTACAGCCCAAGAGAAACCGTAAATCGCAAGAGATGTGTTTTTGCCTGTCAGTTGTAGTTTGTATACGATTCCATACTGGAAAATAAAGAACCTCAAGCTCAATATTGTTTCGAGTATTTGGCCTCTCAACGTCTGGATATGCATCTGCTCTTCATCCCACCAAGACTCCCAGCTGTTATCACCCTTGATACCAACTCCACCTTTATACAAAAGCCAGCTGGTCCAATCATCAAAATCCTCTACAGTCTTTTGCCATTCGAAACCTGAAGGATTGAACAAGTATGGAGCATAGAGCCAAGATATGACAAGAAACCAGCTGCTTATGGTGATTAATATAAATGAAACAGCTCCTCCTTCTGTGTATCCATAACCAATGTAGACTATAAGCAGCAATGCTACTTCCAGCGCTTTGACAAAATGGCTTCTTGAGTACAATCGATAATTGTCCGCAAATTTGATATGGCGGACAACAAAGCCTCTCCCAGTTGCTCGATACTTTGCACCTCCATGAAGAATTGTACGTCCAAAGTAATGAGTTCTTGTTCCTAATGAGAATGTGAAGAAGACAGAGCAAAGCTGAAGCTGCATTGTAATGAAACTAAATATAGCCTTCAGCAACCCCGATTCTAGAATAAATCCAACTATCATAGGGACAGCAGTAAAAATACCAATTTGGACAAGGAATTGGGCATTTAGTGCAGCGTCTAATGCTGTGTTACCCAACAACTTAGCTTGTAGTGAAATCCCTCGATCAACTCCAGAGAATGCCAGGTATGCACGTCCATAGAGAAATACATATATCGTGAGAACAGTCATCATTGTGCAAACATAGAAACCAACGGTCGTGAAGTAAAAAGAAAGCATCCTAAAGAAGTCAAACAGTTGGCCAAGCCTGTACACATCCCTGCTCAAAACTTGCTCTCCATTTCCACCAGCCACCTTGCCTTCAAATAATGCAATTTGATTCAAACCAACATCTCTTCCCTTTCCAACCTGAATATACTCGTGGTGAGTAATGTTGCCCTGCCTAAGTGTAGAGTTAAATCCTGCACATTAAAGAGTGGAGTTATAAAAGAATACACAAAAACACATGAGGCTTTATTAATGCCGCCTCGAGTAATATAAATAAATACTTGGCAGAAATCTTCGCATTACCTGCATAGATGTCTTCACTGATATTGATCACACGTGAGGCTTTACTAATGCCACCTCGAGTAATATGAAATATTCGATCAAAGACATCTGGATGTCCATAATGCATGCGCACTTTGAGAGGATTTGCTAAAACTCGTTGTCCCAAAGTAACGAAACTAGTCTCCTGGTTGGACATGAACCAGGCCAAGGAAGAAACACTTCCAGTGAACACATGCTCTCTAACACCAAGAATAGTGGGAGGCCGAAGTCCATGATCTTCATGAAATTCCTCAAGCAAATTTCTCATTTTCATTGCCTCCTCCAGGTAGTTATCTTGATTCATGTCAATCGTTTGAACAGCGTCCCCACGAGTGAAAATTATTGAATGATTTTGGTTCTCTGGCTTCCCTTCACCAAGTTTCGGGTCTCCAGGAAGTTTAATCGAATATATTTCCTGATCCTTCCCATTTGCATCAGCTTTTACTAACTTCGAATAATATTCCTTGGATGCCCCCCCTTCAGTTGCAGTGCTTTCTTCAACATGTATAAAAGCTACACGAAGTGCTTCATTCCTCTGTAATAATAGAGCAATATCTGCTGCCTCAGGTGCCTTGCGCTGCTTTTGTTGCCCGTAAATTTGGCACGACACCACATAGGTGAACTTTATATCAGCTTGAGCCCGTGCTTCACGTGAAAACTCAAAACCATTTGTTCTGGGATGACTAGCCTGTAATTGAATATCTACTCCAACAGATCTCTTTTCCAAGAAACTTTGCAGCATTAGCGCCCTTCTGTAATACATCATCCCTCTTACTGTCCTGGCTAATGTTTGGCCTCGGTAAGATGCCCAAAAGCGGAGCTCCAGTGCGCCAGTGGAACTTTCTTGAATTTCAGCATCACCGCTACCATCCTGACCAATGCGCTCCAAGAAATTTTCCCATTCATCTGGAAATATTTTTTGCAGATAAAAAAGTGTTGATATGCCATCTTCATTTTCAACCCGCAACTCAGAGTTACTGTAAAGCACAGTCTCGCTGTAGTAAGGTGTGAACACACAAAATGGCACCATTTGGTAAACTGGCTTTGCCGTAGGCATGTCCATGAACAAGGAATTTGAAAAGAACTCCAATCTCCTCCTTGCTTCAAGATTCTTCGGTATGTTAGCTACAGATTCCTTCACCGTGAGAAGTAGGTGCAACCTTTTCACTAGTTCCTTAATTTCAGGATCTTTGGGCCACAATATCTTAGAAAAGAGGCGTCCCTCATTTCTGGCCCTCGCCAATAAATTCCATGTATCGAGCTGCTCTCTTAAATTAGATGATAGTAACTTATGGGTAACAACCTCATACACATCATACAAAGCTTTGGCAGCACCTTTTGCAAGTTCAGGAGTTTCATTCCGTATCAGTAGCCCAGTCAAAGCTGTAAATTTCTTTAGCACTTCGGGAAGCATCTTCAGAGACAAGGTCATGACAACTGAACCGTCACCTATGCTGTCGTTGATCTCACGGAATATCCTCTCAACCCAAAGTCTCCCCTCCTCCTCAACAAGAGTGTGTAAGATCTTTTCAACACTGTAAAAGCATTCTTGAACAGCGAATGCCATATATTCATCCCTGCTTACTCTATTCCAAAGATCTGCCTGGGTATCTTTGCAGTCCAGAGCTAAGTCAATAGCCAATAAGATCTTGCTGCTAAGGAGGAAAAGAGGCCACTGCACCAGTCCTAGAATCCCGGTGTTGCTAGGCATCGAGAGCAAGTCCATTTCTCTATTACTAATATAGTCCTCCTCACGCAAGCTTTTGATGATATCATTCCAGAATGGAGAAAATATGGCTGCATACTCCTCATTGTTATCTTGGGAGTCCTGGGATGCAAGTCTATGAAAAGGCAACCTTTTCATCTCTGATGACACAAGAGTCCTGACAAAAGCCTCTGGAAAGCTCTCAAAACGTTTATGTACCATTTCAATAGACCGAATCTCTCCTAGTCGAGCCCGAGCACCCATGACAGCTCCAATTATTGCAGATAATATAGTGTACCAGATGTGAATATCCATGATGTAAATAGCAACAACAGGTGCCCACAAGCTAGCCACGGTCAATGCATTATTGTTGTTTTTTGATATGAAATCGTGCCAAGAGTATTGCAAGGATGGGAGATGTACAATAGTGTTTGTTGGCTCAACTAGAGGTTTAATCTGAAGGAAGTACGCAAATGTGAACTTGCAGACAAAGATAACCAACCAGAAAGACACGTACCTTATGTAGTCGGTGGTCCTTTCCACAAGACCTCGCCCAACAAAATATCGCTCCTGATAGATCCACTTGAAGAACTGAAAGAATGACTGATCACACATTTCTGAAAATGTGTGGCAGGCCGGTATTCTCAAGAAAAGCGCTAAAATCAGCCTGAGTGCAGCATATACACCCAACACTAAGACATAGATCCGAAAGTATAAAGAGCTGGTGTCTTGTTTCCTTTCTTGCAGCACCTTTATACATACAAATGTTACAAAGACAGAGCTCAAACCCCACCAGAAAAACCTAATGAAGAGCCTTGAAATAGCCATTCCTCTGGCAGTAGTATAAGCACCAAACATGAGGAGAACATCTAAACTACTCTCTAAAAAATTAAGGATAGCAAAGGTTGGACCCAAGCTGAGTAAACTCTTGAAAGTGCCAAGATTTAAGTGCCCGTGATTGAAAGCTATAATTGTCAATCCCTGAAACATTAAAGCAAGAAAAATCCACATTCGGTGAAAACTTCTATACAAGTGTAGAAATGTCCGGTGCTCGACATATGTGCTTTTCCCAGTCCGTTTCCCCTTTTTAGGTTTTAGAAGAAACGCTGAATCCTCTTTCATTGGCCAGCTAAGCTCAAAGCATGTAGGTGACCAGAAGTATTCGTTGAAGTCATCATAATTCCGCCAAGCTGAATGTGAGGCTCTTCCATTATTGTTATTTTCAGCTTCCTTAACCAAAGTATCATATATGGGGCGAATGACTTGATCTAGGAAGGACACAGAACCACTAGCACTTGTACAACTTGGTGCAGGATGCGCCTCTCCATGGTCCAAAATGGCATCCAACTCTCTAGCCATATGGTGGAATATGTAGCAGATGCACTCAGGTAGAAAACGGACATTAGCTGCTTCACCCCATATGCAGAAGTACAAAGACACAAGAAATAGTTTCCTATCTCTATTAACGGCCTCCAGACTGTTATACACCAGTCGTATTCGCAAATATTTGCACCACTTTATGTAGTTATCCAACACCTTCAAGAAGACATCTTTAACAGCTTTTTCATCAATTTTCGGATCTGCTTCAACAGGTGTGCCAAGCTGTGACTGTGCATTCGCTAGAATAAGGACAACATTCTCACGTTGATTCCTTATGTTGTCTTTCTGGAAACCAAATACGCATTCCAACAGATCAAACATGTCCGTATCACGCTGTCCAGAAATCTCAAAATCAGTAGGAAGCCTAGGAAACTGATCTGTATATTTCAATGCTGATATAGAACCTCTGACTTCTGGAAAAAACCCAATAGCATTGGTGGGAGAAGGTGCTTCCAAAGGTACAATATTGTAGGGGGTAAGTCCACCTGATAATGTTGCATCTGACCTTTTGATCCGTCTCAACTCCTCAGTGATTAGTCTGCCAACTCCTTCGGGGGCATCTTTGCTTAGAGCCTCCATCACCTCAACTAAAGCTCTTACGGTAGCTATAACCTTTTTCATTTCATCAAAGCGAAGCCCAAAGTCTTCAAAATTGGAGCTAAATGTTCCAGATTCACGCCATCGTTGCTCCTCTCTCTGGATGTCATCAACTCTGTTTCGCCTCTTATAACGTTGATAAAATTCCCATAGGTGTTCGACATCTCGACTACGATCTAATGAAGACCCATCTTTCTTGGCAAGTTTTTGCTTGATAACAGACATTAAACCAGTCTTAAATTGAAGGACTCCTCTGCCATCACTGTTGGGATCCAAGTTCTGTGCCATGGTATATGCCTGCTCGCAAAGTATTCTGGAGATATTTGGGTCCTCAGCTTGAATTTCGTCGGCAGCTTGGAGAATTGCATTGACATTAGTTGTGCGCTTGAGCGAATCAGGAACCGCTCCAGCTAGGCCGCTCGAAGTTCTCTCGTGGCCTTGGCCAGTGTGGCTGATCTGCTCTCGCCGTAGCGTCGCCTTCACCAACCTCTCCCAGTTGTCGTAAACCCTAGCCATTGTCGACTGAACCAACGCTTGAACGACCTCTCGGTCTCGGGAGGGATAATGGATTGGATCTACAGAAATGATTTACGGTTTCTTCATAGAGTCTTTCCTTCCCAAAAAAAATAAGAAAACAAAATTTAAAAAATAAAAGGTTAAAAGATCTGGACGATTGTTTTTAATTTAAAATAGAAAAATGGATAAAAAAAAAAAGATAATTGGTGAGAAGGATAAAAATACGTCTGTTAGTACATGTGTTACTACATTGGTTGTAGCAATATGTAGGAACAAGCGCGTTTTTCCATCTCAATTACTATCTTTTTTTTCTTGTCATTTTTTTTTTTAATTTTGTATCTTATTTTGTCATTCTGGCCCGTCACCCAATAAATAACTAAATATAATTGTTTTCTTTCTTTTATTTTTGAAATCATAATAACTGTTTATTTACAAGCGGATTCAAATTCAGGGTGATTACGGCAAATTATGCGGTGGAAAAGGTTTCTCTCAATAAAAAAAACAATTATCAAGACAAAAAAAAATTTTGGAGGGGACACGACACATTTTTATATGGTCGATTATTATGAGATTTGAAGGAACCAATAAATTATAGGTAAGATATCATTAGAAAAAGTATACATGTGTGTTTATTTTGATCATTTTTGTTGTGATATTATCTCTACTCGCAGTGCAATTTAAAATAGACGTGTGATGGTTGGACGCGTTTTTTAAAGGGAATTATAGATATATTTATGAGTTTTTGTTTACAATGACCAGTTTGGAGACTTAATTAGGTATTTAGGACACCAAAAAAAGATAATCTTTCATAAGGACACATTCTATTTAACATTCCCTGATTACCCATCTATCACATCTAACAGAAAGGTGCGACAGCTACCATGGATTACAGCTTTCCTCTCAACCTTCTTCTTCCTCTCGTCTCTTCTTCCTTTGTTTCCCTTCCTCTACATTAATGCGTCTCCCCTGCCGGATTCCGATCGTTCCTCTCCTAGCTTGTTCGACTTTCTTTTGGGAAAAATTCCTTCTCAGTCGCCGACGACAACCTGTTGGGTGGATCACTCCTTTGTGGAGCCCAAGCCCACTAAATAAATAAGAACAAAAAATGTATGTCAAATATTATTTAAGGGAACAAGCTAGGTTATTTTTCCCTAATCTTTTCTAATCTTCACAACAAAAAGAGAGGCAAAAAGCGAAGAAATTCACAGCAGTTTTCTGTGTTGCAGCAGCAACTTTACGACGACGATCGGGCATCCAAACGGACTCCGATCGGCACGAAATTTTGAGGGCTTGTTCGTCTCTCACTTCAATCTGAACGGTGGAATTTTTGTTTCAACGGTTCAATCTCCGGAAATAAGGCGACGACCTGACTGCTGCGTTTCCAGTGATATTATTCAACAACTCTTGTATTTTGCATTCTTAGTTGATGCTTTGGTGTAGTTGAGTTGGTTGATGTGTTTGAAACACTTTTATATCATCTTTGCTGATTCGTGGAGTTTTTGTGGGCCTCGGCCTCGTGGTTTTTACTCTCTCACATCGAGAGGGGTTTTCCACGTTAAAATTGTTGTGTTGATTTTGTTGTGTTTTCGTTTTGCTTTATTTGTGATTTATCTTCATTGGGGCTGCCTCGTTTAATTTCGTTGCGTGTCATTGGGAAGACTTTTTGGATATTTGTGGTACGTGTGGTATTGCGGTTTTTTGTTTTCCCAACAAGTGTTATCAGAGAGTTTGGGTATAAATTTTATGATCTTGTTGACAAGAAAGTGATTAGAAGCCGAGATGTTGTGTTTGCAGAGAATGAGACTTTGCAGGATGTTGATAAAAATCAGAGTTCAACACCTCAGGTTAGTGATGGTTCAGCTGACTTGGAGATAATTTCTCTTACACCTATAGAGGAGCATGGTGCAGTTGATGATCAGGGTAATCAGCAGGATGATGCAGATGATGCAGTTGATTTTGATCAGAACATTGATGATGATATGATTGAGGAACCGGTACCATATAAGGCTCCACCAATTATTCCCAGGAGATCTACTAGAGAGAGACAACATTCTACTAGATATCCAGTGACTGAATATGTTTTGCTCTCAGATAGTGGAGAGCCCGAATGTTTTGAGGAGGCCATGAATGATGAACATAAAGATAAATGGCTTGATGCTATGAAAGACGAGATGAAGTCTTTGCATGACAATCACACATATGAGTTGGTGAAATTGCCTAAGGAGAAGAAAGATTTGAAAAATAAGTGGGTCTTCAGAATTAAGAATGAAGACGATAATTCTACACATCGGTATAAGGCAAGATTAGTAGTCAAAGGTTTGGTCAGAGAAAGGGCATTGATTTTGGTGAGATTTTCTCTCATGTTGTGAAAATGTCTTCTATCCTGACTGTTCTTGGCTTGGCAGCTAGTCTTGATTTGGAGGTTGAGCAGATGGATGTTAAAACGGCTTTTCTTCATGGTGATTTGGAAGAAGACATCTACATGGAGCAGCCAGAGTGTTTTCAGGTGAAAGGAAAAGAGGATCTTGTGTGCAAATTGAAGAGAGTCTTATGGGTTGAAGCAAGCGCCTAGACAGTGGTATAAGAAATTTGAGTTTGTCATGAAGGAGCAGGGTTACCGAAAGACTACTTCAGATCATTGCGTGTTTATTAGCAGATTCTCAAAGGATGAGTTAATCATTCTTTTACTCTATGTTGATGATAATTTGATTGTTGGCAAGAATGCTTCAAGGATTGACAGGTTGAAGCAGCAGTTGAGCAAGTCTTTTGCAATGAAAGACTTGGGCCATGCAAAGCATATTTTAGGGATGCAGATTACTCGTGACAGAGAGGCCGGGAAAAATTTATATGTCACAAGAGAAGTTGATGACGGTCAAATTATACCCGTAAAAATCATCAACGTTGTCCTTAAATCGAGCTTAACAATATATATTTTATATTAAATCACATGTTTATATTGATTATTTAATGTTATGTGATTTATAAGATATAAGTTGGTATTTATATGTTTTTATTATTTAAATGTGATTTACTGTGCGATAAATATTGATTTTTTAGATTGCGATGAATCGGAGGATATCTATTATCGGAGGAAGTAAATCTCCATAGAAATCAAGGCAGAATCGGACTACATTAAAGATAAAACCGAAGCAACACGAAAAGTGGAGTAAGGAACAAGAAAAGCCAGCGAGCCAATCAGAGCAGAGAGGACTCGCTGGCAGCGAGTCATCAGTTCGCTGGGGGCGAGCTGGCAGAATCTCGAGGATCGGCTGGGAGTTATCTCTACGCGTTTTAAGGTTTTCAAATATATCTTTAAGTCGGTCTAAGTCTCTATATAAAGGAGCAGCACGAATTTTATTAGACACACCTTAGAAAAATACAATTCCACAACATTGGTTCTATTTTCAATACAAGTTTTCTTTATTCTATGTTCTTTCATTACGGAGTCGTTAGAATCGCCGGTTAGAGATCGTATCGAGGAGTGGTAATCACGCTCGTCTTCCAGGGTAATGTCTACTCAATTATGCAATCTTTATTCATAGATTTAATTTATTTTGTTATGGAGTAGTTGTTTTGTGTATTGATTTCCTGATGTAGTTAATTTACGAACCCATGTTTATGTAGATCTGAGACGTAAAAGACATTTCACGAGCAAATCTGGTTCAGATCTGAGCTCGCAGGCAGCGAGACTATGTCTCGCTGGTAGCAAGATCTATGATGTTCTTGATTTGTCTGTGAACAGCTACGACTACGTCAGGTTCTCTGCTTTGTAATTAAAATGAGTAATTAAACCTGATCAACTTAATTATTTGTCATCGTAATTTAACTTGAGACTCAAAAAGTGATTGTCACTTAGGACATAGATTGAATCGGTGTCTAAGAAGTACGCCTAACCATATGAATGTTGCTTAGATAAGGTTACGGTTTATACCGGCATCCCTAGTTTTGTAATTATGTCAGAAGTTATATGAGATGGAGGCCTACGAAGCGAAGTCACGTAACGGAGACACGATGATCTAGATGGCCTACCCGGAGCTAGATCTATTTTAGGGAATGACTCCCGTAGTCAGAATAATTAATCATAAATGTCTTATTTTGTCTCGTCGTCAATCTACATAGCATGGGGGAGTAATTACTACTAGCGTTATCAATACCGTTTGTTCATTATTTATAAAAGCTATAAAAATAAGTGTCTTAGTGTCGTTGTGTCTTTTATTGGTTTTGTGTTTCTATTGTGTCAATTTTAATTCTACGTTAATTGTTGGTCGTAGACCGTCTTTAATTTGCTTTTAGTTTAATAAGTCATACTTCGTTTAAGCCGAGTCTCTGTGGGATCGACCTCGACTCTATCTAACTATACTACGATTGAATCTAGTTCTCTTGCTAGTGTGTTATTTAGGTTTCGAGTATTTTTATTACTTGACCCGACATCAGAAGTACATAAATAAGGTGCTTAAGAGATTTAGCATGAGTGATGCTAAAGCAGTGTCCAGTCCACTGGCATCTAATTTCAAGTTGTGTATCAAACAGTGTCCTTCTAGCGATGATGAAAAGGAAAAGATGGCAGAAGGTCCCATATGCTTCAGCAGTTGGTAGTTCGATGTATGCCATGGTATGTAATAGACCAGACATAGCTTATGTAGTTGGTAAGGTCAGTCGTTTTCTTTCTAATCCTGGTAGAAAGAATTGGAATGCTGTGAAGTGGATTATGAGATATCTCAGGGGTACTACTGATTTATGCCTTACTTTTGGTGGTGAAAAACTCATATTGGTTGGTTTCACTGATTCTGAAATGGCCAGAGATGTGGATTCTTACAAGTCTACTTCAGGATATTTCGTTAAATTTGCAGGGGGAGCTGTGTCATGGCAGTCGAGGTTGCAAAAATGTGTTGCACTTTCAACTACTGAAGCTGAGTATATTGCAGCAACAGAAGCATGTAAAGAGTTGTTGTGGATGAAGAAGTTTCTCCGAGAGCTTGGTTTGAAGCAAGATCAGTATGTGTTACTTTGTGATAGCCATAGTGCTATTCATCTTGGTAAGAATGCAGCTTTTCATTCTAGGACCAAGCACATTGATGTTCGTTATCACTGGATTCAGGATATGTTGGATTTGAAGTTGCTAGCACTTGAAAAAGTGCACACGGATGACAATGCTGCGGATATGTTGACAAAAGCATTGACAAGGGAGAAGCTTGAGATATGTCGTTCTATTGTGAGAATGACGAATTCCTCCACAATGTCGTGAGGGGGAGATTTGTTGGGTGGATCACTCCTTTTTGGAGCCCTAGCCCACTAAATAAATAAGAAAAAAATATATATGTCAAGTATTATTTAAGGGAACAAGCTAGGTTATTTTTCTCTAATCTTTTCTAATATTCACAACAAAAAGAGAAGAAATTTGCAGCAGTTTTCTGTGTTGCAGCAGCAACTGTACGTCGACGATCGGGCATTGAAATGGACTCTGATTGGCACAAAATTCTTTGAGGGCTTGTTCATCTCTCATTGTTCTTCAATTTGAACGGTGGAATTTTTGTTTCAATGGTTCAATCTCCAGAAATAAGGCGACGACCTGACTGCTGCGTTTCCGATAATATTTTTCAACAACTCTTGTATTTTGCATCCTTAGTTGATGCTTTGGTGTAGTTGATTTGGTTGATGTGTTTGAAACACTTTTGTATCATCTTTTGCCGATTAGTGGCGTTTTTGTGGGCCTCGACCTCGTGGTTTTTACTCTCTCACATCGAGGGGTTTTCCATGTTAAAATTGTGGTGTTGATTTTGTTGTGTTTTCGTTTCGCTTTATTTGTGATTTATCTACGTTGGGGCTACCTCATTTAATTCTATTGCGTGTCATTGGGAAGACTTTTTGGATATTTGTGGTACGTGTGGTATTGCAGTTGTTTGTTTTCCCAACACAACCTCGATTTTTTCCCTCCTGTCATGTCAAGGACCAAGAAGGAGGCGAATGATGCATTGAACCTAAATCTCCGGAAAACGCCACAAGTCTCCTAAAAAGGCTGCTGCTTAGATTTTCTTCAGAGATAGCTTCTGCTAAGTTTTTATTGATGTAAGTTATATGGATTTTTTTCTTAATTGAAGGTTGAAATTGTGCATTGTAGATGCTGATTCTCGGTTCTTTCAACTGGTTTTTAAATATGGTATTTTACTAATAAGGATGTAGATCAACAGTTTGATTGAGATGGTAAATCTGAGGTGGAACTCTTGCTTTGAATTGATGATGTCTTAACCGGTGTTTTTAATTGAGATGGTATTTTCCATTTTTAATGGATGTAGGATGTTTACAAATGGGATGCTTCAAACTAGAATCACATTATCTGGGAACATATATGCCTGCAAGTCTCGGTGCGAATTTGCCAAGTAATTTTTAAGGTTTTGTTTTATTGCAATGGAATCTGCTGAAGTTCTTTCACAAGCACACACACAGGGGGTGTCTTTTGACTTTTGATCGGTATGTTTTTTTTTGTGATGTGAATTGTGATGTGATGAATTGCAACTTCGAATCTGTATTTGGAACACACATATATGGTTGGATGAAGAAGGTGGCAAGAGTTACCGGGGTGGATTTTATTGAGTTCTTGAAGAGGTGTGGTCCTGAGATTACTGATCCTATTCATGTTGTACCATAAAATCTCTTGAGTATAATAAATTTTGATATAGTGAAGAACCTAGTAGAAAGCTTGAATATTTTTGTATGCCATTTGTTATGTGATCATCTTGAACAAAGGGTTGAGAGATGTAATTATAAGTTGCTAATTCTTTAACTTTCAACATCAAATGGACATTTAGCATGAACAGGATCAGCACCAGATGAAAAACTCTTCCTTCAGCAAAATCAAACATGTTAATCTCAGTATATTTTCTTTTACTTCTTTAATTTTTTGCATCATGTTTCCACAATATATACCCCCTTACCCTCCTTCCCTTCCCATCTCTTTAGCACTGACAAGTGATTTGGCCTCAATAAATCAAACTTGAAGATGCAGTGACATTGATGTCACTCATTTACAATTAGAGAATTGATGAATTGACATTGATGTCACTGCACATACAATTTGATACACAAATTTGGTAACTTTGTAAAATAAGTGTAGTGTCATTCAAATTAGGGGTGTAATCGAGCCGAGTCTAGTCGATACTCCCTAGGGTTCGAGCTCGACTCGTCTAAAAAAGCTTGGGCTCAATCGAGCCATAAAAAAGCAAGATCAAACTCGACTTGCTAAGTACTCGATATAGCTCGACTCGGCTCGTAAGCTCAATTATTTTCTTAAAATTCATTTAATTTTTAATAAAACATAACAAGATCGGGCACAACTCGTCTAATACTCGACTCGAATAATACGTTTTGAATTACAAAAAATAGGCGCTATGGTTTGCTTTCTGTTGGTTATGGTGGTTTTCGCAAATGCAACAACAATCTTCCATTGTTAACCCATGGAGAAAATCAACTTCCAAGAGAGACTTTATGGGATTGAAGGGGCTTTTTCCGTGGTGTTGCACTTAATGTTGGGATTCAGAGCTAGTGTATTATTTGTTGCATAGGTTATTACACTCTCCAGGATTATTTGTAATGGTTATGCAATACGGGACATGTGTAACAAGAAAAATAAAATGGTACACTTCTCACATTTTTTGAGAACAATTTTATTAAGTATAAGGTATTATTGTGATTGTGGCTAAAATTCTCATTTGTTAACTTCACAACATCATAAACTTGGACTCTTCAATTTACATTCAAGAAAATTGGTGATTTGAGATATAGTCAGATGTGGGTTTGAGTTTGATTTGGAAGAAAATTGGTGCATTGACATTAATTTGATAGTGGGTTTCAATATGATTTGGAATAAAATGTTGGTGTCATTAGGTGGCACTGCATAGGGTGTCACTTCATAAAATGTTGTTGTCAGTGGGTGTCACTTCATAAAATGTTGGTGTCATTGAGTGTCACTGCATAAGGTTTCACTTCATAAAATGTGATATCAGAATAAAGAGAACGAAAAAATATGAATTATGGTGAAAGAATTATGTCGATCGTAGTTTTATATCAAAAGATATAGCCGTTTGAAGTCGATTTTATGAAGAAAAAAATTGATTTTCTAAAATTAAGTCGAAAAACTATCAAATGTCATCGCGTTGTTGCATCATCAAATGTCATTGCATCGCGGTGATCACGGAATCGTGATGGTAACTACATCACGGTGGTCAATGCATCAAGAGTGGTCAATGCATCGTGGTGGTCACTACATCGAGGTGGTCATTACAATGCGGTGGTGAATGCATCGCAATGGTCACTGCATCACGGTGGTCAATGCATCGATGGTGGTCACTGCATCGCGGTGGTCAATGCATCACGGTGGACACTGCATCGAGGTGGTCAATGCATCGGGGTGGTTAATGAATCGGGGGTGGTCACTGCATCTCAGGGTCAATACAACACGGTGGTCACTACATCGGAGGGTCAATGCATCAGGGGTGGTCACTGCATCGCGATGGTCAAAGAATCGTGGTGGTCACGGTGGTCAACATCTCGGTGGTGACTACAACTTGGTGGTGACTGCATCGCGGTCGTTAATGCATCGGAGTGGTCACTCATCGGGGTGGTCACTGCATCGGGGTAGTCACTGCATCACGATTGTCAATGCATCGAGGGTGGTCAATGCATTGTGGAGGTCAATGCATCGGGGGTGGTCACTACATCGCCGTGCCACTTCATTGCGGTGTCTCTACATTCACGGTGTCTTTGAATTGCGGTGTCTCTATATCACGGTGTCACTGCATCTCCGTGTCTTTACTGGATATACAGAAACCCGAATCCGGATCCGATCCATAATTAGATCATCAGATCTGATTCACAGCACCGATCGAGACGCTAGATCATGCATAGCGGAAGCTACGAATCAAATTCGCAGGCGATTTTATCATGATTTTAATTCACATAATTAATTAACATAACTACAAGAAGGATGAAGAATTTACCCAATAGAAGGGGATAAGCAATCAACAAAAGGGAGAAGCACAGTCTTCCGTATTATATCACCAAGCGACGACTGGTGGACGTCGATCCTCGTAGTAGAACTTCATTGAATATGCTCCAAGAAAAAATTTAGTTTTTCCTCCTCCTAATTGCTAGAACAAGAAACTAAATTTTCTTTTCTTTTAGATATTAGTGGCGCAAATTGTAATGTAATTTGTGTTAGGGGAAACTCTCTTTATATAGGAAATTAACTAGTCAAGAGAGAGTTATCTTTTTCACAATACAATTACCTATTTGCATAAGGAAAAGATATTTGTCATAAAATAAGAGATAATTTTCATAAAATCAATCTCTTATATATTTCTCATTAATTATCTAACAAATAATTAATTAATTAATTAATTACACATGTGACATAATATATAAAATTTTCTTTTCCTAATTTTCTCACAAAATATGGCGCCACCTATGCCATTTATTTTAATAAAAACGTCTTTTCTTATTTACATATTATTAACCAAATAAATAAAATTCGCATATATTCGTATTTTCATTAAATAGACCAACTATTTAATTTATTCTCAAGGTTCCAAAAAATGAGAAAACACTCGCGTGTTAGGAGCTAACCCGGGGACCATGGACCTATAACTAGTAGCTAAAATAAATTGAATAAAATATTCATCGAACAGACCATTTCTACTCAGCTTATTAATTCCGGAATTACACCACCATAAATCCGAAACTGAACTCTATCGATTATAGATATAACTTATTCTCAAAGCGTCGAGTCAATAAGTGTCATTGATATAATCATTACATATAGACTAACCCTTCATAGACTATCCGTAACGAAGCAGGATTATTTCCGTAAACCTTCTTCATTACATCTTATCCTTATTTACCATCAACCCACTAGTGATCAATTAGTTCATAACCAATACGAACTCGGCCGATCGATCAGTTTCTAGGATCAACAAATAAGGGGATTGTCTTTTTGCTTCCCACAGGAAGGAACGGATTCCATATCTGTGAAACACACACTCCTCACTCATTCCAGAATAGTGCCAACGTGAAAGTGATTTGGATCGCGCCTCTTAGTAATCCTTAACGAACACATCAAACCCTATCTTGAAACAAGTAGGAATCTGCAATCACTTCAGGATTAAGGTTAATCCATTTATGATCATCTTGTGATTTAATAAGATTTCTCAATCTCGGAATTATATGAGAAATGCACATTAAATCGGTCCAGTCCTATATGACTACATCATATATAAATGCCTCACTTAGATAACCAATATCGACGGTCCGGATAAGACGGTCACACCATAAAGTGTTCTGTGCCCATTAATGGTGGTTTAATCAAGAGACCCCATACTTTGATTAATTTCACCACGGACTAACAGTTCAAGTGTATCACCATAAACTTAATCCTCATGTGTGACACACATTAAGTTATATGGCTACATATGATACGACTTGGGGTTTTCAGCACTGTATTAAACATAAGCACAAAGCAAATAATAAGATGAAATAAAATCTGTCATTTATTATGTAAAAACAATTACATAAATTGTCTTTCGGGCACTACACCTAACAATCTCTCACTTGCCCGTAATGACAAGCAAATATTGTTTTTAATCGACTAGCATATTTCTCTCACTTGCTCTAAAGCAGATGAGACATGTCTCTCATTCCTATACCCTTCAAGTGCTTGTCAAAGACATTAGATGCCGGCGTCTTGGTAAACAGGTCAGCTAGGTTGTCGGCCGATGTGATCTTTATGACTGAATGTCGCCTCTGTGCACGATCTCTTTGATCAGGTGGTACTTTCTCTCTATGTGCTTTGACCTCTTGTGACTTCACGGTTCCTTGGAACTCGACACCGCTTCATTGTTGTCACAATAAAGTGGTATTGGAGTGTTTTTATTCGGAATTACTTCCAAATAACCAAGAAACTTGTTGAGCCATACCTTCTTCTTAGCTGCCTCAGAGGCTGCTATGTACTTGGCTTCCATAGTTGAATCGGCAATGCTAGGTTGCTTTATGCTTCTCAAAACTACGGCTCCACCTCCAAGAGTAGACACTGAGCCTGAGATCGACTTACGATCATCCTTATCTGACTGAAAGCCAGAATCAGTGTAGCCTACGATATTCATGTTGGACATATTCTAGTTTTAATGATGAGTGCCAGACTAACTATTATAGAGCAAAGGCAAAAAGATGTCTAGATTAAATACATAGGTTTACTAGAGTTTGATTTTTGTATAGGTTTGATCAAATAAGCACAGTAAAAAGAGGTCAGCTGACTTTATCAGCAGACCTATCTAGGTCAGTAGGGTGTCTATATTAGTAGAGTGTCTAAGAACCTGCTGATGGTTGAAGGCTGAGGGTTCAAACTCAGTTATTGAAGGCTGAGGGTTCAAACTCAGTTATGAAGGCTAAGGGATCAAACTTAGTATTTATAGTCAAGGATGTGGAATTAGAATTTAGGGAAGTCTGTGATGACCCAAACGGATTACATATACCTTGTGTATAAGGTCTAAGTTCCATAAAAGTGAAGTGATGATTAGAACTTGGTTAGGGTTAAAATGGTGTACTCTAAATTCATAATAAAAATTTAGATGAGAAGCAGTCAGCTGAAGTGTTTATAAAACACAGTAGACTAGAAGTCAGCTGACAGATTTGGACATCAGCAGACTTACACTCCAGGTGTCTGCTGAATGAAAGATTTGAATTAATCCAACTTTATCTTTGGAAAATTAAAATAAGGATGGATTACAAGCTCTAGATTATTCAGAAAATCAATGGTCAAGATAAACAAAACGTTGGAAAGATTAAGATCTTTATCCAATGGAAATAAGTCAATGGTTGGACAATCCAGACTGTCAAAAAGCAATACCGACAGTGTCAGTATTATGTAGCAGAGGTAAAAAACAAGTCAAGATAGAGACAAATCTGAAACGGCTATATTTGAATTTCAAACACAAGTCACAGTATTCACATATATAAATAGGGGACTCCTGATTCAGATTGAAGATGATGAAAAAGATTTACAGAGGCAATAATATAAAGAAAATAAAGCAAGAAATTTATCAAGTCCAATCTTACCCTGTTGAGCATCACTAAGCTATCAATTTGCCGATCAAGAATTTTCTTCAAGTGTAACCTGCTATCAAGTTACATCAGGTATACACACTTGAAGACCTTAAGCTTCTAATCATTTCATCCTGATCAAAAGCTTCTGAAAGCTGAATCACTTACTTGATTCAACCCTTCTTTTTCAAGAATTTTATTGAAGACTAAGAAGCACTTTTGAAGTGTCAAGAACTGTTGTTTGTGGTGAAACTGGTGAAGAGGCAATCCTACCCTTTAAGGACCAGTGGAATACTTTGGAGAAGCAATCCTACATGTTTCAAGTGTTCAGTTTGTGAAGCCATAGTCATTGGTGAAGGACAAACAGTTTATGGATTTTTGTAACAGCAACCTCAGGAATCTCCAGTGAATTTCCTCCAACATCATAGGAGAAGAGTGGACTGACAGGATTACACCACCTGGAACCACTATAAATCTTGCCTACTTTACTTTATTGCATTTACATTCTGCAATTTACTTTATCAGCATACTCATCACATCAAGCTAATGAAACTAGCAACTGAATCACACTACTTGCACTACTGAGTATCCAATACTTAGTATCATATTTTTAACAACAAGTAACAAGGCTTCATATAATACATTCCGCTGCAACAAATTCAATAGCTTTAATAGTCAGGAGACTATTGAGTGGTCAGCAGACTATTGACCCTGCTGAGTTTGTAAAGCTCCAAAAAGATTTTAAGTGTTAAGTTTATTCACCCCCCTCTAAACTTAACCAAAGCCTTTTCAAGGGACCAACAATTGGTATCAGAGCAGTGCTTCTGTTCTAAAGTAATCGTACTTGTTGTGCTTGTGAAAAACTTTGAAAACTTTTTCTAGTTTCTGTTTTTCAAAGCTTTGCATCATAGATAACAATCAGTATGCTAGGACTATGTTGATGTGCTCTCTAGATCGTTTTGATGAGTATAAATGTCGTATGAAGGCTTTTCTAGCTGCTACACATGATGAGATGATGGATGTGCTGATTGATGGACCACTGGAAATCACTAAAGCCATAACTATGGATGGTCAAACTCAGATTGCTCCAAAGCCAAAAAGAGAGTGGGGTGCTGAAGATAGAAAAGAGCAAACCTGAACAATATTGCTATAGATATCATTTACAGAACTCTAGATAGCAATATGTAAATGAAGGTGAAAGATTGCAAAACTACAAAAGAGTTGTGGGAAAGATTGCAACTAATTTTGAAGGCACTGATGATATGAAGAAAAAACAAAATCAGTGTGGCCAAACAAAAATTTCAAGAGTTCAAAATGAAATCAGATGAAACCATTGAACAGATGGAGTCTAGGTTCAACAATCATGGATGAACTCACCCTACTGAATGTGGTCTACATAAAGGAAGAGATCAACACCAGAATTCTTAAAGCTTTACCTGTAGAAGAAGTTTGGGAAATGAAGGTTACTGCTATAGAAGAATCCAGGAGACTACATGAAGAAGACACCTTCAAATTGTTTTCAGATCTCAAAGCATATGAATTCAGTAAGGATCTTGTTCCAAGTGCTGAAAAAGAAACAATAAAGACTACTGCATTGGCTGTTGCACACAAAGAAGAATCATCAAGTGTTCAAGATGATGTGTAGGATGAGATGCAAGATCAAATAGCCCTGCTAAATAAGAAGATCAACATTATGAAATCTGGAAGATGATCTTCAAGGAATTTCAACAAAAAAGACAAGTGAGAAAAAGGAAGAATCCAAGAAGGATCGTGAATTTTTGTGCTTTCACTGCAAGAAACCAGGACATTTCAAACCTGATTGTCTTGAATTAAAACAAAAGAAGGATCCTGACTACTTGTGCTTTAACTACAAGAAACCTGGACTTTTTAGACCTGATTGTCCAGACCTACTGAAGAACAAGAGTCAGCAGAGAAGATCTGGCAAGAAAGCTTTGGTTGCTGATGATGAATCTGGCTATAAAGTGGAATCAGAAAAAGAAAATGAATCTGATGATACTGCACTTACTGCACATATGGATGATTATGCTTTGATGTCCAATATGGATGAAACTGAGGAGGTGTATAGTTCTGTATTCGTAAATACTCTTGCTGAAAGTCATTATGAATCTACTTGTGGTTCAAATCCTAAAAAATTTGACTGTGAAAAACCCCTAGATGCCCTCTTTAATCAACTGAGGAAAATAGAATCTGGTTATGAGATTGTGAAGGCTAAAAGAGAGCTACTTCAATGAGAAATTCAAAGGTCAAATGCTGAATTAAGAATTCTCAAAGGTAAGGAAAAGGATTATGGACAGAATCAACCTAAGTCTGCTGCACCTGCAGTAGCTACTGAATCTGTAGCACAATTCATTTCCACCACTGCATTCAAATTTGGAAATCCTTATAGTGATAGAACATGCCTTGGATTTGAAGCTCAACAATCTTCTAAGGTTGGATCTAGTAAGGCTACTGAACCTAGTACCAGAATTGGTCCTAAGTTTGTACCTGCACAAAATCCAACACCTCAAAAGGTTGCTAAGGCAGTAAAACCTGCTGAGAATGCTTCAAAGAAGAAAAATCAGAAGTCCAAAAGGACAGTAGTACCTAACAAAAAGGGTACATCCAAGGGTATGACTACTGGACCTTCTAGACCTACTGATAGAAGACCTGTTGCAAAGTCTGCTGGACCACAAAAAGGGAAAAATCAGAAATATTCCAAAGATAAGAATGCTAAACCCAAAAATGTTAATCATTCAAGGGATACTTATCTTAGGGGGAAAGGCAGATTATTCCCTGTTGATGAAGATTGGAATATTCCCGCCCCTGCTGTTAGAAACAACAGATTTAACCATAATGCTAGGGTAAGACCTTAGCAGTGGAATTTGCCGAGGACTCAACATAGGTATCACCACAGACCTCAGCAGAGACCACAATATAGGGTTGTTCCTAACAGACAGCAACCTTATGGTTATGCTAGTTCTTTTAACAACAAAAATCACTTCAAACAGCACTTTGTACCAAAAGGCCAGAAACCATATGTGAATTCTACACAACCAAATGTTAGATTTTACGGAAATGTAGGATACATATATGAACAAAAGTGCAACACTTTCCAAAGAAGACCATATAGAAATTTTCCAAGAGTTGCGGTTACCATTGACCACTATGGACCCAAATAGGTTTTGGTACCTAAAACATATTAAATTTGTTTTGTAGGGTGTCTGGTACTTTGACAGTGGCTGTTCCAGACATATGACAAGAAGTAAGCACTGTTTGATAAATTTTTGTGGCAAAGGATGGTCCAAGAGTCAATTTTGGAAACAAGGACACACCAGGATGTACAAGAGGATATGGAATGGATTGACAATAAAAATGTTGCATATGTTGAAGGTTTGGATTACAACCTGCTGAGTACTGGACAATTCTGTGACATGGGTTACAAGTAACTTTTGACAAAGGCTACTACACTGTCATGAGTGAAATGGGAGAACAAGTTGAATATGATGAATGAGGAAGTGCGAGGCCTTGGAGAACGGAATCAACCTTTCGAAGCTTCGGTCAAAATTCGGTCAATCAAGTCAAACTCAAAACCGTAACTATTCGGGAAACCCGCGAAATAGTTATTATACACCGCACGGTGCATCCAACAACCAAAGACCCCAAGGTAAGCGGGCCCAAACGCAAAATCAACAGCCCACCTATGTCTCTCGAAGAAATTTGATGAGCTAGTAGACATGGTGAAAACACTAGCCACCGGTCAAAAAACGATGGAGAGACGGATAGGTCGGATGGTCGATCAACAAGCGAGCAGACCTCCGGAGAAGACCGCCTAGTTATACGGATAAAAACCCTAAGGCGATGTCGGTGCTTGTAATGCCATCACACCGCAATGGAATTATGGACAAGAGGAGGAATTGAATGCGGTCACCCTCGAAGCGGTAAGACAAGTGGACCCGAAAGATGTCGGGAAACGAGTAGCCCTCCCGACGCCATAAGTTCAGGAGGGGGCAATCAGAAGTTAAATGCCAAAGAAAGCATCAGTGAGGAAAAGCTGAGTGGTGATGATACTTCGGGGGATAGTGATGAGGATGCTGAGAAGGGAAGTCAGGTAGCTGAACCCCTGACTAAAAAGAAAACTGAGAAGTTTGTCAGATGGAAGGATAAGGAGGACGAAGCCATTAAAAGTCAACCTATGATTAATCATTCGAAAACCCTTCCTTATCCGGCAAAGAAAAGAGAGAATACCCTAAACTCTGACAAACAGTATGACGGAGTGAGGAAGATGCTCGAGAGATACTATGGTGACTATGCCACTTCGAGGTATTAAGCGAGATGCCTAAGTCTTTGTAAGTATCTTAAGGATGTCCGTGGAAGTAAAAAGAAGCTAAAGGAAATGGCGAGAGGAAGTGCTAAGAGAAGAGTGTTCAACGGTTTCACGGAGCGTTGCAATCAAGCGAGGTGACCCCGGACGACCTTCAATCTCCGTACGATTGAAGGCCACACGTTCCACAATGTTTTATGCGATTCGGGGGCCTCTGTTAATGTGATGCCATTGAACGTACGCAAGAGTCTCGGGCTGGACAAAAGGCTAAAGGAGCGTCCCGTCTCTCTTCGGTTGGTGGACCAATCTAGCCGTTTAGCCGCCGGTTGTGTTAACAACGTCCTTATCCATGTTAAACATCTAGTTTTTCCAATCGGGACTGGTCATCTTGGATTACCAAACCGATCGACAAGGAGATGCCCACGATTACGGGCCGGCCTTTCTTAAACACTTCGCCTCCACCATTGACTTCCAAACCGGCCAAATCACTCGAAAGTAGGGGACACTTCCATTACCCTCGAGCGAGGGAAAAAGTTCGCGGAAGCTTCGAGCCCGGGAGATCTCATTCATTGAAGCAATCTATGGGGATGAATTCGACACGATGAAGAGCTCACGGAGATAGGAGCCCTGGATGTTATAATTCACGAACGAGCGGGAATCACGCGTAGAGTTGTCTCAACAACTTGCGCATGCGAGCCTATGAGTGAACGGAAAATGCTGGGATATTCCGGGGATGAGCGGCAATGATTTGAAGGAGCTCAACCGGGCGGACTTTAACCTCGCGAGAGGAGGAAGTTTTAATGGGTAGTTGGGACGAAATAGAATTACGGAAAGAAACTACTCATTGGGAGTTGGATGATTGGGAGCGAAACTTGCAGAAGAGCTTGAAGAAGAAGAACTTAAGAAGATGGTTAAGCATAAGAAAGAACAAACGGAAGGCGACGGGAGGATTCCTCTAGATGATGTCATTCAATACCTTTTACGGGGTCACACCTCGGGAAGATGAGGTGTTTTCGAGTCAACCGGTCCAAGCTCACAAGGAAAAATGTGGTCCCTTAAAATCTAGTATAGAGCAACCACTGTCGACTTAGAGTTGAAACCACTTCCGCAGCACCTAAAATACATCTTCCTTAAGGACGGTGATAAGTTGCCCTTGATCATCTCATCTAAACTCGAGCCGGAACAAGAAGCAGAATTAATTAAAGTGTTGGAGAAACATATCCTCGCGTTCGGATGGCAGGTAGGCGATATCAGAGGAATCAGCCCAGACGTGTGCATGCATAAGATCCGAACGGAGGAAGGAGCGAAAAAGGTCAGACAACCTCAAAGGAGGCTGAATCCGCACACGCGGGGAGGTTGTCAAAAAGGAGATCATCAAATGGCTTGACATGGGGATTATCTACGCCATCGCCGATAGTGAGTGGGTCATCCTACTCAAGTTGTGCCAAAGAAGGGAGGCATTACGTGGAGAAGAACGAAAAAGGGGAAGAAGTTGCCTTACGCCTTGTATTTGGCTATAGAGTTTGCATTGATTATCGCAGGTTAAATGAAGTCACCGCTAAGGATCATTTCCCCGCCCTTCATTGACCAACCTAGAAAGGCGAGTGGTCATAAGTATTATTGTTTCCTTGATGGATATTCGGTTATTTCCGGATAGCCATCGACCCTAATGACCAAGAGAAGACAACTTTTACTGTCCGCATCAATACTTTTGCTTTTCGCGGGGAATGCCATTCGGCTTATGCAATGCACCCGCGACCTTTCAACGGTGCATGTTGGCCATTTTTGATGGACCTGTGAAGCAAATGCATGGAGGTCTTCATGGATGATTTCTGGGTATGGCGGCAGGTTTTGATGAAATTTTTAAAGAATCTAGATATGGTACTCCAACGTTATTGTTGACTGAAAAATCGGTGCATACACTTGGGAAAAGTGTCATTTTCTAGTCGAAGAAGGGATTGTTTTGGGACACAAGGTGTCCGGTGATGGTATTCGGGTGGATAAAGCTAAAGTAGAAGCCATTGAGAGAATGTCGTACCCGAAGGCAGTGAAGGAGGTACGAGGATTTGAAGTTCATGTGGGCTTATCGGCGTTCATTAAGATTTTCGACGATAGCAAAGCCGTTATCCAACCTGGCGAAAGAGGAAGTGGAGTTCTTGTTTGATGATGGGTGTAAGCTTTTAATAGCTTAAAGGATAAGTTAACCAAGATTGCCCCCATTTTAATCGCGCCCATTTGGACTCAACCTTTTGAATTAATGTGCGACTAACTACGCGGTGGGCGCGGTTCTAGGGCGAGAGAATTGACAAAAAACTATGCTAGCCGCACTTTGAACCCAAATTCTCAATGCAATTACGCCACTACCGAGAAGGAATTCTTGGCGGTCGTTTTTGCTATTGACAAATTCGAAGTTATCTTTTAGGGTCCAAAGTGGTGGTGTGGACGGATCACGCGAAGACTACGCTACCTTATGGGAAAAGCGAGACGCTAAACCAAGGTTACTCGGATGGATTCGATACTACGGAATTTGACCTTGAAATTAAGGACAAGAAAGGTAGTGATAATGTTGTGGTCGACCACTTATCTCGCCTAGTAAACGAGGGTAGCGAAATCCTAAGGAGATAGGCATTGACTTTCCGGCCGAGCAATTAATGAAGCTGTAGCGGGGAGGCCGTGGTATGCGATTACGCCAACTACTTAGCAAGTGGACACTTAGAAGAGATGACGTATCGGGAAAAAGAAGAAATTTTTCGGCGACTTAAAATATCTCGTATGGGAGGATCCATATCTGTTTAAAGTCCGCAAGGACGGGTTGCTTAGAAGGTGCGTTCCGGAGCATGAACAATTGGATATCTTGGAGCAATGTCATAGTGGTCCCGGCGGTGGACACTACGGAGCACCTAAGACGATCACAAAATCCTTCAATTTGGTTTTTCTTGGCCTACTGCGTTTAAAGGACTTGAAGCCTTTTGCGAAATTTGTGATAGATGCCAAAGGGTAGGGAGACTCGGTAATAGGATGGAGATGCCTTTGAGGCCTATCTTGGAATGTGAAGTCTTTGATGTCTACCGGGGGCATTGATTTTATGGGACCTTTCCCATCATCGTGCTCGAACAAATATATTCGGTCCGTGTAGACTACGTTTCCAAGTGGGTTGACCGGCCATAGCCACCCAAACCAATGATCACAAAGTTGTTAAGAAATTCTTGCAAAAGAATATCTTTACTAGATTTGGCGTCACAGAGCCCTTATCGTTGATGAAGGTTCGCATTTACGTAATGCACCTTTGGATAAAATTCTTGAGAAGTATGGTGTCAAACATAGAATTGGTACACCATACCACCCCCAAAACCAAAGTGGCCAAGTCGAGGTAAGCAACCGGAGCCTTAAGCGGATCTTGGAGAAAACGGTGAATTCAAATAGATCCAAGCGGAGTACGAAGTTGGACGACGCACTTTGGGCTTATCGCACTGCGTTTAAGACCCCTATGGGTACGTCACCATTCCAAATGGTTTATGGCAAGGCTTGCCATCTACCAGTCGAGCTGGAGCACAGAGCTTACTGGGCTATTAAATTCTTAAACTTCGATAGCCAACTCTGTGGGGAGAAAAGATTATTGCAACTACACGAGCTCGATGAATTTAGACTCAGGGCCTACGAGAACGCCAAAATCAGCAAGGAAAGAACGAAGGCGCTCCACGATGCTAAGATTAAAGATCGGGAATTCAAAGTGGGAGACATGGCTTTCTTTGTATAACACCGGACTCCATCTTTCTTTGGTAAGCTTAAATCTAGATGGTCCGGCCCCTTTGAGATTCTTGATGTTCATCCTGGTGGAGCCATTACGTTGAAAGGGTACGGCGATCAACCGTTTAAGGTCAATGGTCTGAGACTCAAAAAGTACTTTGGGCAACCTAAGGAAAAGCCCCGAAGTACTATACTTTCAAAAGAGAAATGAAACGGTTGAGTCGTTTATTTGTGAAGAGATTCCATCCGACTTCTTTGGAGTGGATGATGACCTTATTACCCCTATCCTTGCGCAGATCCTCTGTCCAATGTTCCCGAGCCTGTTAGCATACCTCAACCCGCATCTCGAGAAACAAGAACAAGAAGAAAGAGTCGGTGTTGTACGGAGAGAAAAATTTCATGATTTACTCGCACACTTGACTTGTTGTTGTGGCGAAAACCATTTCCGTTCTAGTCATTACGAGTCCGACAGAGAAGTGGTTAGCCTTAAACCCAAGTGGCCCGATCCGGGTTGACTTGGTTTACTCTGTCAAGCTAATGACATAAAAGAAGCGCTACTAGGAGGCAGCCTAGTCTTTTAAGTATTTTTTTTTTTAAGTTTTTAGGTTATTAGGAATAAAACCTTGGTGATTTGTGTGTTGGTTATCCCTTTCCTATTTGTGAATGCTTTATTTGCCCATTTCTGTGTGCATTCATGTTTACTCATATACCCCTTGTCCCCCGAGATTATATGCTATGTCGAGTGTTGCGTCTTGTTGAGCGGTTGTTGCCGGCTATTCCTTTAGTGTTGTGTCCGTTCGTGATATGAGTTGCGGCGGTACGTTCATGCTACGGCCTACGACCTCTGCAACCTATGACCCGACAACCACTTCATAACTTGACTAAGTATTCTTTTCTTTTATTTGCACATTCGAGGACATAATGTGATTTAAACAACAAAGCATGTATGTGGTGGATTGGTCTTCTGCTGTTTCGAAACATGTCTTATTGTGCATACAAAGTCAGAACTCAATTGGTTATGGCACAAGAAGTTGAATCATCTAAATTTTGAAGATATCAATGGTTGGTGAAAAAGAAGTTGGTGATTGGTTTACCTGAAATCACATTCAAGAGAGATGGAATATGTGATGCCTGTCAGCAAGGTAAATAGAGAAAGTCAAGCTTCAAGTCAAAGACCAAACAATCAACAAAGAGAGTGTTGGAACTAATGCATATGGATTTATTTGGACCAGTTATACCAACAAGTGTAACAGGAAAGAAGTACACTCTAATAGTTGTGGATGATTATTCAAGGTACACTTGGGTAATTTTCATGAATAAGAAAAGTGAAACACTTCAAAAGATGCCTGAACTTTTGAAGAGGTTGCAAAATGAGAAATGTTTGACAGTATTGAAGATCAGATCAGACAAGAGTACTGAGTTCCTAAACAAAGTCATTAGAGAATATTGTGAACAAAATGGTGTGCTGCATCAATTAGCAGCTGCTGGAACACCTCAGCAAAATGGGGTTGCTGAGAGAAGAAATATGAGTTTGAAGGAAGCAGGGATGACTATGATATGTGAAGCATTGCTACCTGAAAGATATTGGGCTTAAGCAATCAATACAGCATGCTGCACACAGAATAGAACCTCAGTGAACAAAAACGGCTGAAGACACTTTATGAGATATGGAATGAAAGAAAGACAAATATTTCATATTTCCATCCATTTGGAAGTAAATGTTTCATCTTAAATCATAAGGAGCAATTGAAGACTTTCAACCAAAATTAGATGAAGGAATCTTTTTGGGATATTCTTTAGTCAACAAGGCATTCAGGGTACTGAACAAAAGGACATTGAAACATGAAGAAACAATACATGTTGTTTTTTATGAACCTAAGTTCACTGGAATGGAAGATGATGAACTTTCAGAACCTGCTGTGAATTTGGAAGTCACTGATCCAGAATGTGTTGATGTTCTAAAGAAGATAAGTGATTTAAAGGTCTCTGATACTGGAGTTGAAGAAGCCCCTGCTGAAGAACCTGCTGGTAACACTATTGATGCAACAACAGATGCAGTTCAAGGATCTACTAATCCCACACTGAATCAACAGCAGACCCTACTGAAGATGAGGTTCTTTTAAATCAAGCAAATCAAGATTTACAATGGTTGAAGGATCACATTCTTTGAACAAGTAATTAGGAATGTACATCAAGGTGTAAGGACTAGAAGACAATTAGAAGCAATGTTCGCTTGTTTTCTATCTCAAATAGAACCTAAAGTTGTTGAAGAAGCAATTTCTGATCCAGATTGGTTAATTTCTATGCAAGAAGAATTGAATGAATTTGAAAGAAAACAAGTTCGGACACTAGTGGAGAGGCCTGATCATGCAAATGTGATTGGCACTAAATGGGTATACATAAACAAATTGGACGAATCTGGAACCATTGTTAGAAACAAGGCCAGACTAGTGGCAAAAGTCTATTCCCAAGTAGAAGGAATAGATTTTGATGAGACATATGCCCTAGTTGCAACATTGGAAGCTATAAGATTATTTTTGGCATATGCTGCATATAAAAACTTCAAAGTATATCAGATGGATGTCAAAAGTGCATTTTTGAATGGCATTCTAGAAGAAGAGCTTTATGTTCAGCAACCTCCTGGATTTGAAGTTAAAGATCAAGAAGATAAAGTGTACAGACTCAACAAGCACTTTATGGACTAAAGCAAGCACTAAGAGCTTGGTATGAGACTTTATCTCAATTCTCAGTGAATAATGGTTTTACCAAAGGAACCATTGACAAGACTCTTTTCAGAATCAATAAAGGTGACAGTACCATACTCGTACAGATTTACGTGGATGACATAATTTTTTGTTCTGAAAATGAAGTACTATGTGAGAAGTTTGCAAATCTTATGAAAATCAAGTTTCAAATGAGCATGATGGGTGAAATGAACTATTTCTTGGGATTACAAGTCAAGCAAATGCAAGATGGAATCTTCATTCATCAAACAAAGTACACCAATGAGCTGCTGAAGAAGTTTGGTATGGAAACTAGCACCAAAGTTTCAACTCCTATGAGCACAAGTATCAGATTAGATGAAGACAAAAAAGGCAAAGATGTTGATCAAACTTTATATCAAAGGATGATAGGCAGTCTGATGTACCTTATATCCAGCAGACCTGATATATCCGTTGCAGTAGGTGTGTGTGCAAGATTTCAATCAAAACCTAAGGAAAGTCACTTAGCTGCAGTAAAAAGGATTCTCAAGTATCTTAAAGAGACTTTGGGAGTAGGGATTTGGTATTCAAAAGATGGAAGTTTCAAGGTTATATCCTACTCAGATTCTGATTATGCTGGGTGCAAGATTGATAGAAAAAGCACCACAGGGACTTGTCAGTTGATGGGAAATAGACTTGTTTCCTGGTTTAGCAAGAAATAGAATTCAATATCAACTTCCACTACTGAAGTTGAATACATTGCTGCTGGAAGCTGCTGTGCACAAGTACTTTGGTTAAGACAGCAATTAAGGGATTATGGGATTGAAGAACGAGAAATTCCCATAATGTGTGATAACACAAGTGCAATTGCAATCACAGAAAATCTTATTTTGCACTCAAGAACCAAGCACATTGATGTAAGAAATCATTTTATAAGAGATCATGTTGAAAAGAAGGATGTGGTGGTTCTCTATATCCTTACTGAAGATCAACTTGCTGACATCTTTACAAAACCTTTGGATAGTGAAAGATTTGCTAAGTTAAGAACTGAACTTGGCATCATCAAAGTTGACTGAATTTTTATTGGTCAGCAGAGTACTAGAATTCACCAAGAGGACTAGTCTTTTCCCTGCTGGGTGTGCTCACTTGGTAGATTAGTCATTGGTATCAACGATTCCTAAGTGCTCTTATAGTTTGGACAATTGAGCAAATGAAGTTGCCAAGGGGATTGGTCTTTGCCCTGTTGGGTGAGCTCACTTGGCCGATCAGTCATTGGTATTAAACTTCATCTTGTATTATCAGTTGGACAAAACTATGTTGTGCATTTTCGTCAGCAGGCTGCTGAACCAACAAAAGATCAGCAAAGTATTTTCCAAGGGACCCTGCTGAAGCTTAAGTCTACTAAAGATCAAGCCCGCTGAATGAATCGTTACAGATAATAGTCAGACTTTAATGAAAGTCAACAGTGGAGTAATTGGATATTATTCTTATCATTTATCACAGCCGTTATATTATCCAACGGTTACTACAATTAATGGGATCAGTTAGTGGGACACGTGGCAGCATCACATTTATTCCAAATTAAATCGTGGTTAATGCTACAGTACGTGCACTATATTTTCCTGAAGATTCTCACCCACTACTTTTCTATATATATATACAGACATATACACACAGAGTGTATATGCAAACTCAGATCGTTTTCTCTGAAAATATACAAGTGTGAACACAGTTCTACATCATTTTCTTCTTTATCTTTCCCAAATCGTAACAATGGGAGACAAAGATGTTCATCTAGGCACCAGTCAAAGTGTGAGAGGCTATGTCACTGATACAAACTCTACTGAATTGGCAATAAATCTTGGTAGAAGAATCAGACGGTTTGAAGGACTGGAAAATGTGTTGAATATCAGATTGGAAAAGATTTCCTATCACAATGTTTGTATTTCTAGAGGAATATGGTGATTAGAGATGGTGTTGAGGCATTTACAACAACTGTAAATGGCCAAGAGATAGAAATTACTTCAGACCTGCTGAGAGAGGTCTTTGGATTTGGTCCAGGGAATAGAGCCCCTACTAATCCAGAATCTATGGTGTTATCAAGGCTACCTTTTGTGGAATCGATCAAAACTAATCCTAATGCACCAGTAGCGTTGAACATCAATGTCAAGAATATTGGTTATGAGTACAACCTACTGAGTGAAATCATTGTTAAGAATGTTTTGAGGTTTGTTGGAAGCTTGGATACTTTATCCGGACCCAAAATAGATCTGCTGCTAATCATATCAAGAAACATAAAGTTTGATTGGGCTGGTTTCTTTATTCAATACGTGAAGAAGATTATGTCAGATGAAAGAGAAACAATAAGAATGAGGCTCAAATAGAAGAAATATGCTGGTTGTAAGGGCTCTGGTTTCTTTATTAAGACAAATCCTTTGGGGTTAATGGTTCAGGCCCTGCTGAATCATTTGTAGATTTCTCATGTTGCCCCCTCCACAATCAACAAGGCTAGATACAAGCTAGAGATTACAACTCCTATTTCAGGGCTTGATGATGAAGAGGTTCAAGAAGTTGACAGTGATGGTGAGCAGGAACAGAGAACTAAAACTATAGAGGATGTGCAACCTGCTGCACCAAAGAAGACTATGGAGAAAAGAAAGGGTGTTGAAACCAGAAAGATCACTGATATGTTAAGACCTAAGAGGACTAGACAATCAGTAGACACTGTTGAGTCTACTGAGGTTCAAACCGATGCTGAACCGTTAAGAAAAAGACTCCTACAGAAATTTTGACGGAACAAATTAGAGAAGATTCAAGGAAGAGAAAAGCATCTAGCAAAGATCAGTTAGAAGAAGAACTTTTTGAGTTTCAAGAACAACCTGCTAAGAGAAGAAATCAAGTTATGAGAAAGAAATGACATGGAAAAGGGAAAAGAATTAAGGGTTCTGGAAGAACAAAAAGAAGCAGCAGAAGAAGAAGATGTTGTTGAGACAAGAGAACTTGTAGAGCCTACTGTAGAGGCTACTGAAGTTGCTTTTGATCAACAAGTTGAAGAACCATAGAAAATTGATTAATCTGGACCCGCTGTGGAGGTTAATGAACCTGTTGAAGACCCTACTGAGATTGCAACAACTCAGGGGGAAGGAAAATCTGTTGAAAACCCTACTAAAGAGCATGTAATTCAGGGGGAAGCAAGTATAGAACAAATAGAAGTAGTAGGCACAAATTTACCTGTTAAAGAGCCTACTGACTTGTTTGTATCTGCTGAAGATAGACTGAGTCATTTTGTTGAGACTTTTGGAATTCAACAAGTTGACAAACCTAATCCACCTGCTCCTAGAAAACCTACAATTCCATATGAAAGGAAGGAGAAAAAGTCCAAGAAGCCTACGGAAGGTCCTAACTTCAGAAAGATTCAAAACTATTTTGCTTGGAAGTTTGGTTTTTATAAAAGACAAAAACCAGCAGTAGAACCTATGTCTGGTTTTGAAGAATGGGCTTTTGACAATCTTGGAGTGGAGAACCTTATAGGGTTAATTGATACATCACTGTTAGAGATGAGACTACTGGAAATAATGAAAGATGGGAAACAGAGAGGAAACATTATGTTCAGAGATCCTAAATTTACACCAGATAGTGATGATTCATCATCTTCTTCAGATTCAGATGATGATCATCCTATGCATCCAGGAGAGTCCAGTAGGATTGCAAGAAAAAAATCTACTGAGGATTCTGGACAGGGGTCTACTGAGAAAACAGCAGAATAGTCTGCTGATGGTGGCAAGTCTGTTGAGGGTCAGCAGACTGATAATGAAAATCAAGAACTGTTTGCTGAATTCACTCAAGATTTGGAGGAACAACTTACAACAACAACACACCTTGAAGATACTATGGTAAAGGCCACTGCTGATGCTATGATGATTGAGTTGACTGAAGTCATTTCTGAAGATTCAATTCAATATCAGGATAGTGTGGATACTGATGAAACCTTGGCTCAAGCTGCCGAAGTACTTAAGGAGATTGCTGGGGTTTGTGGTGTTCTAAAGGAAAACTTGAATGTTTTTGTTGACACTGTTGTGGAATTAGAGGTTCAGTCTGCTGAGGTACAAACAACAACTGAACATAGGTCGGAACTGAAGGTCCTAAGTACTGAGGATCAGAAAGTCTTGGGACAAAGGTTGGACTTATTGTTGGGATTGGAGGAATCCTCTGTGTCTGAGTTGGAGGCTACTGAGGAAAGGGCTGCTGATGGCAAAGATAGGCAGCAAGCTGCTGAAGAACCTTATGAAGAACAACCTGTTGATTATGATTTTAGTGATGAAGAATTTCAGTTGCCAGAGGAAGAAGTAGAAGAGCCTCAACAAGCACAAGATCCTATAATTGAGGAGGTACCAGTTTTGAATGTTGTTGAAGAAGGTCCTGAACCCCATGTATGAGATAGGACAAGAGCTATTGTTGTGAGACAACCCAGGGCTGATGTTCATGTTGAAGAGCCTGCTGGAGAATTTGCTGGACATATGGCCGGTGGTATGGCTGGTGCAATACCAACACATATTTTGGATGAGTTAAGGGCTGTAAGAGATGATATTACACAGCTAAGAACTCAGTTGACTAGGAGTGAACAGAGATTTGAAGATTTAGTAAATCTTGTGGAAAATAAGGGAAGAACAACTGAGACAGTAACATCCAATGTTACTTATCTATAGTTTTTCACTAATGATTTGCTGAGACAAGTTGCCTCTGTCAAGCAAGATGCTACAAAAAGAGACAAAAATATGGTTGAGCAGATTGCATCCTTGCATAAAAAGGTTGATAAGTTGGCTGAGAAAACTAAGTCTACTGAGACATCTCACCCTGCTGCACTTGATCCTAAACTGACTGAAAGGATCAACCTGCTGGAACAGACAATAGAAGGCCGAATTACTGCAGTTGATACAAGAGCTGTGATATGAATCATGATGATATTATTTCACCATTGGCATCTATACCCAGTCAAGTTCCGTTAATAATTACTGATGGTCCGATAACAAGACTTCAAGCAAAGAGAGTCCGAGAGGCCATGAATGTTTTGATATGCGACATTAATATGGCAAATGAAGAGTCACAAACAATTGATGAAATACCAGTTAAAATCATCATTTATGCACGTGGAATGGATTGAAGTCAGCTCGTTATATATCTGAAAATAACACCATTTTAAGATTAGCTATTTTAATATGTTATAAGTGTTTTATTTAAATATTAATTAGTATATAAATCTGAAAATGAGTGGCTGAAAATTAAGTGAAGGTGGCGCCATTTGTGGAGGGATTTCAAGCTTGGATGAATCAAGATACATTTCATTTGGAACATTCAAGATACTTGGCATTATGAAGATACTTTGAAAATGGATAAAGCTCAATAATGGCGCCATTTGCAATACCTTTTATCTTCTTTTATAGTTTACTTTTGTCCTATAAATATAAACTCTATTGTAACTTGGAAGGAGATTTTTTGAGATCAAATACATTTCACTTTTAAAGTGTGTTGAGAGTTCTTGTGTAGAGAATTCGATCCCCGAACTTATCAAGATTCCGAGCAGGTCCTGAGCGTTCTATACCGGAGTTCTTAGATACAAGTTATCTAAGGGTAAAGGTTATACCGAGATTGCTAAGTATAAATTACTTAGAGGTCAAGGTTCTCGTTTATCTATCTTTTTATTCATCTATTTTACCTTCAATCAACGATCCAATTAATTAAATTCGTGTTAACCATTTGGGGTTCACGCCTGTTGGTATCAGAGCCTACGGATTGTTGGTATTTCTAGTATCATTTTCGTTTTTACATATTAAAAAAAAAGGCATTCGGCCAAGTAACAAAAAAAAAGCATTCGGCCAAGTATCAAAAAAATAAAATAAATTTGGACAGTCTGTGTTTCGATTTTTTTTAAGGGTCTTAGAAAATTTCATATTTCCTCAAAACTGGTGACCTTATTGATAATTTCCTGTTCTACAACTTTTGTTCTTTGAGTTTTTCCGAATTTTGCATCGTTTGATCACACTCTCCACCGTAAGTCGCTGTTACAAATCTGTCATAAATACTTTGTCATATACCTTTGTTTTGCCTAGCCCGGATAATATCGCAACGACACACCCAAAACAGTTGCAATTAACCCAGTCCTCCAGCCCATCCCTGGATAATAGTGCCACAATACACCTAAAACCGTGGTACTCCCCCCTCCCCACACTACAGCTTCTATCATTCTACCTACTCCATCTATATTTTTTTTCTCTCTTTGGATACTTGTCTCAGTTCTTCGTATTAGTTTTGTTTTGATTTTGCTTGTTTTTTTTTATTGTTCTAAAATCGATCTCTACTTGTGAGGGAGTGGAAAGACAAGTGATTTTGTGAGGTTTATAAAGGCAAATGAAGATGAGAATGTTACTCCGGCTGCAACCCTTTTTATTCGAGCTCAACAGCAGGAGAATCTCAGAACACGGGACCATATTGAAGCTCTTACGGCTTGAATAGCCACACTTAAAACTTTGTTGACTGGTAATCCTAATTTGGATGCACATGGAGGTGGTCTACCTAGGACACATCCGCCTAATAATGAGGCGGAATTAGTTGATGCACAGGCTGCCCCGGGTGCGGATCGTGAACATCATGGCAGTTATCTACGCATTATCAAGATGAGGATTCCACAATTTAAAGGTACGAATGATCCCGAAGTTTTTCTAGACTGGGCACGAAAATTTGATCAGATTTTTAATTGTAATACGTACACTGAGATGGAGAAGATCAATTTGGCTACACTTGAGTTTGAGGGCTATGCATCGTTATGGTTTCAACAATTTAACTTGAATAGAATTAGACAAAGAGATGTGCCTATTGCTACTTGGGTAGAATTAAAACGTGAAATGCAACGACGATTTGTTCCGGCTTCATATCACTGTGAACAATTCAGAAAATTACAAACCTTGACACAAGGGGACATGTCGGTTGATGAACTGTATCAAGAGATGGAGTTGACAATGATTTGAACGGGCAGAGATGAGAGTCAAGAAGCAAAGATGGCTCGGTTTGCGACTGCTTTACGGCCTGAAATTTCTTATGAAGTGGGATTGAAAGATTGTGAGACTTTAGAGGCGATGGTACATGCGGGTGACTTTGTGGAACAACATTTGAAGAACAAATCTCACTTTACTAAGTATTCTACTCATTCGTCATCTTCTTATCGTTCTGCATAGTTTCAGTCTAAGGGAGATGGTAGTAAGTTTTCTAAGTACAAATCTGTACATTTTACGCCTCCTCGACCATATATTGATGGTCCCAAGGATGCCCCCAAGGCTAGGGAATTTAATAAAGGCAAATCCGAAGATACGGGTCGCAAACCTTCAAGTCAAATACAATGTTTTAAATGTAAAGGTTTGGGACATAAACAATCTGAATGTCGTAATAAACATACTATTATTGCCGTGGGTAAAAATTTGTATGTATCGGAGTCCGATAATGAGGAAGATTCGGCCGACCTAGAAGATGAATCCGATAACGAATATGTTAATACAACCATAAGTCTTGATACACATGGTGCAGTTTTGATCATAAAAAAATCATTCACCATTGGCATCTATACCCAGTCAAGATCCGTTAATAATAACTGATGGTCCAATAACAAGACTTCAAGCAAAGAGAGTCCGAGAGGCGATGAATGTTTTGATATGCGACATTAATATGGCACATGAAGAGTCACAAACAATTGAAGAAATACTAGTTAAAATCATCATTTATGCACGTTGAATTGATTGAAGTCAGCTCGTTATATATCTAAAAATAACACCATTTTAAGATTAGCTATTTTAATATGTTATAAGTGTTTTATTTAAATATTAATTAGTATATAAATCTTTAAATGAGTGGCTGAAAATTAAGTGAAGGTGGCGCCATTTGTGGAGGGATTTCAAGCTTGGATGAATCAAGATACATTGCATTTGGAACATTCAAGATACATGGCATTATGAAGATACTTTAAAAATGGATAAAGCTCAATAATGGCGCCATTTGCACGACCTTTTATCTTCTTTTATAGTTTACTTTTGTCCTATAAATATAAACTCTATTGTAACTTGGAAGGAGATTATTTTTTGAGATCAAATACATTTCACTTTTAAAGTGTGTTGAGAGTTCTTGTGTAGAGAATTCGATCCCCGAACTTATCAAGATTCTGAGCAGATCCTGAGCGTTCTATACTGGAGTTCTTAGATACAAGTTATCTAAAGGTAAAGGTTATACCGAGATTGCTAAGTATAAATTACTTAGAGGTCAAAGTTCTCGTTTATCTATCATTTTATTCATCTGTTTTACCTTCAATCAACGATCCAATTAATTAAAGTTGGGTTAACCATTCAGGGTTCACGCCAAATTGAAATTATGGAAGGACAACTAAGAAATTTGGTAAACACACCGGAGAGTGTTCTAGGCCTACTGACCGTTTTATTGATGATGTCAATAAGGGGGGAGAAGGACTTACAGCAGAAGCAAAAGAGGCAGCAAGGATCTATAACAAGAAAAGATTTGAGGCTGATATCAATCAATTTAGAGCACCTGCACCTGGCAGAGTACAACTTACTGATGATCTGTTGAAAGAATTCAAGGATGCTTATGGTGCAAGAAGAAGACCATACCAGGATATGTCATTTCAGGAAGGTTTAAACTCCTTCCTTGGACTTAAATTATGGGAGGCAAGGATAAAATCTTTAAAATTGACAAGAAAAGGTCAAAATGGTAGAGGAGGTCATGCTGGAAGAACTTCTGGAGGTAGACAACAAACATCTACTGAACAAAAAGCCAAAGATTGCGTAGAAGAATTCAAGACATGCTACATGGGAGGAGGATTTAGCTGGCATGGTGTTTAGTTAACTTTAGCTGAAGCCTGGAAATGGTGGAAGATGGTGCATTCTTGGATTGACTTCTCAAGAATTGAAAATGAGTGGATGGTGGACATGCAAAGAGAGATCATAGATTACCTTCAAAAAAAAGAACATGACAACGATAGAAACTAGATAAGAACACTTACATATGCCTTTATCTTTATGCTGATCCTAGTTTGTAATAACTTTCAACAAGTCTGATTTTAATGAGATAAAAATGAAGTTTGTTCAGTTTTTGTTTTTATCTTTTCCTTTGCTGTAAGGAGGGTATTGACAACATCATTCAAAAAAGGGGAAATTGTTTGACATATTCTAGTTTTAATGATGAGTGCCAGACTAGCTGTTATAGAGCAAAGGCAAAAAATTGTCTAGATTAAATGTATAGGTTTACTAAAGTTTGATTTTTGTATAGGTTTGATCAAACAAGCACTATAACAGGTCAGCTGACTTTATCAGCAGACCTATCTAGGTCAGTAGGGTGTCTAGGTCAGTAGGATGTTTAGGAACCTGCTGATGGTTGAAGGCTGAGGGTTCAAACTCAGTTATTGAAGGATGAGGGTTCAAACTCAGTTATGAAGACTAAGGGATCAAACTTAGTATTTAAAGTCAAGGATATGGAATCAGAATTTAGGGAAGTCTGTGATGACCAAAACTGATTACATATACCTTGTGTACAAGGTCTAAGCTCCAAAGTGAAGTGATGATTGGAACTTGGTTATGGTTAAAATAGTGTACTCTAACTTCATAATAAAAAGTTAGATGAGAAGCAGTCAGCTGAAGTGTTTATAAAACACAGCAGACTAGAAGTCAGCTGACAGATTTGGACATCAGCAGACTTACACTCCAGTTGTCTGCTGAATGCAAGATTCAAATAAATCCAAGTTTATCTTTGGAAAATTAAATGGATAAGGATGGATTACAAGCTCTGGATTATTCAGAAAATCAATGGTCAAGATAAAAAAAACGTTGAAAAGATTCAGATCTTTATCCAATGGAAATAAGTTAATGGTCGGACAGTCCAGACTGTCAAAAAGCAAGACTGACAGTGTCAGTACTATATAGCAGAGGTAAAAAGCAAGTCAAGATAGAGACAAATCTGAAATGGCTATATTTGAATTTCAAACACAAGTCACACGATTCACACCTATAAATAGGGGACTCTTGATTCAGATTGAAGATGATGAAAAAGATTTACTGAGGCAAGAATATAAAGAAAATAATGCAAGAAATTTATCAAGTGCAATCTTACCCTGCTGAGCATCACTAAGCTATCAATTTGATGATCAAGAATTTTCTTCAAGTGTAACATTCTATCAAGTTACATCAAGTATATGTTGGAGAAAAAGCCTTTTTTAAAGGGTTGAATAGTCAACTTTAACGCGATATACGGATAAGCTCTGATGTATGTCATCGAGAGTTAATGATATCATTAAATACTCTATACGGAGTAGTTGATGATGGGCTTTTGAATCACTCGATTCGGATGTCAGGTGAATGAGAAATTAATGGCTAAAGTTGGTAGAAAATATGTAGGAGATGGGAGTTCAGGGGAGGACCTCACCCCATTCTCCCACATTGGAAACTTGAGTGTTGGGAGTTCAAGTAATAAGAGATAGTGTATACTCTTATAGATGTGCCCCAAGGGGCAAGGCACTTTTGTGCAGGAGGGAGGACTTAGATAATTCAACACGCGCGCGCGCGCCGCCGCCGTCCGTCCGGCTCGGCTCGGCTCGGGCTCGGTCTCGGTCTCGGTTCGGGTGTTACTATTAATTTTTTGGACAAAATTTCTTTATGAAATTAATTCTAAAAAATAATTTAAGTAACTGTGTCATCGGACCAATAAGAATTCATTGAGTCATCCGACCAATCAGAATTCATAGATGTGTCATTCGACCAATCAGGGTGTAGAAATAAAATTCGAAATTTTATTAATAATTTTAATAAAAATTTCGACCCATGTCTTTTCCAAGGGGAAAAGTTTTGATGATGTGTCTCGGCCAATCATATTTGAGCATTGGTTCCTCCTCTCCACTATATAAAGAACCCCATGGATGAGAGTTTAAGCATCGAGTTTACTCTAGTCTTTTCCACCACAAAAAGTCTAGCATATAGATCTAGTTCTTGAGTCGAAGAGAAGTTGGAGCACTATGTAAGTTCGCCGGAGCTTGGGTTTTTGAAGTGCCTCTAAATCCGAGACGAGAACCGTTGTATCTTGGGAGACATTTGCTACTACCGTATGCACCATACCGGAGCAATTTGTTTTAAGGAAAGAGTAACTACTCGCCTCGGTTTGTCTCAGTCCTTTATTTTTTGTGACGATGCTGGAAATCGTCCAGTAACCAATGCGGGTCAATCTTCTATGTGACAACGACCGACAACCCTAGAAACCCTAAATTGTCGTAAAGGGGTGAGATGTTTGGTGTGTTCGGACTGAGCTCTCAGAATATTTCTAGGAGTTGCCTACGTATCCAATAATCGAATTGGAATCCAGTCATCCGTAGTTCCTTAGGGTCGGTTATATAGGTCATCTCTCGCCCCTCTTACTTGGTGGGCAAGTATCATAATTTATAATTAATCCCTAAGGATAAACACGACTTAATCCCTATAAATCAGAGATAATTATGGACATATTTAAAGTCAAGATTGGAGTCTTTATGACTGAGGATTCTTTCCATATTTTAATCATCCCTCACGCTGAATAACAGCGGAGCTGTACGGAGCGTCCTACGCTCAGCCCCCAAAGCCAATATGGACGAACTGGGCAGCTCCTCTTCGCCAGACCTTGGCCGTCCTGCGGTGGCTGGAGGAGGAAGTAATACCGATCTCCCACCTGTTGTAGACGATCTTCCCTCTGTTCGGTTCTTGGGGCCCCTGGCCCTTCAAGCCCTAACCTCAAGGGGTGGTAACTTATTAAGCACCCCTAAAGGTGACACGTGGCGTAATCCGGGTCGGGTATCATCATAAGCCCCCCAGATCTGGCCTGACTTCTTTAGTTGGTCAGATCTGCTCTGTTTGGCGGTTCGTCCGACCCTTGCCCGATCACGCGTTTCAAATTGACAGTTCCAGCTGGTATCCTATTTAATAGACCATCATTACATACTCGGTTTGTGAGGCGTTTTTCACTCTTTTCTATAACTGACGTCGCTTGGGTGTCAGGAGAGAGGTTATAAACCCGTCCCCTCATATCAGACCCTCTCTCTTCCTTCACTCGCTATTAATTTGAAGGCTCTTCTCCGGACTCCCTGCATTTCCAAGTAAGTTTCCCATTCTTATTGCTTTTGTTCTTCTGTGTTTCTTCTTCTCCCCTACTTTTCCCAGTTTATGAGGGCTAGTACTACCTCTAGCAGCTCCATTGATAGGGAATTTGAGTCCCATTCTGAATCAGAAAACGAGGTCACTCAGCCTTTCATCCAGTTCGGTGGCCCTATAGACGTTTTTGCGATGAACACTATTGCTGCTCGTATTAATTCCGAGCAGGTCACCACAGATCAACCCTCGTCTGGGTCTAGATACTACTCCGCCTTTGTCTTTACCTCCATAAATCAGTGCCTCAGAGCCCATATGACTGCCAGAACAGCTATAGGTGCCTCCGGCGTTAGGTCTAAGCTGACCCAAGACGGCCTCTTGCAAATTTGTAACCGGTATGGCATAGACATGGACCACTATGCCCCCCAGTTACCAGGGGGTTCCCACCTCTATGCCCATCAGCCCCCAGAGGGATATTGCACAGTGTACAAAGATCAGTTCGTTTGCGGCCTTAGAGTTCCGTTCTGTCCGGCTTTTTTGGCCGTACTGAGGCATTACCAACTGGGATCTGCGCAGATCGCCCCTAACGGTGTTAGGGTAATCATTGGTTCTGCGATTTTCTTCCGATTAGCAGACACGGAGTTCAACGTGGATCTTTTTAGGACTTTTTACCAACACAAGAAGGTAAGGAACCACAGCGGGTGGTATTACTTTCCACGCCGTACAGACCAGCAGAGGGGGATCCCCATGCTTTCTACAGGAAAATCTTCAATCCATGAATGGAAGAATAACTTCTTCTTCATTCGCAACGATGGACACCCTGAGCTAAGCAACTGGAATTATTTCCAGCTCCCTGCCGATGTGTGTCCCACTACAGTTGGTGAGAATTTGCTGAATGATATTGCTAACGCCAATGTTCTCCTTGACTTTGAGTACTGGCCGGACGAGCTGATCGAAGCTGCACGCTTGTCCGATGTTGGTCCCGAGCCCTATTTAAGGCTTACTCAGGACGAATACGACCAATGTAGGAGCTGTTCCCTTAATTTCCTTTGTCTTGCATCTTAATTTTGCTGTTCTTCTCAGTTCTAATAATTTCTGCCTTTTACAGTGGCTGATGTTGCCGACATTTTCGACCAAGCACTCAATGAGGAGGAAGACGTGCCTGAGCCCCAGCAGAACTTGGAGGTTCCAAGGGAAGAAGTGGCACCAGAGACCGAACTGCCTAACCCAGAGGCCAACCCGGGAACTTCCCGTACTGGTCTTCAACAAGACGATCTGACCCTGGGAGCGCAGCATGTCGAGCAAAGAGAGGACAGTCTGGTCATTCTGGACGTCTCAGACACGGGTGACCAATCAAGACAACGCCCACGATCTGGACGGAAGAGGCCTAGATCTGGCCAGGAGGCTTCTGAAGGAACTTCGGGTTCTTCGGCCGAGTTCTTGGCCGAGCTGCCGGACAAAGATCTAGCATCGATAGTAAGTCTCCTTTTTTGTTTGATGTAAGTCACCGTTCTGCCCCTGTTCGCCTTACACTTGATATTTGCAGGTGGTTAAAGCTGGGAAGGAGGTTCTTCACCGATTTAATGACTTCTCCACTCAGAAGGCGTCTTTGGAGAAACGGATTTTCGACCTATCTGCCAACCATAACAAACACAAAGAAGAATCCTTGTCTAAAGATGTCAGATTGCAGATCTGGAGAAGGTCGTGCAGGCTCAACGAGTAGAGTTGGAGGAGCTGCGTGCATTTGGCGCTGTCCGTGAAGAGGCCTTGGCCAAACTTCGAGCTGATCGCGCGTCGTTGGAAGCTGCTATGCCTGAACGAATTGCTCAGGCCATCCACGAGTATAAGAGCTCAGAGCACTTTACCGGGGCCTTAAAGGTGTTACTTGGTTCTATCTTGAGCCATGGGTATACCCTCGGTGTTAACCAGGCCAAAGAGCAGTGCCCTGAGCTGGTTATCTCAGATCTTCAGCATGGCAGACTCTGCAAGCCAGGCGGCAACGAGCTGTACCAAGCCAGGCTGAGGGAATATCAAGCTGGTGTGGACCTGTCTGAGAAGTATGGACGTCGACCTGAAACCCGTCAGACTGCAAGCTCCCCAGCTCAGCGCTCCGGTACTCCGACCGATCCGCCTCAAGAGGCATCTGCCAATCCTTAGAAATCAAGGGCCTCGTTATTTTGTTGAAAAACTCTGCACCTTTTTTCCAACTTTTGCTATTTTTTGTTTTTGACAATTTGTGCCTTTTTGGTACTTATTCTGTAATATGTTTTTCTTTGGCATCTTCATTGCTATTACTTTGACTTTTGGTTTTGTACTTTTGTTATGGCCCTTTACCCCCCTGAAGTACGCCCTTTATAAAGCTTTGCTTTTCGAATGGAGTACTTCAGTGTATGCGCTGATCGTATCCCCTGCAGACTTAGGAAGTATGATTACTTCAACTTGCTAAGTATTTTAGGTCCTTTTGCAGCTCAGTTCGTATTATTAGTTTAGCCCGTCTGTACTGAGTCTGATCTGCGGATCAGTTTGCAGACCTCCTTGGATTTGGCTTGGCAAATTTTTACTGAATCCGACCTGCGGATCAGTTCGTTGAGTCTGTCCTGCAGACCTCTTTGGATTTGCCTTGGCAAATTTTTACTGAATCCGACCTGCGGATCAGTTCGTTGAGTCTGTCCTGCAGACCGATTTGGATTTGCCTTGGCAAATTTTTACTGAATCCGACCTGCGGATCAGTTCGTTGAGTCTGTCCTGCAGACCTCTTTGGATTTGCCTTGGCAATTTTTTACTGAATCCGACCTGCGGATCAGTTCGTTGAGTCTGTCCTGCAGACCGATTTGGATTTGCCTTGGCAAATTTTTTACTGAATCCGACCTGCGGATCAGTTCGTTGAGTCTGTCCTGCAGACCTCTTTGGATTTGCCTTGGCAAATTTTTACTGAATCCGACCTGCGGATCAGTTCGTTGAGTCTGTCCTGCAGACCTCTTTGGATTTGCCTTGGCAAATTTTTACTGAATCCGACCTGCAGCTTAGTCGTGATCAAATAACATAGTGACAATGCATATAGCAATAAAATTCTTTATTCAATATATGATGTCTGAATACAATTTATTCGAAATTAAAAATGATAAAATAAAAAAAATAGTCTGGAACCTGTCCTAGACGTAAAACTTTCTCAAGTTAGAGGCATTCCAGCTGCGGGGAACAGTTCTGCCACTTGCGTCGGCCAATTGATATGCCCCTTTACCATGTACCTTGACCACCTTGTAAGGTCCTTCCCAGTTCGGAGCCAATTTCCCTTGGGGTAATTGCTTACTAACTTCATTCTTTCTGAGCACCAGGCCCCCTTCTCTAAAGTACGAGTGCTTAACTCGAGAATTGTAATATTGAGAAATTCGTTGTTTGTACTTAGCCATTCTTATGAAGGCTATGTTACGAGCTTCCTCCAGATCGTCCTTGGAATGTCTAAGTTCTGCCTCCTGTTCACTTTCTGTGTAGAGCGCTGTCCGTGGAGAAGATAGGCCGATCTCGGCTGGGATCACGGATTCGCATCCGTATGCCAGGCTAAAAGGGGTTTCCCCATTAGCTGAGTTCGGAGTTGTTCTGTATGCCCATAATATATTAGGCAGGTGATCTGTCCAATTCTCTTTTTCCTCTTCTAAACGTTTCTTTAGTCCGGCCTTGATCTGCCTGTTGGTCTGTTCGACCTGGCCATTAGCTTGGGGATATCCCACAGAAGTGAAGTGTTGTGTAATATGTAATTCATTGCACCACTCTCGGACGACCCTGTCTTCGAATTGAGTCCCATTGTCTGAAACCAAAGTTTTTGGTATTCCATACCTGCATATTATGCTCTTCCACAGAAACTTCTGTATCTGCCTTCCTGTTATAGTGGCCAATGGTTCAGCTTCGACCCACTTGGTGAAGTAATCAATTGCCACAATGAGGAACCTGACATTGCCTGGGGCTCTAGGGAGTGGTCCAACCAGATCTACCCCCCACTGATTGAATGGCCAGGGGGAGATCATTGGAACCATATCTTAGGATGGCCGATGTGACAAGTTGTCATGCACCTGGCATGATCTGCACTTTTCCACCAGTTCCTTGGCGTCTTCCAACATTGTTGGCCAGTAATAACCGAACAGCCGGCACTTCCTCACAAGTGTTCGTGCTCCTTGATGATTTCCACAGATGCCTAAATGCACTTCCCTGAGAAGGTAGTTCCCTTCTTCTTCGGTCACACATCTCAACCATGGAGCAACATACGATCTGCGGTAGAGTACGTTTTCGAACAGTGAGTATCTCACTGCCAAGAGCCTCGTTTTCCTAGCCTGAATTCTGTCTTGGGGGAGGATATTGTCTCTAAGATACAACACAATTGGATCCATCCACGTACGGGCCTGCCTAATTGGCCGTACAGCCTGTTGCTCGTAGCTTCTTTCTTTCAACAGTTCCACCAGTACTTTCTTTTCTGATAAAAAGTCTGAGGCCAATTTGGACAAAGCATCTGCCCTCCTGTTCTCAGCTCGTGGTATTTGGTCAACCCGGACCTTTTGAAACTTCTCTAAGAGTGCTTTAGCTGCTGTTAAATATCTTCTCATAGGTTCTTCCTTAGCTTCATATTCTCCGTTTATTTGATTTACCACGAGCTGCGAGTCACTATACACCTGCAGATCGTCTGCCCCAAGCTTACTTGCCAACGTGAGTCCCGTAATCAAAGCTTCATACTCAGCCTCATTGTTTGTAGCCTTAAAATCAAATCTTAGAGCGTAGGGAAACTCCTCCCCTTTGGGGCTGACTAATATGAGACCTGCTCCTGCACCGTCTTTACTTGACGCTCCATCAACGTACAAGTTCCATCGATGTACCTCTTGTTTCTCAGGATTAACATCTAAACAAACAGATATTCCTTCGGCCAAAAAATCCGCTAACACCTGTGCTTTGATCGCAGTCCGTGGTCTGAAATCAATGTCGTATTCTACCAGTTCGACGACCCATTTCGCCAACCTACCTGAGGTTTCTGGCCGACCTAAGATCTGTCGTAGCGGCTGATCAGTGATGACAGTGATGGGATGTGCCTGGAAGTAAGGTCTCAACTTCCTTGAGGCATGTACCAACGCTAACGCCGCCTCTTCTCGCGTTTGAGTATCTAACTTCCGGTCCGTGGAGTGCTTTGCTTACGAAGAAAACGGGTACCTGTTGTCCATTCTGCTCTTTTACCAGGACTGCGCTCAGAGCTTCTTCAACTACAGCTAAATAGACGAACATAGGTTCTCCTTCCTGAGGAGCTGACAACATGGGCAATTCAGCCAAGTACTTCTTTAGTTCATCGAACGCGACCTGGCTTTGTTCGTCCCAGCGAAAAGGGCTAGCTCTCCGTAAGGTTTTGAAAAAAGGCAAAGCACGCTGTGCTGATCTCGATAAAAATCTGTTCAGGGCAGCTATCCGCCCCGTCAGTCGCTGAACTTCCTTGATGTTCTTTGGTGGAGACATGGTTTTTAATGCTTCAATCTTATCCGGGTTTGCTCTGATCCCGTCTCTGGATATCATGTATCCTAGGAACTTCCCAGATCTGACCCCAAATGTACACTTCTTTGGATTGAGCTTCATTTGAGTCTCTCTTAGGACTTCAAAGACTTCTCTAACATCGTCCAAATACTGATCAAGAGACCTGCTCTTGATTAGGAGGTCATCCACGTACACCTCCATACATCTTCCTATATCTGTTTGGCAAAAATCGAGTTAACAGCCCTCTGATACGTTGCCCCTGCATTTTTTAGTCCAAAAGGCATTGTGACGTAGCAGTACGTCCCAAACTCTGTTATAAAAGAGATCTTCTCTGCATCTTCAGGGTGCAACACGATCTGATGATAACCTTTGTAAGCATCCAGAAATGCGAACACTTCATATCCCACAGTGGAGTCAACTAAACGGTCAATCTTGGGCAGAGCATAGCAATCCTTTGGGCACGCCTTGTTCAAATCTGTGAAATCTACACACATCCTCCAACTCCCGTATGGTTTCTTGACTAGCACAGGGTTGGCTAACCATTCAGGGTACATCACTTCCTTTATTATGCTTGCTTGCAGCAATTTCGTTACCTCTTGCTTGATTGCTTCAATGCGCTCAGGGACAAAGTGCCTTTTCTTTTGACGAATAGGCTTTTTGTTCGGATCCACTTTTAATCTATGTATTGCCAAATCAGGAGAAATCCTGGCATATCCTGTGCCCTCCAAGCGAACACGTCTCTAAAGTCTTCAAGAATCTTTACCAACGATTCTTTGTGTGGGGAGGGGATCCAGGTCCCAATGCGAACTGTCGAGTCCTCCTGTTCGTCCCATAGACGTACAGCCTCTGTTGTATCCTCAGAAGACCAGTTCTCTTCGTCACTGGGTATTAGCTCCTCGATACAAACCTGTTGCACCATTTTCCCATTTACTATTGCAGTATAGCAGCTCCTGGCTGTTTCTACATCTCCTCTGATTTTTATCGACCCCTCCCCTGTTGGGATCTTCATGATAACATGGGCCGGTGAAATCACAGCCTGAAGATCTATAAGGGCTGGCCTTCCCATTATCACATTGTAAGCCGATGGTGCTTTCACCACCACATAGTCCACCATTAGAGTTCTGCTCCTCGTGCCTTCTCCAAAGGTAGTGAGCAGCTTGATCACCCCCAATGGATGAACCAGAGGTCCTGCGAAGCCGAACAGAGGCGTGGAGACAAGAGTCAGTTCGGCGTCCTTCAGCTTCATTGCTATGAAAACATTATAGTAGAGGACGTTCACAGCACTACCCGTATCGACACAAATTCTTTTTATCCGGTTCCCGCTAATCACAGCTTCAATCACCAACCCTTCGTTGTTGATCACCAATGGTAATGAGTCCCTTGGTCCATACATGTTCTCGGTGAAATTTATGGTTTTTATCGCATTATTAGAGAACAATATCTTTCGTATTTTAGTAATTTTTAGAGAAAATTATGTGTTTAAGGCTTGAATTTGAATAATGGGTTTAAAAGTATTAAAAGTGTAATTTGGGCGATTTTATGTGTTAAATTAATGGAAATTATTATTATTTGAGTTTTACTACATTTTGCAATGTTTATTTATCTTATAGGAGCTTAATTTCGAGTGCATAAAGAGGATTAATGGAGCTCGAGTCGAATTATTCAAGATAGAGTTGGAATTGGCTTGAAGAAAATGGATAAAGATGAAGAAATCCGATCCCAGGCAGTCCAGCCGAGCGTTCAGTCTCCGTTCATGATGGACGAGCGTCCATGAATTCGAACGGGCGTTCAAAGGCATAAAATCAATACAGAGAGTTCGGCCGCAGTGCGAACGAGCGTTTAATCAGCGTCTGGGAATTCCAGACGAGCGTCCAATTTGATAGACGAGCGTCCGGGGCCGACTTACTCACAGCCGACTTATCCATCTATAAATACAGCAACCTTAAAACCCTAATGGAGAGACGACTACCACATCATTGAGATCGCACTTTCACACCAAAAAGCTGCGGCCAGAACCCTAATTCCATAGAGATGAATTTCTCCAATCCAACAATCTTGTCCAACATGATTGTTGGCTAAAAGCCTTGCAGTGAGTCGACGGAGGAAGCTCATCAACAACACAACCAACTAGAGGAGTTCGACACTAGATGAGTAGTGAGTTAATTCATAGTTTTTCATTACTTTGGATCTATTTTGTATTGTTTAAGTTTTATTGAATTAAGATTTGATGAAACGATCTCCGTTTATTTGATGCTTGAATCAAATATATGAAAGTATGTTTATTTAAGTTCTCTTTTATTCAAAGTAATGCATCTAATCATGTTGTAAGAAATTAAGCATGCTTAGTTGAGTAAAAAGTTTGGAAACGATCTTGTGATTGAGTTTTGATTGCATGTTTAGTTTGTTTGAAAGGATAAACGAAACCTTAGAAATTTGATTGAAGATATTTGATTGAATTCGTGAAAAATCACTACTAAAAACTATGTCTTTTTAATCACCGTCTAGTTGGATTGTTGGTTGATAGGTGGAATCTAGTCGCCTTGCTGTGTTTTCCTTTAATTGTCTGAATCAAATCGCTTAGATTAAGTTTAGTTTAAGTTCTAGTTTTATAAACCCTAGTTTCCGGCTGTTTTCCTGCACTTTTCTGCTTCAGTTCGTAACCGGACGCTCGTCCTCAATAGCAGACGCTCGTCCATTAGATTTAGTTTCCAGACGCTCGTTCATCAAAGTGAACGCTCGTCCGTCTTTCTGTTTTCTTATTTTTTGCTTGTTTTTATTCTGTTTTAGTTTCAATTCTTAGGTTTAGGTTTTAGTTAGTTTCAACCTTAGTTTAGATAGGTAATTGTGACATAATCGATATAGATTTTTACTTGAATTCGATAAACGTTCTATTCCCTTAGGACGACCCGATAACATCCTTTACTACAGATCCTTATACTTGGGGTGTTTCGGTTTATAAATTTTAAAACGTGTTTTTACCGAACAAGTTTTTGGCGTCGTTGCCGGGGAATCGGTAACGGTTGTCGGATTCTTTTAGGTATAAAAGTTTATATCGATTCTAATTTTAATTCGTAGGTCTAAATTTTAGAATTACGTTTATTTTTGTTTTTGTTTTCGTTTTACCTTGTTTTATTTAATTTTATTTTCCTTCAATTATTTTCTTTAATTTTTGATAGTTATATTAGTTTCTATAATTTTAGATTTGTTTTTCGTAATTTTAGACTAGCCTTTATTTATTTCCTTACGTTCTTTTTAGTTTCCTTAATTATTTCTATTTCGTTTTTAAGTTGTAAGACTTAGTTTTAGATTTTTGGAGTCTGGACGAGCGTTTAATAACTTGAACGCCCGTCCACTTCAATCCTGTTCTCTCAAAACGACCGTTCATTTAATTGAACGAGCGTTCATCTCTGAACGAACGTCCACTACACTGGACGCCAGTTCAGTCTGTTCAATCAACACTTCTTTTCTATCTTCTCTTCTCTTTTCTTTTCTCCCTCTAAACCATCAAACCTTTTCTAAACCTGTTCTAATCAACCCTAAGGTTGATTTCTTCCTTTTCCTTTCTTCTGGTTTATGCAAACGAGAAGTAAGAAGGGACTTCTAATCTTCAATCCCGAGCCTGAACGATCTATTTTTAGAAGGAGGCTTTTCCCTGATTTGGACATAATGGCAGATCAAGATCCACCAATTCCAAATCCTGATCCCCAAGCTCAGTTAAATTTAATCCTTCAGCAGATGCAAGCTCTGCAGCAACAACAGAATCAACAAGCTGGCATAAATCAACAACTTCAACAATTTAGACAAAACCAGCTTAATCAATTGAACCAGGACCCTTACACCCCATATCTAAATCAAGATTTTCTCGAGGGGCATAGACCTATTCGTCCTCCTGACATGGGAGGAGTGAATTTCGATCTAAAGAACGGAGTAGTTGCTCTAGTTCAGAATAGCTCTTTCCATGGTACTGCTCAGGAAGATCCACACGACTTCTTATCCACATTCGTACAAATCGTGAAGCGAGGCCATTATCCTGGTGTTGATTCAGAGATCGTAAAGTTGAAGCTATTTCCTTTTGCTTTGAAGGGCGAAGCAAGTCGATGGTTTAAGTCGTTAGCATATCATTCCCTCCATACATGGAATGATGTCAAAAGAGCCTTCGCTCTCAAGTGGGTTTCACCAGGCAAGATTATGGAGATGAAACGGGAAATAGCTACTTTCGAGCAACTAGAGGATGAGACTGTTGGCAAAGCTTGGGAGAGATTAAATCTGTTGATGAGGAAGTGCCCCAATCACGGATATGACGGACATGAGTTCTTTGGAACTGTTTTATAGAGGTGTCTCTCAACCTAATAGAGACTATCTTGACTCCACACTCATGGATCCTTCTTAGGGGGAGGTGATGAGGCCGCCACGAGTGGCCGAGACCATCGCCAAGAACAATATGTGGTCGACCCCAAGAAGACCAATGTCGTTAAGAAAGAAGGTACGCAAGCGGCCCCGATACAAAGCCGTTGGTTGCTCGATGGAATTGATAAGCAAGCGGTGGCCAATCTTCGACGACCTTCGATCTTGGAATGCAGGTAGGAACGGAGATGACGGAGGAAATAAATCTAATGGATAATCAAAACCAACCCTTCCGAAACTTCAATCAAAGCCAGAACTACTCAGGGTTTCAACGACAGAACTTCAATCAAGCCAAGTTACCACCTGGCCCTTCAAATTCGAATTCCTTCAATTCAAACTATCAAAGGACAGCTCCTAACTCCCAAAGGCCTCAAGGAGGATGGAACCAAACTCAAAATCATACCACCTCATGTGTCCCTCAACACAAATTTGATGAGCTGGTAGACATGGTGAAGACTCTGTCTACTAGTGTTAAAGCTATTGAGAGACAAGTTGGTCGGATGGCGAGACCAGCAAGCAAGCAGACCTCACGGTAAACTTCCGAGTTATACCGAGAGAAATCCGAAAGCTGATGTGAATGTTTGCACTGCCATTACACCTCAGTGGGAGTATGGACAAGAAGAGGAGTTGAATGAAGTAACATTGAGAAGTGGTAAGAAGGTCGAATCCGGCAAGATGTCGGGAAACGAGTAGCCCCTCCCGACGCCATGAGTTCAGGAGGGGGAAATCAGAAATCACATACCGAAGAAAGCAACGATGAGGAGCTTAGTGACAATTCTTCGGAGGACGAAAATAATTCGATGATGAGGAAAGGAAGGAAAGTCGAAAATTTGTACCCACGACTAAGAAAAAGAAAGAAAAGTTCGTAAGATGGAAGGATAAGGAGGATGAGGCAATAAAGAATCAGGCCGCAGGAATGGTAAAGCCCTTCCTTATCCCCCAAAAAGGAAAGAGAAAGCCCTCACTAATGACAAGCAGTATGATGGAGTGAGGAGGATGCTTAGAGACACTCAAGTTAGTATGCCCTTAGCCGAGGTATTAACTGAAATGCCTAAATGCTCTAAGTATCTAAAAGAATTCTGTGGGAGTAAGAGAAAGCTTCAGGGGATGGCTGAAGAAGTGCTTCGCGAAGATTGCGCGATGGTTTCACAGAAAGTCGCTGTTAAGCGAGGTGACCCTGGCAGACCTTAAATCTCCTATGAGATCGAAGGCCATTTATTCGAAAATGTCTTATGCGACTCAGGGGCCTCTATTAATGTGATGCCATTAAACGTATGCAAAAAGCTCGGGTTAGATAAAAGGATGCGGGAACGCCCTATTTCTCTTCAGATGGTAGATAAATCTAGCCGGACTGCAGCCGGTTGTGTAGCTAATGTTCTCCTTCAAGTTGAACATTTAGTCTTCCCTACCGACTGGGTTATTCTAGACTATCCACCTGATAAGGAGATGCCTCTAATTCTAGGCCGAACCTTTCTAGACACTTCTAGCGCTCTCATCGACTTCGCAAAGGACGATTACTCTTAGAGTCGATGACACATCCGTCACCTTCACACGAGGGACAAGTCCCGAAAGAACCATAACCGATGAAATATCATTTGTTGAAGCAATTTACGAGGATGAAAAAGATGCCTACTCGAAGAAGCGAGAGGAGTTGACGAGAGATAGGTGTTTTTGAAGTCATGGACATTGAAGATCAAGCCGATCGCGGACCATCTTCTAATTCATTTCAAGCCGTAGGCATTGACGAGTCATCTTCACTCGCTCACACTAAGCTCGTTAGTGAGTTAGAAGCATGGAGATGCCCAGCAACAAACGATGATTTCAAAGAACTGAGTCAGGAAGACTTCATCCCTGGTGAAGAAGAAGCTCTGATGGGTAGTTGGGACGAGGTAGACTTTTGGAGAGAAGCTACTCATTGGGAAGTAGATGATTGGGAAGAGCTGGCAGAAGAGCTTAAAGATGAAGAGTTAAGACAAATGATCGATCACAAGAAAAAGGAAGCAAGTGTTGACCGGAGGATTCCGATGGATGATTTGATCCAATACCTTTCTGGGGTTGAGCCTCGGGAAGATGAGTTATTCTTTAGTCAACCACTCCAAGCTCATAAAGAGAAAGGTGGCCCGTTAAAGTCTAGTATTGAGCAACCACCTACTGATTTAGAGCTCAAACCGCTTCCGAAACACCTTAAGTATATCTTTCTTAAGGATGGAGATAAATTGCCTTTGATCATTTCTTCGAAACTCGACCCTGAGCAAGAAGCACAGCTGATAGAAGTGCTTAAAAAGAATATTCTCGCGTTCGCGTGTTTAGCAAAGGTGGGAATACCTAAACTAAACAATGTAAGGCCAGGATGGTAGCCAGAGGTTATCACCAAAAGAGGGTCTTGATTTCTTCATACAAATTCACTAGAAACTCGACTTTCGTCGATATGAGTACTTATCGCAGATGTTGTGGTATGTAAGCTTGAAATCCATCAAATGGATATTAAGACCGTTGTCTTAAATAGTGAATTAGAAGAATATATGCTAATAATGAGGAGTACTCATGATATGGGACTTATAGATGTAATTTTGAGGATTAAAATCTCCAGACTATCTGAGGGACTAGTGTTATCACAATCTCACTACATTGAATCCGTCCTGAGGAGATTCAGTGTTTATGATGAAAGTCCTGTGAAAACACCTATTGACTTAAGTCTTCACTTAGTCAAAAATAAAGGTGACCCCGTGTCTCGCTTAAAATATTCTCGATTATCGGTTGTTTAATGTACATAGAGAATTGTACTAGACGGGATATTGCATGTGCCGTGAATAACCGAGCAGTTTACAAATAATCCTAGTGAGGATCATTGGAAAGCGATATTACAAGTACACGAGTACTTGAAATATTCAATGAATGCGGGATTAGAAAGATATCGTGATGCCAAGTGGATTTCGATTCTAAAGAATTACAATTCACATGATTGGTGATGTTGCGGTGTTATGGAAGTCCACAAAGAAAACGTGCTTTGCACTTGACAAAGCTGGTGAAGAAGCTAAGTGGCTTCTAAATTTCCTAGAGGAGATTTCTTGCTGGACTACACCGATTGCTTCCACAGTGATAGCCAATCGGCTTTACACCGAGCACAAAATAGTTTGTATAATGGTAAGTCTAGACATATACGTCAATGACATGATACCGTTAAATAATTGATCTCTAGTGGTATGATTTCCATCGATTATATTGGATCGAAGGAAAATCTTGCAGATCTGCTTTCAAAATGTTTACTAGAGATCGATTGTCAGTTTTGACACTCAGAATGGGACTTAAGCCTATTGAAAGATAAGCTTTGTAATGGTAACCCTACCATGTTGACTGGAGATCCCAAGATCATGGTTCAAAGGGACAACTAAGTTATGAAGCTGTCGATGAACACTTAACCATTCTGTGAATAAAAGTGTTGTCTGCCAGAAGTGTGAAGGATAAGTGAAAACTTTTAATGATTCCTATAACTTGATTAAATTTGAGTGGAGTATGGCAGAATACTCTTGATAGGAGGTCACCTATGTAAGTGCGAAGTGGGGCCGCTTCAAAGAGAGTTCAGAGGCTAGAATTCTCTAACGCACTTTCTGAAACCAGGTGTGATTCAGGGCCAAAACGAATCCAGTCATGAGAACCAAGTACAGTGTTAAGGGAAATATTGTGTGAGTACTATTGTCTGGTTTTACACTAAAGGCTGAACAGTTCAAGACTTAAGTTCACTGATTAGCCGAGTAAATCCGATAGTATTTCACTAAGGCAGGTTCAAAGCCAGAAGCTACCTCTCCTGATGCAATATTTTTCTGCCAGAATCTCTTCAGAGTCTGCATCTGCATTAATTTCCATTCATGTGGGGGATTGTTGGAGAAAATGTGGAATTGAATTAAAAATGAATTAAAAATGATTTTATAATCATTTTATTCAGTGACTTTATAAGCGTATTTCGGATATATTCTTGTATAGAATATATGTAATGTTTTATTAATTCTGAAAACTACGTGAGTCGTAGATGAATTCAGGATTTGGAATCATTCAATTCGGATAACGAGTGAATGAGAAATTAACGCTTAAAGTCGGTTTGTTGGAAAATTAATGATAAGTCATATTGGGCCTATTGGGCTTAAGTGTGTGTTATGGAAAGGAAAAATGGGAAGAAACTTTTCTCCCACATTGGTTGGAAGAAGGAAAAAGAAGCAATATTTATATGATATTGTTTTAGTGTAGTTGGAATAAGAAACCAACATTATACACCGTTCTCTACGCGGGCGCAGGGGGGGTGCAAATCCAATCCGGATTTACCCTTGGGCTTGTGCACGCCCGCGTGTCCTGCGTACACGAATGCAGCTCGATTCGAAGGTTCACAGTCAGAGTTCGGTTTTGCAACTGTTAATTTTATTTTCGGTCGAAATTCGTATCGGTAGGTCGCCGAACGAACGACTTCGGTCCTGGTCGAGGTGAGCCATCGGCAAAAGGCCGCCGAGGCTGTTCGGTTCTGTCCAACATTAATGCATGAATAAAGCTGAGGCTTTTGGCTTTCCAGTTCCAACATTATGATGATATTAATGATAATTAATTCGAGCTGAGGCTGTTCATTTTCCATCAGTTTTTCCATGTCCTCTACTATATATACGAGCTACATGAATGGGAATGAGATACAAGAAATACAACACAGGGTTGCATACATTCATATCATTCTTTTGCATACTGTTCTTGCATCAAGTGAAGAGATACTGAAACACGGTTAGAGTTCGCCGGTGTTCAGAGTTTGCAGTACCGCTATTCTGAAAGGTAATCTGAGAATTCCTGGGAGACAATTGCTGCAAAACGGGGTACATACCGGGGCAAATTTGTCTTAAGGACATAGTTCGTCTCGGCTCAGATCGTGCATATCCTTTCATTTCATTATGTATCTTTGTAATTCTTTATTTGAATAATAAAATTGTTGATTTAATTTTCGTTTATTTATTTTAATTATACACGGGTGATAACAGCTTAAGACAAATTTTTAGAACCGTTGTTCTAAATGATCATACTGTGTGTAATCAAAATATCTTGACGAATTTTTTCACCTTTTTTATTTGGCTTAAACGCCTGTTTCTTTTTTCGCCTTTAAACGAGTTCAGCTCGTTTATTTGAAGAAAAAAAAATTTCTCAACCTTGTTTTGACGAGTCAAAACGCTCTTCACTATGTTTTACGGGTTTTCAAAACCGAGTCGATGATCAGAGTTGTTCTTCTGATTAATGTTGATCTTCTGTTCTGGACAGAAATGACTACTGTTAATGATGCGTCATTGACACCCACTCCTGGTGCTGCTCAAATGGAAAAAAAAAAAATAAATAAAAAAATAAACGCAAGCATAGCTCGTTTATTTCGATTCTAGTCCAGCTCGTTTTACAAACCACTTCCTTTTTGGTATCGATTTCTGGTAAAATCGGTCCACTTCCTTTTTGGTATCGATTTCCGGTAAAATCGGTCCACTTCCTTTTTGGTATCGATTTCTGGTAAAATCGGTCCATCTCCTTTTGGGGTTTTCTGGAAAAAACTACCATCCGCTTTGGTGTTTTGATTATAAGTTGGACGAACTGAATTGAAATAAACAAATATAAAGAGCTGATATTTGGAATAACAAGTTCAAACTTGTTGATATTGTTATGATTCGATAAACGGTTGGAGAATCGAGTCGAAATAAACTCGAGTTTGTTTTGACGAGTCAAAACAATCTCCAATTTGTTACGAATTTAAAAACAATCTTAAGTATGTTTTACGAGTTGAAAACAGACCCCAGTCTGTTTTATCAAGCTGAAACAAGTTTGAGTTTGTTTTTGACGAGTTAAAAACAAACTTTACTTGGTTTGATATCGAGTTGATATAAAATGTGTTAAATATCATTTTTTGGTATTTAAATTATCCTTTTGAGAAAATGGTCGTTTAAAAACGAGCCTTAAAATTGTTTATCTTCTCGTTTGTGAACGAAATGGAATTTTATAATCGATGACTCCTATTGGTGCGCCAATTCGAGGAGAAAGCTCCCGGGTTGCGGGAAGTGAAGTTGTTTTAAAACAGGTCAAAATTGAGCACGAGAGACCTCGAGGAAGAGGAATATGCTTGGGTTGTAGACACACGGGGCTACCCGACATATGTGTGCGAACGGATCATCGTTTTTTAGTTACCAACATCTCAAAGGTGAGAAAATAGTAATGTCAAATTCAACTACTTCCGATATCATTGGATGTGGTCATGTTCGATTGAATTTGACGTACGGGAGAGCATTGATTCTTCGAGATGTCCCGCATGTGCCGGACTTGCGATGAATGTGGTTTCGCAAGCCTTGACTTACCTACCTAGGGTCCGTGTTGGTATTTGATACATACAAATTCAAACTAATAGATGAAGGCGGGGTAATTGCTGAAGGAACGATAGATGGAGGTCTATGGATGATGGATCTCCGTGTTGTTACATAAAGTAGAAATTGTAATTTCTATTTTAATGTATGAAATAATAAATATTCTTAATGTGTATTGGTTCAAATAATTTTCTTATTATGTTTTGAACCGTTGTTGCCAGTTGAGGCATATATGACTAATACGGTGCAAACGAGAAATAATTTCGTATGACGAATGTACCTAAAAATTATTTAATTGGCAGATTAATCATAAGGAAAATATGCCAAAATGTTTAGTGAAAACATTATTTTGACGTGCCGTGTAAGTTGGAGAAATTATCTTCATGATAAATTCTCATTTTGGTGACGACTCGTAGAACTTTTATTCGTTGAATAAAAAATGAAATGAACACCGAGGTGTTTTGATTTGAAATGCGTACCAGTGGTGGTACAAGTTGTTGAATCAATAAATAGTCTTTTTTATACCGTGAGTTGAAATATGACTAAAATTGAAATGGTTGGTGATACAATGTGGTGTCACAAGCCTATGGCATAACGATTAGGAGTGGAAATTATTTATTTCCTAAATCCAAAAATGGATGAATATAAATCATTATGTCGAATGATTTATTGTATGTAGTGTTAAACATGCATAGATGTGTCAAAGCAAATATGACTTAGGCACGGTCTCCTTCTGTGGAAAGAAACAGAGACATGTAAAAGTTAAATTATACGAGTTGTGTGATTTAAATATTTATGCTAATGGAGAGTCGGTAAAGATTATTTATCGATCATTGTATAAAATAAAGTTGTGTCTAATTTTGCTAAAATAGCAAAGATAAGACAACAAAGGAGTTATAAACCTATAAGAATGAAGTTGGAAAAACAACTAAGCGAATAAACCTAGCAGAATCGTAGTGGAAAAAGTGATGGCCACACTTTTTCTTTTGTTCACTGATTTTCGGCAAAATTTCTTTGTTTTTAACAAAAGCCGCTGGTTTCAGCAAAGGCTGCTGTCTTTAAACAAAAGCTGCTGATTTTCAGAAAAATGCTATTTCTGCTAGTTTTACAGCCGGTGTTGATTGTTTTCAGATGTTATCTGAGAAATGCTGAATTTCAACCGAACTCTTAAAGAGTTGGTTAAAGCATGGTGAATAGTTCGAGTTAATCTCCGAACTTGTGGGGGGAAGCGATAGTTTCCACCGGTTTCATTCTTTATAGGTTTACATCGAACATATGGATAAAGATCCCATATGAGAGCTTATCTACGAATACTTGGAAATGTGGGGGTGTTTAGCAAAGGTGGGAATACCTAAACTAAACAATGTAAGGCCAGGATGGTAGCCGAGGTTATCACCAAAAGAGGGTCTTGATTTCTTCATACAAATTCACTAGAAACTCGACTTTCGTCGATATGAGTACTTATCGCAGATGTTGTGGTATGTAAGCTTGAAATCCATCAAATGGATATTAAGACTGTTGTCTTAAATAGTGAATTAGAAGAATATATGCTAATAATGAGGAGTACTCATGATATGTGACTTATAGATGTAATTTTGAGGATTAAAATCTCCAGACTATCTGAGGGACTAGTGTTATCACAATCTCACTACATTGAATCCGTCCTGAGGAGATTCAGTGTTTATGATGAAAGTCCTGTGAAAACACCTATTGACTTAAGTCTTCACTTAGTCAAAAATAAAGGTGACCCTGTGTCTCAGTTAAAATATTCTCAGATTATCGGTTGTTTAATGTACATAGAGAATTGTACTAGACCGGATATTGCATGTGCTGTGAATAAGCGAGCGAGGTTTACAAATAATCCTAGTGAGGATCATTGGAAAGCGATATTACAGTACACGAGTACTTGAAATATTCAATGAATCTGGGATTAGAAAGATACTGTGATGCCAAGTGGATTTCTGATTCTAAAGAATTACAATTCACATGATTGGTGATGTTGCGGTGTTATGGAAGTCCACAAAGAAAACGTGCTTTGCACTTGACAAAGCTGGTGAAGAAGCTAAGTGGCTTCTAAATTTCCTAGAGGAGATTTCTTGCTGGACTACACCGATTGCTTCCACAGTGATAGCCAATCGGCTTTACACCGAGCACAAAATAGTTTGTATAATGGTAAGTCTAGACATATACGTCAATGACATGATACCGTTAAATAATTGATCTCTAGTGGTATGATTTCCATCGATTATATTGGATCGAAGGAAAATCTTGCATATCTGCTTTCAAAATGTTTACTAGAGATCGATTGTCAGTTTTGACACTCAGAATGGGACTTAAGCCTATTGAAAGATAAGCTTTGTAATGGTAACCCTACCATGTTGGAGATCCCAAGATCATGGTTCAAAGGGACAACTAAGTTATGAAGCTGTCGATGAACACTTAACCATTTTGTGAATAAAAGTGTTGTCTGCCAGAAGTGTGAAGGATAAGTGAAAACTTTTAATGATTCCTATAACTTGATTAAATTTGAGTGGAGTATGGCAGAATACTCTTGATAGAGGTCACCTATGTAAGTGCGAAGTGGGGCCGGTTCAAAGAGAGTTCCAGAGGCTAGAATTCTCTAACGCACTTTCTGAAACCAGGTGTGATTCAGGGCCAAAACGAATCCAGTCATGAGAACCAAGTACAGTGTTAAGGGAAATATTGTGTGAGTACTATTGCGGTTTTACACTAAAGGCCGAACGAGTTCAAGACTTAAGTTCACGATTAGCCGAGTAAATCCGATAGTATTTCACTAAGGCGGAGTTCAAAGCCGAAGCTACCTCTCCCGATGCAATATTTTTCCGCGAATCTCTTCGAGTGCGCATCCGCATTAATTTCCATTCATGTGGGGGATTGTTGGAGAAAATGTGGAATTGAATTAAAAATGAATTAAAAATGATTTTATAATCATTTTATTCAGTGACTTTATAAGCGTATTTCGGATATATTCTTGTATAGAATATATGTAATGTTTTATTAATTCTGAAAACTACGTGAGTCGTAGATGAATTCAGGATTTGGAATCATTCAATTCGGATAACGAGTGAATGAGAAATTAACGCTTAAAGTCGGTTTGTTGGAAAATTAATGATAAGTCATATTGGGCCTATTGGGCTTAAGTGTGTGTTATGGAAAGGAAAAATGGGAAGAAACTTTTCTCCCACATTGGTTGGAAGAAGGAAAAAGAAGCAATATTTATATGATATTGTTTTAGTGTAGTTGGAATAAGAAACCAACATTATACACCGTTCTCTACGCGGGCGCAGGGGGGGTGCAAATCCAATCCGGATTTACCCTTGGGCTTGTGCACGCCCGCGTGTCCTGCGTACACGAATGCAGCTCGATTCGAAGGTTCACAGTCAGAGTTCGGTTTTGCAACTGTTAATTTTATTTTCGGTCGATTTGTATCGGTAGCAGTGGCGCCGAACGAACGACTTCAGTCTGCTGAGGTGAGCCATCAGCAAGGCTGCTGAGACTGTTCCGGTTCCTGTCCAACATTAATGCATGAATAAAGCTGAGGCTTTTGGCTTTCCAGTTCCAACATTATGATGATATTAATGACAATTAATTCGAGCTAAGGCTGTTCATTTTCCATCAGTTTTTCCATGTCCTCTACTATATATACGAGCTACATGAATGGGAATGAGATACAAGAAATACAACACAGGGTTGCATACATTCATATCATTCTTTTGCATACTGTTCTTGCATCAAGTGAAGAGATACTGAAACACGGTTAGAGTTCGCCGGTGTTCAGAGTTTGCAGTACCGCTATTCTGAAAGGTAATCTGAGAATTCCTGGGAGACAATTGCTGCAAAACGGGGTACATACCGGGGCAAATTTGTCTTAAGGACAGAGTTCGTCTCGGCTCAGATCGTGCATATCCTTTCATTTCATTATGTATCTTTGTAATTCTTTATTTGAATAATAAAATTGTTGATTTAATTTTCGTTTATTTATTTTAATTATACACGGGTGATAACATCATCATTGTGCATACTACCTTTATTGTCTATTATTTGACTCAGATATGCATGATGATACTTATTTTGTTAGATCTACTAAATAATATGAGTTGTACTATTCACTTGATTTATTTTCTAGATTAATATTCCGTAATTTAATCCGTAAATTACGGATCTGTTCCGTAAATCACTCCGCACACGATACACTATCCCAACAAGCTTAAGACAAATTGCGCTCGTGTGTTTTAGGATTGGTTTAAATGTATTACGTTACAGGTCAAATTGTTGTTACCTTTATCCTCGTGTTACTAATCGTTTGTTGCAGATCCATTATTGAGTGGTGATTGGTGTTGGTACCAATCTGCGTATATTGTCCTTTAACTGTCATGCTGCAGAATTTTTCATTGAATTGCATCCGATCTGCTTAAGTCGTTTAGTTCTTGAGTTACTAATTACCTTTTGCAGCACCGGATTTGCAAATCGCTGATTGGTGTGATTACCAATCTGCATTAATTACAAATATTATTTGGTGATACCTTTAAATGGAAAAAAAAAAAGTTATTAATATATCTGATCAACTGCGTATCTACGTAAATCTAGTGCCTTGCCAACGTGCTGCATATCAAACGGATAAGGTACTTGTTCTTGATATTTAGTTTGGCTTTAATTGATTTTGTGTTGTACCAATTATGGTATACTAATTCAATAAAAATTATTGAATTGTTATTTGATCCCCTGCCAAGTGGACTGTACATTAAAATAAATAAATAAATAAGATGGATTGCTGGTTTCGAATCTATTGATGGCTCATGGCAATGTGTTTTTTTTTCCTTGTGCTTCTATTTATTTATTGGTAGATCATTAATTGATATACTTAATGGAGATCATTCGAGATTGATTTTGTTCCGGAATTTTCTCTAATTCTTATGGGAAAAAAAAAAGGAAATCAAAATTTATTCCGGATGTAATTTTGGAAAGAATCCTGGCATTTATGGTTGTTGGTAATGATAATTGATATTTTACATCAATTAGGTTTGCTACGTATGTCGTGTTGGAAATTATAGTTAAGTGCATAATATAGTGTATTGAATATGATATCGTGATAATATGTGAATTAATAAATAAATTAATTCAGAGCTGTGATCAGTTTCATGTTGTGTTTATTTGGAGATAATATACATATCTCGGGACCAATTGTGTTGTGCACTAATGAAGTGACTACTTTTATGGTTGACGATGAATACAACACATAAATTTCTTTTGGTCTGTTATTAAGTTTGTAATTTCGTGACAGTATAGCTATAAAAGTCAAATAGAATGAGTTGGTTAACGCGTCACATGTCACGATTGATGAGTTCACCTAAGGCTATGACACGAGAGTTGTGATCAAATGTTTCATACAATGTTATATTGGTAGTACAATTGAGCTAATACGAGGAATATCTACTTATTGGATGTGCTAATAGTTGTTATTACGGTAGTTACAGAACTTATTAAAATTATAGATTTGTGATTTCTTTGATTACCAAGGTAACTATTGTATTGAGCTTATTGACAAACTATATTGTGGTCGTTTGTAAAGACGAACCGCCAATTTGTTGATCTTCTGTTCACTGATCAGAAATGGAAATGATACACCGAGGTGAATCCAAATATGAGTGTCTTTTGTGAGACAAGTGTATGTGCATATTGTAGCATTAGACGTAGCACAAGTGACCGGTTAGTCTCATCCTATGGATGGAGAAGTTCGGTGGTAAGACAAACGATTGTTTGAATGATCAAACCGGATTGATCATTATGTTGACAGTGAATCTGTCTGTTGAGCACAAAGTGATGCTTTGTAGAGATACAGTGAGATTGGCTTTAAGTTCTGCCTACATGATTGAGTAATATTGCTTGTGACACTTTGACTAGGACTTGCAAATTTTCAAATTCATTCATCCGTTGATGAACACGGTGTTGTTACCAAATTTGAAATTTGATCCTAATCACAAGTGTATAGTATGTGTTGAAGCCAGGTTGGCTAATTCACCGGTAGACCGGTAGAAAGGAACACAGAACCTCTAGATTCATGTAAATTAGAGGTTACTTTTATTGAGTATAGCACCGAAATGTTATGATAGATAAGGCTTGTGATGCCTTGAGGATTGTCAAATGACGGTGAGAATAAACATAGCAAACGGATGAGATGTATCTGTAGTGATTGTGGTGGTGAATATGAGGTATTGTTTCATGAGTCTTGCTAAGGGCCCGGCATCATTCATCAAACAACTACCCCATACACACCTCAGTCATGTGGGATTGCTACATGCAAGAACCAAACTCTTAAAGAGTTGATGGGTGCTATGTTGATAAGTTTGGGTTTACCTTAGAACTTGTGGGGGGGAGTAGTCCTCTCAGCAGAATTCATTCTGGAAAAGATTCCTTCAAAGAAGAAGGATGACACCCCGTATGAGTTGTGGAAAGACCAAGGTCTAGCTACAAATTCTTGGAAATGTGGGGGGGGCGCTTGGCTAAGGTAGAAGTACCTAAACCAACGCAAGTGGAAATAGGACCGAAAACAATTGATTGTATATTCATCGGATATACTCTCAAGAGTAGTGCCTATTGGTTTGTGGTGCATAAAACCGACATGATGATGTCATCACCATGTTGTGTTCTTTGAAGATCTCTTTTCGTAGAAGGAAATAGATAAACCAAGCATGATTAAGCGAACATATGAGTCTTAATTAGAGTGTGATCCTCAAGAACTTGAGGAGCCTCGTTGTAGTATGAGGGCTAGGACTTCCAAGTCCTTTGCTCCTGATTTTCTGACCTATGTGGTAGAAAACGAACCTAGAGCATATGCTGAGGTAATGTCAATTCCAGAAGCCCATTTCTGGAAAAAGGCTATAAATAGAGAAATCCATCATGCAAAACCACACTTGGGAGTTGGTTGATTTTCCATTGGGAAATAAACCACTCAGGTGCAAGTGGATCTTCAATGAGAAGTTAAAGGTTGATGGATTTATTGTAAGGCGTTGTTGGTAGCCTGAGGGTATCAATAGAAAGAAGGCCTTGACTTCTTACTCACTAGTTACAAGAATTACTTATTTAAGGTATAGCTGGAGACTATAACCTGGAAATCCATCAAATGGATGTTTGTGGTGAGTTGAAGGAAGAGATGTACTTGGAACAACCTGATGGGTTCATAGTTCCAGGCTAAGAGAGTAAGGTGTGTAGACCTGTTAAGTCTCTCAGTGGGCTCGAATAATAGCCAGAGCAACGGCATATCGAGTTTGACAATGTTATGTTGTCAAGTGGGTAGGACATATATATGTCTACATTAAGAACACACATATGTGATAATATGTCTATGACATGCTGATAATGGGAAGTACTCATGGGAGTATCATGAATACGATAAAGGTGCTGACAATGAACTTCGATACTAGGGAGTAAGATCTCCAGAATATTCGATGGACTTGTGGTGAAAAACTCATTATATTGAGTCTGTTTTCGAAAGATTTAAAGTCTTTGATAAAAGTCCATGGAGCACTCCACTTGACCTAAGTATGCACTTAGTCAAGAACAGAGATGAACCTGTGGATCAATTGAGATATTCTCAAGTGATTGGAAGTCTGATGTACATCACCGGTTGTACACGACCAGACTTAGCATGTGCTGTGAATAAACTGAGTAGGTTCACGAGTAATCCAGATCATAATCATTGGAAATCCTTAAATAGGTTGTTGAGGTACATGAAGTACAATATGAGTCTGGGATTACGATTTACAAGATATCTAGCAGTATTAGAAGGATACTGTGATGCGAACTGAATATCAGACACGAAAGAGTCGAAGTCCACCAGTGGATACTTATTCACGATTGGTGGTGCGGCTATGTCCTGGAAGTCTACAAGACAAACGTGCATAGCTCAATGGAAGATGAGTTTATAGCCTTGATAAGGCTGGAGAAGAAGCTGAATGGCTTTGGAATTTCCTGGAGGATGTTCCATGCCAGTGGCTGCTATCAGCATACACTGCGATAGTCAGTCGGCTAAAGGAATGGCACAGTGTAGTGTGTATAATGGTAAGTCTCGACACATACGGCGTAGACAAAATACCATTAAATAAGTGATCTCTAATGGTTTGATTTCCGTCGATTATATACGATCGAAGGAGAATCTTGCAGATCCGCTTACAAAGGTTTAGCTAGAGATCAGGTGTCAATCTTGACAACCGGAATGGGACGGAAGCCTATTACGCATGTTTCCTTGTAGTGGCAACCCAACCATGTTGACTGGAGATCCCAAGATCATGGTTCAAAAGGGACAACTAAGCTATAAGGAACAGTCTAGCACTTACCCATTACGAGAGAATAAAAGTGCTATCTGCAGAGGGTGTGAGGTTAAGCATAGCTTTTAATGATTCATATAGCTTGATATTCAAGTGGGGTAGGGCAGAATACCCTTGATAGGAGGTCACCTATGTAAGTGCGAAGTGGGGCCGCTTCTATGAGAATTTTGAGGCTTGAATTCTCTAAAGCACTTTCTGAAACCAAGTGTGGTCCAGGGCCGAGATGGACACAACCATGAGAACCGAAAGGTGTTAGGGGAAATATTGTGTGAGTGATATTGTTTTGGTTTACACTAAAGGCTGAACAGTTCAAGACCTAATTCACTGATTAGCCGAGTAAATCCGACAGTACTTCACTAAGGCAGGTTCAAAGCCAGAAGCTACCTCTCCTGATGCAATATTTTTCCGTCGACTTCTCTTCGAGTCCGCATTTGCATTTGCATTAATTTTCATTCATGTGGGGGATTGTTGGAGAAAAAGCCTTTTTTGAAGGGTTGAATAGTCAACTTTAGCGCGATTTACGGATAGGCTCCGATGTATGTCATCGAGAGTTAATGATATCATTAAATACTCCATACGGAGTAGTTGATGATGGGCTTTTGAATCACTCGATTCGGATGTCGGGTAAATGAGAAATTAATGGCTAAAGTTGGTAAAAATATGTAGGAGATGAGAGTTCAGGGGAGGACCTCACCCCATTCTCCCACATTGGAAACTTGAGTGTTGGGAGCTCAAGTAATAAGAGCTAGTGTATACTCTTATAGATGCGCCCCAAGGGGCAATGCACTTTTGTGCAGGAGGGAGGACTTAGATAATTCCACACGCGCGCGCGCGCCGCCGCCGTCCGTCCGGCTCGGCTCGGGCTCCGTCTCGGTTCGGGTGTTACTATTAAATTTTTGGACAAAATTTCTTTATGAAATTAATTCTAAAAATTAATTTAAGTAACCGTGTGTCATCGGACCAATAAGAATTCATTGAGTCATCCGACCAATCAGAATTCATAGATGTGTCATTCGACCAATCAGGGTGTGGACAGGGGCGGACCCACCCTTTCCTAAGGGGGTCCATGGACCCGGCTGAAAAAAAAAAAAAAAAACCAAAACGACGTCGTTTTGGCGTTTTGATTATTTTTTTTAATTTTATATATTTAATATATTCTAAAATTTATTAAACAAACAAATATTCCAACCCAATCCCAAAACCTGTCGGCTTTCCCCCTCTTTTTCCAAAAACCACCCATCTCACCCTCTCCCCTCCAGCCCCTCAGCCCGGCAGCGGCAGCTCCTCCTGGCCTCTCTGCTCCTCACATCCTCAGTCCTCACCTCCTCATCTGCTCAGACTGCTCCTCGCCACTCGCCAGTCGCCTCCACCCTCCGGCACAGCCTGAGCCTGCTCCTCGCCTCCACTCCGGCACAGGAAGATTCAACATTGGAGCTGCAAGCCTGCAATAAGGCAATAACTAATAAGGTAAAACATAGTAAAATAAAAGCAGTCCCTTTCATCTAATCATCTAATAGATAGGAAAGTATTTAGATAAAGTAGCTATTTAACTTTTCTTTAGTGCCTTAGAAGTTACAAGTTAGAATAACGCAATTGGAATTTGGAATATATATATATATATATATATATATATATATATATATATATATATATATATTATGTATGAAATGAAAGCTGGAAATCGTCACTCATGCCCGGATACCCTGAATAAAATATTGTGGATTTCACTTTCCAATAATCATTCTGTGAATCTGTGATTGTACATACATGATACAATATTAGGCATGAATATATATATATTTTAAATCTCTTAAAGATGTTAAAATTTCTCTAAACCAGTTGACATTCATCTTTATAATAGATTTGTTTTATTAGTTGATCTTGTTACTTGTTAGCCGAGAAAATTGATTGCTTGGATATGAAATACAATGTTGCTTGGATAACCAAATAACCACTGATTTCGTTTTATTTGTTGATTTATAGGACAATTTTGTGATGATGGATATCAGAAAGTTTATGATTAAACGAAAAGTGCCAGAGGACGTAGAAACTGGTTTAAGGGAGGATGCCTCTTCTGATGTTGGTAGTGCATTTGTCATTGCTAAAGAGTCTGTTGCCATAAAATCAGCTAGTAAAGAGTATGTTGATGTGAGTAGTATCCCTGCAGATCCCGCGGAAAGAAAAAAAGTATCTGATTATCACCCGAATCAACTTGATGAGATAAGGAGGGCTTATTTGATAAAAGGACCTTGTCAACCTCGTTCGCATAATTTCCCTTGGAGAAGCATAGGAAATAGACAACGTCGATTTAATCCGGAGTGGTTTGGTGAGTTCAAAAATTGGTTAGAGTATAGCGTGAAAGAAGATAAAGCATATTGCTTGTGTTGTTATTTATTTGGAGATCAAATTAACAATCAAAAAGGTGGGGGTGGGGGTGGGGGGACATTTATAAGTAAAGGATTTTGTGGGTGGAATAAGAAAACCACTTTGGATGATCATGTTGGTGTTGTTAATAGTGCCCATAATTTGGCGGTAAGTAAGTGTCATAATCTAATGAACCCAAACCAATCCATTGATCTTTCCTTTCATAAACAAACACAGGTTTCCGCACATGAATATAGGATTCGACTCAATGCTTCTATTGATGGTTGTAGATATTTGTTGTACCAAGGGTTGCCTTTTCGTGGTCATGATGAGTCGGAAAAGTCTTTAAATAGAGGAAATTTCCTTGAATTGATTAAGGTAATTGCTGAACAAACTGATTTGGTTAGTAATGTTGTTCTTAAAAATGCTCCAAAAAATAATCAAATGGTCTCTCCTGTCATTCAAAAGGATATTATTCATTGTTTTGCACAAGAGATTTTGCAAAAGATAGTTGAAGAGATTAATGGTGATTGTTTTTCGTTGATGGTGGATGAGTCTAGTGATGTATCCGGTAAAGAACAAATGGCAGTGGTTTTTAGATTTGTTGACTCTTACGGGAATGTGAAAGAGAGGTTTATTTGTGTTATCCATGTGCAAGAGATTTCGGCATTGTGTTTAAAATCTGCTATTGATAATTTGTTTGCTAAATTGGGTTTGAGTTTGATGACAATCCGGGGTCAAGGATATGACGGGGCAAGTAATATGTCCGGTGAATTCCATGGGTTGAAAGCTTTAAGTATGAATGAGAACAAGTCTGCACATTATGTTCATTGTTTTTCTCATCAACTTCAATTGGCTCTTGTTGCTGTGGCTGTAAACAATTTAAAAATTGCGGATTTTTTTCGTATGGTATCTTGCTTGTTGAATGTTGTTGGGGCTTCTTGCAAGCGTAAAGACATGATTCGGGAAAGTCAAGCAAAAAAATTAGAAGAGGGAATTGCTAGTGGTTTGATTGACACGGGAAATGGATTAAATCAAGAGTTGAGTCTTATAAGAGCCGGTGATACACGTTGAGGTTCTCATTATAAATCATTGATGAATTTGGAAATGTTGTACTCTACTATTACTGAAGTTCTTGATTTTGTTATAGTTGAAGGTAGAGACGTGTATAAAAAAAAGTGAAGCAAAAGGTTTGTTGAAGTATTTCAAGTCATTCAAATGTGTTTTCTATTTGCAAATGATGTTGCTTATATTATCGATTTCAAATGAATTGACAATAGCTTTGCAAAGAAAAGATGAAGACATTTTGAACGCTATGTCACTTGTTAGAGCCGTTAAGGAGAGACTACAAGAGGTAAGAGATGATGGTTGGGAAGGTCTCTTACAAAAGATCACCACATTTTGCAATAAACATGGAATTGATTGCTTGGATATGACTGCTTCTAAGAATTCTCGGCGTAAAGGTAACATTACAAATGAATTTCATTATCGTGTGGAAACCTTCTATGCAACTATAGATACGCAACTTTTGGCGCTTAATGAGCGATTCAATGAGATTAATTCCGAGCTGCTTCTTTGTATTGCTTGTTTGAGTCCGGCTAATAATTTTTGTGCGTTTGATGCAAAAAAGTTGGTAAGGCTAGCTCAATTTTATCCTGATGACTTCTCTCGTGTTGAGTGCTCGACACTTGAAAACCAATTACCGACCTATATTTTGGATATACGAGGAGATGACCGGTTTAGTCAATTGAATGGGCTTGGCAATCTATGTACAATGTTTGTGGAAACAAGAAAACACTTGGTTTATCCACTTGTGTATCGACTTTTGAAGTTAGCATTGGTTTTACCGGTTACAACAGCAAATGTGGAAAGATGCTTCTCTGCAATGAAGATTATCAAGACGGATTTACGGAACCGGATTCATGATGATTTTCTGAATGAATGTCTTGTTTGTTTTATCGAAACTGAGTTGTTTACTGGTATTAAAAATGATGCCATAATTGAACGATTCCAGAAAATGAAAAAGCGTAGAATATCGTTGTAGTTTTACGGTTGTATGAAACATTTTGTGTTTTTTGGATTTAACGTTTGTAATTTTTGAACTATGTATTTCAATGAAATATTATGTCATTTTGGACCCCGGTCAAATTCTTTTCTGGCTCCGCCCTGGGTGTGGAAATAAAATTCGAAATTTTATTAATAATTTTAATAAAAATTTCGACCCATGTCTTTTCCAAGGGGAAAAGTTTTGATGATGTGTCTCGGCCAATCATATTTGAGCATTGGTTCCTCCTCTCCACTATATAAAGAATCCCATGGATGAGAGTTTAAGCATCGAGTTTACTCTAGTCTTTTCCACCACAAAAAGTCTAGCATATAGATCTAGTTCTTGAGTCGAAGAGAAGTTGGAGCACTATGTAAGTTCGCCAGAGCTCGGGTTTTTGAAGTGCCTCTAAATCTGAGACGAGAACCGTTGTATCTTGGGAGACATTTGCTACTACCGTGGGCACCATACCGGAGCAATTTGTCTTAAGGAAAGAGTAACTACTCGCCTCGGTTTGTCTCAGTCCTTTATTTTGTGCATACTACCTTTATTGTCTATTATTTGACTCAGATATGCATGATGATACTTATTTTGTTAGATCTACTAAATAATATGAGTTGTACTATTCACTTGATTTATTTTCTAGATTAATATTCCGTAATTTAATCCGTAAATTACGGATCTGTTCCGTAAATCACTCCACACACGAAACACTATCCCAACAGTATACACACTTGAAGACCTTAAGCTGCTGATCATTTCATCCTGATCAAAAGCTGCTAAAAGCTGAATCACTTCCTTGATTCAGCCCTTCTTTTTCAAGAAGTTTGCTGAAAACAGAGAAGCACTTTTGAAGTGTCAAGAACTGTTGTTTGTAGTGGAGCTGGTGAAGAGGCAATCCTACCCATCAAGGACCAGTTGAATACTTTGGAGCAGCAATCCTACCTGTTTCAAGTGTTCAGTTTGTGAAGCCATAGTCATTGGTGAAGGACAAACAATTTAAGGATTTTTGTAACAGCAACCTCAAGAATCTCTAGTGAATTTCCTCCAACATCACAGGAGAAGAGTGGACTGACAGGATTACACCACCTGGAACCATTATAAATCTTGCCTACTTTACTTTACTGCATTTACATTCTGCAATTTACTTTATCAGCATACTCATCACATCAACCTACTGAAACTAGCAACTGAATCACACTACTTGCACTACTGAGTATCCAATACTTAGTATCATCTTTTTAACAACAAGTAACACGAGCTTAATATAATACATTCCGCTGCAACAAATTCAATAGATTTAATAGTCAGCAGACTACTGAGTGGTCAGCAGACTATTGACCCTGCTGAGTTTGTAAAACTCCAAAAAGTTTTTAAGTGTTAAGTTTATTCACCCCCTCCCCCTCTAAACTTAACCAAAGCCTTTTCACTGGACCAACAATTCAGGTCTACACCTGAATACACAAGAATATAATTCCTGGTTCTCTTAAGATACTTGAGGAGATTCTTTACTGATGTCCAGTGCTCCATGCCTGGATTTGACCGAAAACGACTGACCATTCCCACGCCATAGAAGAGTCCGGTCTAGTACACAACATTGCATACATCAGACTTCCAACTGCAGATGCGTAAGGAATACGTCCCATGCTATCTTCTTCCTCGGGGGATTGAGGACACTGTTTCTTAGAGTGAGCTATGCCATGACGGGTTGGTAGGAAACCCTTCTTTGCATTCTGCATACTATAACGCAGCATCATCTTATCAATGTAAGATGCCTGGGACAAAGCCAACATCTTGTTCTTTCGATCCCGAATGAGCTGGATCCCTAGAACATAGCTTGCATCTCCCACATCTTTCATTTGGAAGTGCGTGGCTAACCAACTTTTAACATCAAACAACATCACCTTATGGTTTCCAATTAGCTGGATGTCATAAACATACAACACCAAGAATGCCACTGTATCTTTAATGATACGCTTGTATACATAAGGCTTATCAAGATTCTGTTCAAAACCATAAGACTTGATGGTCTCATCAAATCTGTGGTTCCAAGACCGAGAAGCTTGCTTCAACCCATAAATGGATTTGAACAACTTGCACACTTTGTGCTCTTGGCCTTTCTCAATGAATCCTTCTGGTTGTTGCATATATATTTCTAGGTCAAGATAGCCATTAAGAAAAGCCGTCTTAACATCCATCTACCAGATTTCATAATCTAGGCATGCAGCAATCGAAAGAAGAATACGAATGAATTTTAGCATGGCCAGAGGTGAGAAAGTCTCCTCATAGTCGACTCCCTCTCTCTGGGTATAACCCTTTTGCCACTAGCCTAGCTTTGAAGGTTTCAACCTTCCCATCCACGCCCTTCTTTCTCTTGTAGATCCATTTACTGCCTACGGGCCGTACACCCTCAGGGCAATCCACAAGTTTCCAAACTGAGTTATAGTACATAGACTCCATTTCTTGATTCATTGAGTCAATCCACTTATCCTTATCAGAATCATCCGAAGCCCTCCGAAAGGACAGCGGATCATCTTCCACTCCATCAGAGATGGCAATATTTGCCTCCTCATGTATGCCATACCGAATAGGTGGCCGAACCACCTTTTCGGTTCTTCTGAGCGGTCTAGGATCCTTTGGATCGATTGTGGCATTATCAGTGTTGTTTGTGATAGGAGGTGTCACCAGTGGTCTGACCGTGTTAGAAAGTAACTCCTTGAGTATTACTTTACTTCGAGGTTTGAAGTCTGTCATATACTGATCCTCGAGAAATGTGGCATTAGGCGAGACTATCACCTTGTTGTCTTCCGGATCATAGAACAGACATGCTCTCGTTCCTTCAGCATACCCTACGAACAAACATACTTTCGTACGTGCTTGCAACTTGCTAGTCTTGTCTTCCAGCACATGTGCAGGACACCCCCAGATACGGTAATGGTGCAAACTAGGTTTACTCCCTTTCCATAACTCAATGGGCATTTTTTCGACAGACTCTGACGTAACCACATTCAATATGCGGACCGTTGTTTGTAGTGCATATCCCCAAAAGGAAATCGGAAGTGATGTGTAGCTCATCATTGACCTGACCATATCAATCAAGGTTCTGCTCCTCTCAGCAACTCCATTTTGCTGAGGTGTCCTGGGTGCGGAACGCTGGGAACAGATCCCATGTTCTAAGATGTAATCAGTGAAGTCAGTATCCAAGTACTTGCCTCGTCGATCAGAATGAAGGCACTTCAATGATTTACCCAGTTGACTTTTTTGGCTTCTGCCTGGAATTCCTTAAACTTATTAAAAGCTTCAGACTTCCTGTGCAGAAGATAAACATATCCATATCTCGAGTAGTCATCTATGAATGTCACAAAATACTCGAAACCACCTCTAGCCTGTACATTCATCGGACCACACAAGTCTGAATGCACTAATTCCAAAGGTTCTTTGGCTCTATTTCCCTTTGATGAGAAGGTTCGTTTAGTCATTTTTCCCTCCAGGCAAGATTCACAGAATGAGAGTGTGTCAACAGATAACTCACTCAAAGGACCAACCTTGGCCTGTCGTTTGATTCTTTCCAAGGAAATATGACCAATTCTTAGATGCAAAAGGTATGTTTTATCATGGTGAGAAACTTTATGTCTTTTAACAGATTTTTGATGTTCTACTTTAAACATATTAGTGTTAAGTAGTGGAGTTTCTATCGGTTTAATAAAATACAATCCGTTGTCCAAAATTGCAGAACAAATATCACGACCACTTCTGGAAATGAAAATTTTATTACTATCAAAAGAAAGAGAATACGATTGTTCTTGCAACATTGAAACTGAAATTAAATTTCTACGGAAATTTGGAACAAAATAAACATGGTTTAAAACCAAGAATTTATTTCCAAAACATAAACTAACTGCTCTCACTGCTCTAGCTGAAACCACTGCATTGTTGCCAACTCTCATCGTCAGCGTACCTTCCTCTAGCTCCTGATACGAACTAAGGATTTGCAAAGAAGAACAAACATGGTTAGAAGCTCCAAAATCTAGTATCCAAGTTGATACATTTTTAGCTACTATGTAGGATTCCAAGACTAGTAATTCAGAATCACCTGTCTTATCCTTGCCCTTGTTCTCAAGGCCTTTCCCTTCCTTAGCCTCTTTGAGGTATGCTGGACAATGGCGCCTCCAATGTCCTACCTCATGGCAGTGGAAATATTTCCCATTGGGCTTGGAAGTTTCTTTTTTAGCCTTCTTCTTCATCGGCTTCGCACGATTCTCTTCTCATTTAGCCTGCTTTGCGTTAGGCTTATTCTTGACTCCAGAGCTCGATGCCTTAGCTTCAGCCATATGGGCCTCGGCTTTTAATTCCCCTTCTCGGCTTCTCCTAGAGGAGATAGCTTCTAACACTTGCAGTTCATTAATCAACTAAGTCAGATCAAATTTGAGTTTTTCATGACATAGTTACTCTTGAACTAGAGGAACACATGTGTAAGTGATTCTAAGATCATATTCACTTTAGTTGCATCATCAAACCTAGAGCCATGCGTCTCAGCATCAGCAAAGTAGTTAATCATGTTCATCACATGATCAGTTACTCACTGACCTTTCCTTATTTTGGCATTTTTGGCTAACTTGACAGCCTCATGTCTTGCTTGATCAGATGGGGCACCAAACATGGAAATAAGAGAGTCCATGATTATGCCATGAGCCTTATTGTCCGCCTCCACCAATCGCTTATGGTCTTTGCGTATAGCTTGCGAAGCGTTCATGGGAGGAGTTGGCGGACAAGCCTTAGACATGACAGACTTAACGTTTTCGAAGATGAGCACAACGTTCATGTTATTTTTCCACTTGTTAAAGTTGTTTCCGGTCAATTTTTCATTTAGCAGATTAGTTACTTGAGAAGACATTATGCTGTAGAATAAAAAAATGACATAAATAAATCAAATCATACACCACAACTAATCTCACACCTACAGTGCCGTCTTAGGGCAGGTCAAAGAGGTGACGATTAAATAAAGTCAATCTCTCTCAACAATTAATTGAGATCACCGGACATCTCTATTTAAATGCTGGATACCTTCTTTATTCAACCAAGATATTTCCAAAAACATCCTTGAGAGTGTGACCTACTGTTTCAGATCTCAAAGTACGCCCCGAGTATTCCGCCTAAGGGTCGGTCAGTGACTCGACGAGTACCCAAAATCATATCCTTTCGGAGACCAAGCCATGCATTTTGATAGCGGTGAAGGCCATCCTTAGGGGGCCAAAATCAAAGCGGCACGAGGCGCCATCATTCTCTCACTTGATTGTGTCAACAGTAGAGGCCGTGGGGTCGGTTTCACCTTCCCCGCTCCCACTCGTTATTTTGAAAATTAGGTAGTCCCATTAGGATTTTTAGAATTTTCTAATAATCCAAAAAACAATAGATCATGAATATTTAATTTAATCCTCCCACTAGTTTATCGGTTCCAAATACCGTCTAACTGGTGTCACTACATTCATGATCTTCCAATTTTATGGATTAAAATTCCTTTGTGTAGACACTACACAAATAAAATTCTCAAAAAATTTTATAATCCTAATTTGTCATGATAAAAGTTTTAGGATTATAGAATTTTCCAATAAATCGAAAAATAATAAATCAAGAAAAAAAACAACCACCAACTCATTGGTTCCAAATACCGTCTAGTTGGTGTCCAATTTTTCATGATTTTCCAATTTTTGATTATCAAAATTCTTATTTTATGTATACACTACATAACCAAAACCCCGAAGGATTCATAATCCTAAATTAAGTTTATCATGTGAATTTTATATCCCAATAAAATTCGGTTTCCTTTTATTAATTTAATTTATTAATAATCTAAATTAATTATCTTTTGAGTACATGTCTAATTAATGCCGAAATTAATTTTCTACATGTATGCACATGCTAGAAGTGAAATTTATGAATATGATGCATGACATGGTTATATCACATAAATAATCACAAGAGAAAATAAATGCGAAAAATAAACCAATAGGATGGACCGTTGGTACCCCCGTATATAATCTATAAAATTAAAATTAAATAAATAAATAAACCCTACGTTTAAAAGATTTTCTAATCTCTAAACAATTCGTCCGCCGCTCTACATATATTTTTCTGGTCCGATTCTTGAACAAAAAAGTTCCAGCAGAGTTGGTAAGATGCCTTTTTTCCTAGCGGCTGGACATGGGTTTGATTCCCCTAGCTGCAACCTTTTTCCCTTCGAAAATAAATTTTACTGGAAAAACGTGTCAAAGGTGATTCGAACCCTTGACTTACTGGTTGCTGTAACAGTTCTTCACAACTGCACAGCCGCCTTTATTGTGATGATACTCTTCGAAAATTATTCAAATACAACATAGCCGCCGATTTGAATATAAATATAATTACTAGGAAATTAAATTACAATAAATAAATTACATAATTTTCTATACCCGTTTTTGGGTTTAACATAGATCTAACGGTAAACAAGTACCAAACCCAATCCATCTCGTCAACCAAGAACATTCAACCACGCATATATATTATAAACATATAAAAGATGCAATATTTATTCAATTCCACTCCTTATTAATTAATTATGCAATCAAGATCGCAAAATCGCTTTAAGCTCGATTCTCGTAGTAGAACCTCCTTGAATATGCACCAAGAAAAAACCTGGTTTTTCCTCCTCCTAATGGCTATAACAAGAAACTAAATTTTCTTTTCTTTTAGATAATAGTGGCGCAAATTGTAATGTAATTTGTGTTAGGATGAACTCTCTCTATATAGGAAATTAACTAGCCTAGAGAGAGTTATCATTTTCACAATACAATTACATATTTCCATAAGAAAAAATATTTGCCATAAAATATAATTCCCATAAAATCAATCTCTTATCTCTTTCTCATTAATTATCTAACAAATAAATAATTAGTTAATTACACATGTGACATAATCTAGGAAATTTTATTTTCCTAATTTTCTCACAAAGTATAGCGCCACATATGCCATTTATTTTAATAGAAAATGTCCTTTGTATTTTACATATTATTTACCAAATAAATAATATTCGCATATTCATTAAACAAGCCAACTATTTAATTTATTCTCGAGGTTCCACAAAACGAGAAAACACTCGTGTGTTAGGAGTCAACCCGGGGATCATGGACCTATAACCAGTAGCTAAGTAAATTGAATAAAATATTCGTCGAACAGAACATTTCTACTCAGCTTATTAATTCTAGAATTAAGCCACCATAAATCCGAAACTAAACTCTATCGATTATAGATATAACTTATTCTCAAAGCGTTGAGTCAATAAGTGTCTATTGATATAATCATTACATATAGACTAACCCTCCATAGATTATCCGTAACGAAGCGGGATTATTTCCGTAAATCTTCTTCATTACATCTTATCCTTATTTACCATCAACCCACTAGTGATAAATTAGTTCATAACCAATACGAACTCAGCCGATCGATCAGTTTGTAGGATCAACAAATACGGGGATTGTCTTTCTACTTCCCGCAGGAAGGAATAGATCTATATCTGTAAGACACACACTCCTCACTCATTCCAGAATAGTGCCAACGTGAAAGTGATTCGGACCACGTATCTTAGCAATCCTTAACGAACACATCAAACCCTGTCTTGAATCAATTAAGAATCTGCATTCACTTCAGGATTAAGGTTAATCCATATATAATCATCTTGTGATTTAATAAGATTTCTCAATCACATAATTATATGAGAAATGTAGATTAAATCGGTCCAGTCCTATATGACTACATCATATATAAATGCCCTACTTAGATAACCAATATCGACGGACCGGATAAGACAGTCACACCATAAAGTGTTCTAGGCGCATTAATGGTGGTTTAATCAATAGACCCAATACTTTGATAAATTTCACCATGGACTAACAGTTCAAGTGTATCACCATAAACTTAATCCTCATGTGTGACACACACTAAGTTATATGGCTACATATGATATGACTTGGGGTTTCAGCAGTGTATTAAACATAAGCACAAAGCAAATAATAAGATGAAATAAAATCTGTCATTTATTAAATAAAAACAATTGTATAAAGTTTCTGGGCACTACACCTAACAGTCTCTGCATCGCCATATCATTTTATCGCGGTGTCTCTGCATCACATTGGTCACTGCATCGCAGTGGTGAATGCATCGCGGTGGTCTCTGCATCGCGGTTGTCAGTGTATCACGGTGGTCACTGCATCACAGTGTCTCTGCATCGCGGTTGTCAGTACATCGCGGTGGTCACTGCATCACGGTGTCTCTGTATCGCGGTGTCTCTTCATCGTGGTGTCTCTGCATCACGGTGTCACTTCATCGCGATGTCTCTGCATCGTGGTGGTCAATGAATCGTGGTGGTCACTGCATCAGGGTGGTCACAGTATCACGGTGGTCACTGCATCGGGGTGGTCAATGCATTGTGGGGGTCAATGCTTTGGGGTGGTCAATGCATCACGGTGGTCACTGCATTAGAGGTGGTCACTGTATCAGGATGGTCATTGCATTGCGGTGGTGAATGCATTATCGTGGTGTCAATGCATCGGGGTTGGTCAATGCATTGCGTTAGTCAATGCATCGCGGTGTCACTGCATCACGGTTGTCAGTGTATTGTGGTGTCACTTCATCAAGGTATCTCTGCATCGCGGCGTCTCTGCATCGTGGGTGGTCACTGCATCGGAGGTGCCCACTGCATCGGGGGTGGTCAATGCATCGAAGTAATCACCAGGGAAAAAAAAAACATTTTTTAGCGTCCGAAAAAAAAATCATCGCTGTTTTTTTCTAAAATTAGGGGTAGTTTGGTCTATGCACTATCCTTATAACCAATTAATATTTAAGTGTGTCATATTTGCCTAATTAAGTCTAATATGTGTCCTTTTGGACCCTTGCCCTATATATTTATTCATTATTTGCAGCAATAGTGAGAAATACATTAGAGGGAAGTGTAACACGTCATTCCTTATTCAAGCCTTCTGTAGCTAAAAGATAAGTATAAATATTTCATTGTCTCGCAGCAAATAAAAAGGATACTGATAAGAAATATTGTAGAAGTCTACAGAGATTCTCGATTATAGCACCAACCGGTGATAAGTCTTATTCTTGAGACACAAGTCGCTGATAAGTAGATAAAGAAACTCCTTCAATAATCACACGGAAATAACCCTTTAAGATGACAAAAAAAAATAGCATAATAAATTGCAAGGGCTCATTGAACTTTTACATGATAACCTTCTTTCTGTCTTTTTGAGGAGTTAAGAACACTTCCAAGATTATTACGATTTAAGCCTCAAATTGTTGTTCCATCTCCAAAAATTGCAACAACATTAAACTTAAGCACTTTATCATCAGGGGGCCTTATGCACAGTAGCTAAGGGAACTGCAAGATTTTGTGGAACACTCTTAATCATTGATGTATGGCATTGTCCAGTGCTAGCATTAGCTTAGGCTTAAACAAATTTAACATGGACCTCCTTTCCTTCGAATAACCATAAACAACGTGCTTTCCGAATTCTCCAAAGAATATATACTATCCGTGATACCTCCATGTTGTCATAAACTGGATTGATAGTCCAGTAGTTCGAAATAAGAGCAAACACGTAAATTCTACAAAGCTCTATAGTTGTCAAAACTCTGCCAACCTATTTTAGGGATATCACATTCAAAAAGACAATACCAAACACTTTCAATCAAATTGTTGCATATTCCCCAGATTCCATCTCAAATAACCATGTTACGTATACCAGAAGCTATTTGAAGAGTATTATTCATCAGCTTCCACATAAAATGACTAATACATGTTTGACTTTTATATTCCAAAGGGTCTTCAACAGGTTACACGTTGAGTGGCAAGTATTATCAATCCTTACCAAACAGATTCGGTCCATCACCATGAATCTTGTATAGAACTCCTCAGTTTGCAAGGAATCAGAAGACTCCACTTCTTTAACTTTACTCGCAACCAATTGCTCATGATTCAAGTGTTGCTTGCTTTCACCAACCTGCTCACAATAAAACAAAGAGGAAGCATTTTTAAAATTATAAATCCTCACATCCTCACAAGCTTTTTCTTTTTCGACTAAATTTTCTCCCTCAAAATCTCTCGGATTTTCAACCTTATTTTCTTCCTCCTCATTATTCTTCTCAATTTCTTTTTTGACCCCTCTTTTAATTTTCTTTTTCTCACCCAATTCAACCCATGCCTTTTTCAAATCAAGATTTTGTACATCATCTTTTTGTGCCAAATTTGTAGATCTAGAACAAAAAGAATCATGAGAATTACAATAAGGATTTTTGGCATTTCTTATGTGCTTATGATCAGGAACTGGATCACTATATTGTTTCCTCAAAGTAGGACATTTATGATCGCAATGCCCATAATTATTACAAATAAAACAATATAAATCTCTAGTTTTAAAGGAACTAGAAGAATGATATTTACAAGTTGTTCCCTTTTTGGTCTTAAAATCTTGATCATAAGTATTAGGAGTTTTAGATCTCCCTTTACTGATATCAAAAGATTTTATAGAATTGTAATTAGGATTTTCCCAAAAAAAGGAAAGATAATGTGACATTATTTTTTTTATTTACAAAGAAAGAAAAAAAAAATATAGACAAAAAAAAATCCTCACTTTCACTCTTTATTTGGGTGATTGATGATTCACTCTGGCTTTTCTCTCCCCTCTTATAGACTCACCACACAATTGCCTTTTACCGCTCTTTCTCAATTAGAGAGTATTAAACGATTAAAAAGTGCACAATAATATGTTTGCACTGTATCCTTGTCCTCAAATCACAAGAAGAGAAGGCTAGGATGGAAGTGAGAAGAAAAGACACGTATCCTTAGTCCTCAAATCACAAGAAGAGAAGGCTAGGATGGATTCCAAAAAGTGCACTTAGAAGCCCAAACAAAAAGACTGGAATCAAAAAGGAAAAAATAATGGAGTTATGTAGAGATACCCGAAATTCAGATTTTTTGGAAGGGACCAAGATGTCAAAATTTTCCAGAGTTGTAGCAGTGACTTATTTCGCCGATTGTGATCAAACTATAACGAATATTCAAAAGATGAAAGTAGAACGGGACTCACCACCAATTTTAAATGAATTTTATATTGACTCAGAACAGAGTATTCTTTAGTTTTCGGTATGATCTGATTCGAATTTTGAGATACAAAATTAGATGAAGATTGATGAAATCAATCATCATAAGACTACTAATTTCGTGCTATATGGCCTTGGTAGGCTTTATTGCACACCAATATTAATAATAAGACTGCACTTAACTAAATAAATAGAAAATAGCCAAAAGTGGCATTTTATTTTCTAGAAAATAAAAATAAAATAAGAAAATGTAAAATAAAAATGAACCTAGTCACCTCTTCGGTTCTCTTGAATTCTTGATCCATTTTCTCTTTGGCCCAAATGTGTTAAAATAATCAAAGTAAGAAATCATTCTCTTCATTTGTACATGTACTTCATCACATTGGGCTTCTCTTAGATGATAATAGTCAACATGGTGACAAGTGGATCGTTGAAAATGTGCAAGTCCGCCAGAATATGCAAACTTGCCGAATTTAGCCCGAATAAAGGACAACTTGTATCCGCTAATGAACCGACCCTTGATACTTATGAGTAACCTTAAAATTATCAAAATAAATGATAAATTAAAGTTCCATAAGTTTCCCACATTTAATGGAATGCAGATCTCATGCAAATCACTTGATATAAGTCTTAGACGGTTAACGATCATCAATGTGAAATCGTGGACCATAAGAGCTGTGTAGAAAATGATGATGGCTTGATGGTCCTCCATCATTAACCTACCAGGCAAAGGTTGTTGATGTGACAAATGGATTGATAAAGGCTAGTTACTCGATGAGAATCAATCCTCTCCACGTTAGAGTGCACAGAAAAATGTACGCGGTGGTAGTAGTCATGGACCGACTTGAGTGTCAATCGATTCACCATTACCTACTATCCATCATAAACCACACACAAGAAGATCATGTCCAAGCAACGGTTTCAACCACATCACCAGTGACCTTGGTTTTATTGGGATGAATTTATTATACCACAAGTCAGTGTCCATAGATTCAAGGTGCAATCTCAGGGATCTATTATAGTGCATATAATGATTGTCATTAAAGTATGGTGGTCTCATACAAGACATGCCTTCTGGAGGTTTTGTAAGTGCCATTGAAGTCATTATAAATAATCATGATTTATCAAGAAAAATAGCAAAAATATTTAAGCTCATATACCAAATGTAGGATCTGATTATGTCAAATAGATAACCAAATGGGGTGAATGGTTATAATCCAAACACTCCCATTTTAAAATCCTCTTTAAAATTTTATCACAAAGATAAGATCAACAATTGCTTTGATCCTCAATGTATAATGCCATATCAATGATCAAGTGGTTAAGATGCGGATCAAAGGTTTGTATAACACTTCATAGATTAGATATAACTCAAAAAAAGTCCAAGAACACCTAAAGACAATTCCGATGATGTCCAAGACAATGTCTAAGTCCGAATCAGACAGACTAATGTTGCAATGAAAGTTCTGATGAAATTAGTTGATGAAAATGCTCGAGTGTTGGATCAATAAGTACAAGATAATAAAAAAATACACAAAACTCAACAATCTGATATCAAGAAATGCCAAAAGCAGAGGACAAAAGTGGTTAGACATGTTCCAACAAGAGAATGTAAATATCTAGCTTCTAGTCAATCATGTACCAAGCGTGACCTTGGATTTGAAATTCACTTCAATGAGATTTCTTTTATTACCAAATATCTTTTGATACAATAAGTGTTACCACTCAGAAGCATAAACTAAGCCTTAGATAAACCACAATACAATGCTTTGATCAACTTCTCGACAACAAAACAACAGTCCTTACTTAGAATTTCAACCAAACTTTCTTTTTAGCAACTTTGTTTTGAGCTCGATATACACATCTTTGTAGTTCCAACTTTGCTCAAGAATCTCTTATTGGTACTCTTTCTCAACAACAGTTTATTGCAACTTCCACAAAGCTCAACCCATCTCAACAAATTGCTATCAACAAATTGTTATCAACAAATACATTCCACATACAACCCTGTTAACTTTGTATCAACTCTAAATTAGAAGATTTTTTTGTAAACCTATTACAAAGTGAGATCAGAAGAAGATGAACAAAGCCTAGACTTTGGAAATATAACATCAACCCTTCTTCTATTCTCAAACGGCTCTTTTATAGACAAAAAACCACATCTATAATAGGGAAACTAGCCGTTGCATTTGAATTCCAGCTTGAAGAAATTTCGTCCGTATGAGATTGCAACATCTCAATCTCTTATTCTCCCAACTTTTCCTCATTTTAAAATAGCATATTGGAACTCTACAGGTGGAGTGGAGAGGTGACGGGGCTCACGGAGATGAGTTGTGAAATGACACCACAAACTTGCACACCACTTGCTTCTTTGGTTCAATCTTGATTATTGTATCAACTTGTGATCTTGTGGCTGCATATTTTGCTCCAAAAAATTATGTAAACTTATATTATAACGTATTATTTATGTGATACATAAGTGTATTGACGATACCGAATATCGCACCTCTACGTGGCGTCACGAGATGTTCCTCCTGGACAAGAATAAGTGATAGCCCAAGGGTCGAGTTACGAGTTGAGACATCGACAACCGACATGATCAGAGAAGTGCGACAGTCGGGCCTATCTCGATACCGCAAGTCGGAAAGCTCGGGATGGCCAAAGTCCACTCCACGTGTCGTCTATCGGTTAGTCCTCATATCATAAACATGTGTCAAGGCACGCATGTCAGCTCCTTGACTCGGTAGTACGACAGTCGACTTGGGGCAGTGTAGGACGAGAGATCCGGACTCGATCACCCCAAGTCGGGCAGGTCGGCGTCGAGGATAGAGTCCGCAACAGCTACGACGGCCCATTGTCCATATGGTTATTTGCATAAGTGGGTAAAGCCCATATAAGCTAGTAAAAGCCCAAAAGGCTAATACCGTATTTTACCCAAACCGACATGGTTTAGGGTTAGGGGAATGAACTCCCTATAAATATAAACTTCCAGGAACTACGTGTGATTTGATTCCTGGAACATAACAGGATACGTAGGCAACCTGAGAGAGACTCTCAGGCTCAGTCTAAAATCATCCCCAAAACCATCCTTGATTCAATCATCCCTAGATTAAACGGCCCGGATTTATTCATAGACGAAATCCAGCATCGTCATGTATCATTGTGTATCACATGTTGACAACTTCATTATAAGTTGTATTATTTGAATAGTTGATGTCTTAATGTATGAGTGTCTTGTTTGAGATGTATCTTTGTTGATCGTGTTAAGATACATCTACGTCACATGTATAAGATGAATAAGATTTGTGCCATGCACCGTAAGTATAAGACTTCAGTGGTATTAGTACATATAAAATATAATACAAATACACTATGTGACAAATTTTGATCAAAAATGATATAACAAAGTTTGTAAGTGAGTGATCGAAATTGTGATAACATTGTAAGATTAAGTGTTCGATTCTATGTCGTTTAGTCACATATAAATTGTGTTAGTTTGAAACAATCAAACTGGCAATAAAACTGGGGTAATAAGTACCAAGTACTCAATATGTACAACATTCATCTATATGCATTATAAAACACCAACCTTTTTCTTTTTCTCCCCCGGTCTCGGTGAATGCAAGGGGAGGCGGAGTTTGTTTTAACCTGCTTCTAAAGAGGTTTTGATAGTAGTATTATCTTAATTAATCTTTTTGGTGGTTGTTTCCTTTGGTGGAAACTTTACGACTTTTAGTTTCGTGGTAAATGCTTTATGTTTGTAACTATCGTTGGACACTATAGACTTGTTGAGAGTGGTGACCGAAAAGACAATATTGTTTTAATTTTATTAAATAAAAGTAACATTCATTGTTAATCCTTTTATTTGCATAGTAGTATGTATTCACATAAACATCACTGAAAACCCCTACGAATTAATTTGTTATATACTCATAATACACAGTGCGGAAGAGTTATGTACATGATACATGAATTCATTTTGATACTCCTTAAATATTGGGTCCGTGGTGAAATCAGCTAAAGTTTGGGATCTTACATTCAAATCACCACTAGTTTCCCCAAAACAGTTGGATTGTAACTGTCTTATTCAGGTATTGGATGTTTGACATTTAGTGATTGCACTTATTTGTGATGTGATTACGTAGGTCCTAGAGCGATTCAATACGATGATCTCGTAATAATTCTATAACGAGAGAATCTAATTGGATCATAATATGACCATTATGGATTTAATCATAATCCTGATGTGATTATAGACTCATGTCATTTCAAATGGGTGTTTGATGTGGCGGTAAAATTAGATTTGTGAAGCTTTCCCAATCCAGTCCATGTTGGCATCATTTAGGGCTCGGTAGTCAGAAATGTAAGTTATAAAGATGGAGTTCACCCATTCATGTGGAAGTCAAAAGACAATTCCCTCGGTTGTTATTTCTAAGAGTATCGATCATTAGTGAATTAGTGGTAGTCGGGGACAAGACATTATGGAGATGTTGTGCGGACAATGGCTTGTTCCCCGTAGAAATCATATATGGACGGTTATCTATAGGTAATAGGTATATCAGTGCGCGCTCGTAACCATATAATGCATAGTAAAGTAAGATTTTCTATGATCCAGAAGAGTTCAGCCTTGGGTCTATCGAGATGTGGCACAGGATTAATGAGTTGGATGATTCGACTGGCCATTCGATTCATTGAAGCTTCTGGTTATAGGCTCATGATCCCCGGTTTGGCTTTCCGTAATACTTATTGAAATCACTACTCGATAAGATGAGGGTAAATGTTTTTTCGTCTAGTTGATTGAGCCAAAGATAATTTATACGATATATGAAATAAAAGGGGTTTTTTTTTTCTTTCTCTTAAGTGTTTTTATATATTATAATTGGAAAAAAAAATCCGGTTAATAAATTAATGGCCTTTAAAAAGGTTAATATATTCCTTTCAAAAACAAAACAAAAAAAAAGGGGGGGGGGGGGGGGGGGGAGAGAGAGATGGCCAAAATGACAGAAAATATCATAAATGAAGATTGAAGGACAACCTTCATTTTATGTGATTAAAAAGGACAAATTATAATAAATAGACTGAAATATCCTTGGTAGTAAATTTCGGCCATAAATGTGGAGTAATTATATGGGAGTGTATCTTCCAAAACAACAAAACGGTTATCCAATTTTCTAAACGAAACAAAAGATAAAATTTAAAAAACAAACAGATATATCTATGTTAAAAGCGTGCACTCTTAATTACTTGAGACATGCGCTTTTGGGAAAAAAAATTTGTTACGACATACATGTATTTCACGTGCATATTAAAAGCAATAAAAAAATGTGTTATATTTAATAAAATAGATGTAGTTAAATCCAATATAATAGATGTAACACAAAAAAAAGTAACCAATAAAATAGAAATAGCTACAATAAACAAAATATAGTAACACTAATAAAAAACAGATGTAGTTACAACTCAAAAAATGAAGTAGTAATACATAAAAAGAAGTTGTAACTATCAATGAAATGGATGTAGTTACAAAAAAAAAAAATGTAGTAACACGTAACACTAATAAAAAATATGTTGTTACAAAAAAAAAAAGTAGTAGTAATAATAATAAATGAAATAGATGTAGTTACATAAAAAGGTAGTAACATTTGAAATATAAGTAGTAACAAGAAAATATAGTAACATTAAAAAGAGTAGTGACAATCCAATAAAATAGATGTAGTTAACAAAAAGATATAGTAACACCGAAAACATGTAATTACATAAAAAAAAACATACAGGGAAAAATTATAGTTATACTGAAAAGATGTAGTTACAGCAAAAAGAAACGTAGAAACATCTAAACAGAAATAGTAATAGCGAATGAAGAATATAAAGTAAATTATTTTTTACGTAAAAAATGTAGATAAAGTGGGTATTTTTTTTGTGTGTAATGATAATAAATGCTCAAAATAATGGAAAATTGTTTGGCGGTTATAATATTTTTTTTCAGAATCAAATCGTATCTGCAATAAATGACATTATTATTATTTTTTTTTATTATTTTCCTCAAGCTGCCAAGCATGCACTAAACATGCGAGACTAAACTTATTCTGTTTGATAGAAAAAAAAAAAAATGAGTTGGATCCTTATTAAAACTCAGTTGAAAATTTAAATGATCTAAATACCACCCCTTTTCTGAAAATTGAGGGTGAATACTCGATTTACAAAATGGGTGCCCTTTAAAAGTTTAACAGGTCCCTTAAAGAATCACTAATATTTTACAGTACATGATTTATAGCCCCATTTGCTTTAACCACAAAGACCACTTTACAGCTTCCAAATACATATCATTTCTCCTCAGTGCATTGATGAGATTAACATAGGTTACTCGATCAGGCTCTATCCCTTTAATCCTCATTTCTTTAACCAAACCAACAGCTTCTTCAACCATACCTGCAATTCCATACGATTTTATCAACGTGTTATAACCGCACAAATCGAGCCCGAAAGCGGTTTCCTTCGTTTCCATCACAACTCCACACACTTCATCTATCCATCCTTGCTCCCCATAGATATTTATCATTATATTATAAGTATAGTTATCACATTGATAACTAGAATCCTCCTTCATTCTCCGTAATATATCACGAAACTTGTCCATTTCGCCTTCTTTCCCGTACGCATCTAACAAACAGTTGTAGGCTTCACGAGAAACCGAAAAGCCATCGAATTTCATTTTCGTGGCCGTTGACACCATACTCTTCAAGTCTTTACTTTGCCCATATGCAGCTATCATGGTGTTATACGAGACAACATCGATCAGCCCTTTTCTTCTCCCCATAGAAAACAATCTCCTTGCTTTCGTTAAAAGCCCGGATTTCCTATAAACATCGAGCATAACGTTTAATGTTATATTGTTAGGGGTAAATCCATTTCGAAGCATCTCTTCAAACATCTTTGTAAGTTCATCGACGGGCAATGCACGAGCACAGCAATTTATGACACAGTTGTACATTTCTTGATCCCATACGATATCGGTCTTCAAGATACTGTAGTAAAGATTTGCCAACTTATCAATCATTCCACATTGCTGATAAATGCGGAGCATATCACGCAGAAGATAAATATCAGGAACGACGTTCTTCTGTCTCTCCATGAAATCAAGAACTTGGCAAGCTTTCTTTAAAGACCCTGATTTTGAATACATCCTAATTACAACACTGAAAGCTATCATGTCCATCTGTGTAGTAACTGATTCTTTCATTTCAAAATAAAGCTTTTCAGCTTCATCAAACAAGTTGATACTTGCGTATATATCGATCATTGTACATAATATATGCAAGTTCGGTCTCCTGTCACGTTTAGGCATGAGATTAAATATTCTGACAGCATGGTCAAGATGATCCCTTTCTTTGCAAGAACATATAATCAAATGATACAAGTGATCTTCAAATAAAGGGTCTTCCCACTTCTTGTTTTCTAAAACTTTTAGAGCATCATCAATCAAGGAGTTCTTTACATAAGCCATCACGAGTATAAAACACGAGGTTTGATTTGTCGTAATATGATCATAAAGAGAACCACCATTCAAAACCAAAGATACTTTTTCAAACCTTTCAGCCTTCTCATAAGCTTGTATAACTATACAAAGGATAGACGACCTTTGGCAGCGAATCTCCACCATGTCATCGATGGTTCTTACGGCGCCATCTTCATCTTTATGTTTAGCCTGCAAATTTATCATTGTCTGCACATTTGAGGAGTTAGGCTTGAATCCCAAACTCTTGAGTTTTATGTAGAACCTCTTTGCTTGATCGTAATTATTTGCCCGACCCCATCCTTCAACCATTGATCTATAAGTTGTCTCATCAGGCTGCAACCCAATCTCCTCAAGTTCATCGAACAAGCGCTGTGCAGAATCCATATTTGATGCTTTTCCATAACCAGTGATGATTGTATTGTAAGCAATAATATTTGGAGGAAAGCCGGCATTGTGCATAGAGAGCATAACCTCCTCAGCTTCAAGTAACTTGCCTTGTTGGCTGTATGCATTAAGCATAACTAACCAATTATCCAGATTTAAAGATACTTCATCTTCTATAAACAAACGGATTACTGTTTCCGCTTTATTATACAACCCCATACGCGTATATATGGTGATCATAGCTGAGTATGCATAGTGGCATGTGATTTTAAACTCCCTCATCTTATAAAATGCAAACTCTGCATATTCAACTCTCCAATTTTTCTGATAAAGACGCATAAGCATTCCGAAAGTAGCAACATTCGGCCTAACACCATATTCCAACATCAACATAAACCACTTTCTACCCAACTCTGTAAGCCCCTTCTTGTGACAGACAAAAATAAGGGAATTAAATGTCTGATAAGTAATAGTCTTACTCCCTAAATTCACAACCATCTCCCTAACCAGTTTTTCGGCCCTATGCCATTCCTCTCTTCTGCCTAATACTCTAAGGATTAAATTGTAGGCAGTCAAGTTCTTGCCCAATTTCCGATTTTTCTTCATCCACTCAAAATGTCTCAAAGCTTCACTTTCATTACTCCTCTCCAGCTTCTTTAAAATGGCATTACAACGCTCCACACTGATATAAGCACCCAAATCTCCCTCCTTTTCACTATTCAATAAAGAGAGGAAGGTGTCATCCTCTTTAGGAATTAAGTCTGTCTCTCTTTCTTTATCTTTGACATCAAACTTCTTAAAATTTGACTTCAAGTTCTGGTCTTTCCTCATAAACCTCCTCCAAATTCTGAACTTTCCCTTTCTACCTTCCATGCTAGAATCCCTGCTACTAAAATCAGAACTGACACCAGCTTTCGATTCATTAGTGTTGTTGTCATCATCAGGTGTAAAGGTAACCAAGATCTCTGCATCTATCTGGGAAACCTTAACAGGAGGCTGCAGCTTACTAAAGGGTCTGATAATGCAAGCACCACTTACATGAACGTGATTCAAAGGAACCGTAAATGGGTCGAAAAATCTCAAAGAACTAGTGGCAAGATTAATGTTCATGGGTTCAGATGAACAATCAAAAGAGGCAGAGTTTCAAATTTGCCATTGACTGAAGCAGCCTCTCAAGAAATGGCTAGCCAATCCATGGCCGCTGGAATTACTTTTTTTTGTTTTGTTTTGTTGAAGGCAAACAAAGAACTTGTATATCTGAAAAGGGAAAATCAAGATGTTCTCGATTGATGATAAATTGTAGGGAGAGGGATAGGGGGATAGGAGAACCCGATACCCCTGGAACTGGAACTGGAACTTGAGCTCAGTGTGCACCTTCCGTTTCTGATATGTTTGGAGGCGAACGATCTCGGACTGATTTCCGGGATAATTTATTATTATTAGAATAATTAACGCAAAGCACCATATCTTTGGGTGAACTTTAGGACTTGTTTCGTATTTTAAATTTAATATTTTTATCATCTATTTTGTGTAATATTTTACAACAAATATTTTATTTTGTATTTGACGTTAAATAAAACGGAAAATATACGTTTATCATTCATTCGCCATCAACATTTCATGGTTTAACAATAAAAAATAAAAAAAAAACTTTACTTTTATTATTTTCCCAAAATCGTCATTTATTACCAACGCAATTGTCGAATATCAACCCTTGTCATTCCCGATTTTTAATTTCCTTTTCCCATCAACAAAAACTTCTAATTCTCTTTCCCATCAACAGAAGATTAATCAATCGTGAATACTTTCTGTCAACACCGCCGAGTGTCTATTGGCGCGGGCGAGAATTGTGCTCAAGATGGCACTTCGAGGAATGGGTGTTGAGCAACCTATTCTGGAACCATTGCTTCAAACACCCTTTAAAGCTGAGGAAGAAAATGGCGAACAACTATTCACCTGAGAGATAAATGCGAAATAAAATGGCGGAGGCAATTGTTGGTCGACAAATTAGGGTTTAATAGGAGATGGATTAATTTAACGTTGAGGAAGAAAATGGTTTAGGGGACTTATTTGATTAAAATAAATTAAAAAAAAAGTAAAAATGTGAAAGCGCAATGTTGATGGCGAGTGAATGACAAACGGGTACTTTCCGTTTCATTTAACGTCAAATATGAAAAAAAAATCGAAAAAGGGTGTTTATTGCAAAATATTACACAAGATAGAGGGTAAAAGTGCTACATTTAAAGATACATGGATGTTGGTCCTTTGAAAAAGCTTTAGTTAAGTTTAGAGGAGGGGGGTGAATACTCTTAACACTTAAAACTTTTTGGAGTTGACAAACTCAGCAAGGTCAGTAGTCTGCCGATCACTCAGAAGTCTGCTGACTATTAAGGTTACTGAATTTGTTGCAGCGGAATTTATTTAAATTAAGCCTTATTTCTTGTTGTTAAAAGGGTGATACTAAGTATTGGATACTCAGTAGTGTAAGTGTGTAATTCAGTTGCTAGTTTCAGTAAGTTGATGTGATCAGTATGCTAGTTGTAGAAAGTAAATGCAGAAAGTAAAGTAGGCAAGATTTAAAGTGGTTCCAGGTGGTGTAATAATGTCAGTCCACTCTTCTCCTGTGATGTTGGAGGAAATTCACTAGAGATCCTTGAGGTTGCAGTTACAAAAACCCCTAAGCTGTTTGTCCTTCACCAATGACTATGGCTTCACAAATTGAACACTTGAAATAGGTAGGATTGCTGCTTCAAAGTATTCCATTGGTCCTTGAAGGATAGGATTTCCTCTTCACCAGCTCCACCACAAACAACAGTTCTTGACACCCAAAAGATGCTTCGCTGTCTTCAGTAAACTTCTTGTAAAAGAAGAGTTGAATCAAGTAAGTGATTCAGTTTTCAGCAGCTTGATCAGGATGAAATGATCAGAAGCTTGAGGTATTCAAGTGTGTGTACTTCATGTAACTTGATAGCAGGTTACACTTGAAGATAAATCTTGATCAGTCAGTTTAAGCTCAGTGAATGTCAGCAGGGTGATTTTCTTGATTAAAACTTGGTAGCTTCGTAGAGATTATCTGTACTTATTAATTTTCATCCACTTGAATCTGAGTCAGGACTCTCCTATTTATAGGTGTGAATCATGTGGCTTATGTTTGAATTTCAAACATGGCCGTTTCAGACTTGTCTCCATCTTGACTTGCTTTTTGTCTCCGTTTATAGTACTGACCTGTCAGTAAGCTTTTTGTCAGTTTGTCCCCCTGTTGACTTATATCCATTGGATAATCCTCTGATTCTTTCCAACGTTCCTTTTATGTTGACCATTGATTTGTTGATAAAATCAAGGATTGTAATCCATCCTTATCCATTTTATCTTTCAATGTAGCTATGATTAAATCGAGATTTACATTCAGTAGATATAAGAAGTATATCAATCTGCTTATGTAGATAACTGTCAATTTGTTTGGGTCTGCTTTGTTTTCAAAGCACTTCAGCTGACTACTTTTCATCTAACTTTTTATTGTGAAGTTAGAGTACACCACTTTGATTATAACTAAGATCCAATCACCACTTAACATATGGAACTTAGACCTTGTACACAAGGCATATTTAATTAGTTTAGGTCATCACAGACTTCCCAAAATTTTGATTCCATATCCATGACTTTAAATACTAAGTTTGATCCCTTAGCCTTCAATAACTGAGTTTGAACCCTCAGCCTTCAGTCTTCAGCAGGTTCCTAGACACACTCCTGACCTAGTGATGATGGTCAAATTATACCCGTAAAAGTCATAAACATTATCCTTAAATCGAGATTAATAATATGTATTTTATATTAAATCACATGTTTATATTGATTATTTAATGTTATGTGATTTATAAGAAATAATTTGGTATTTATCCGTTTTTATTATATAATTCGGTATTTATCTGTTTTTTATTTAAATATGATTTATTTTGGGATAAATATTTATTTTGTAGATTGAGATAATTTTTGGAGGATAAATACAAATGGAAAAATTAAATCTCAAGATAAATCCAAGATGCATTGAAGATAAATATCGGATAAGCACGAAAAGAGGAGTAAGGCATGACAAGAGCAAGCGAACCAATCCGAAACTTGAGAGCACACATGCGGCGGCCCTTCCACACACATAAGGGGGCGCATTTTATTTTTGATGATCGGCCGGGAGTTATCTCTTATTTATTTTGATATTTTGAAGTATATCTCTTAATTAGCTTGAACCCCTATAAATAGAGGCATACATTACACGCCATACACACCTAAGAAATACAATATTTCCAATACTTTTAAATATAGTTTGTTGCTTTTTATTTATGTTCTTTTCATTACGGAGTCGTTAGAATCTCCGGTTAAAGATCGTATCGAGGAGTGGGAATCACGCTCGTCTTCGAGGGTAATGTCTACTCAATTATGCAATCTTTATTCGTAGATCTAATTTATTTCGTTATGGAGTAGTCGTTTTGTGTATTGATTTCGTGATGTAGTTAATTTACGAACCCATGTTTATGTAGATCTGAGACGTAAAAGATGTTTCACGAGAAAATCTGGTTCAGATCTGAGCTTGTTGGCAGTGAGCTTATGTCTCGTTGGTAGCAAGATCTGTGATGTTCTTGATTTGTTTGTGAACGGCTTCGACTACGTCAGGTTCTCTGCTTTGTAATTCAAACGAGTAATTAAACTTGATCAACTTAATTATTTGTCATCGTAATTTAACATGAGACCTAAAAAGTGATTGTTACTTAGGACAGAGATTGAATCGGTGTCTAAGAAGTACGCCTAACCATATGAATGTTGCTTAGATGAGGTTACGGTTTATACCGGCATCCCTAGTTTTGTAATTGTGTCAGAAGTTATATGAGATGGAGACTAAAAATGTGAAGTCACGTAATGGAGACATGATGATTTAGATGGCCTACCCGGAGCTAGATCTATTTCAGGGGATGACTCCCGTAGTCAGAATAATTAATCTTAAATGTCTTGTTTTGTCTCGTCGTCAATCTACATAGCATGGGGGAGTAATTACTACTAGCGTTATCAATACCGTTTGTCAATTATTTATAAAACCTATAAAAAATAAGTGTCTTAGTGTCGTTGTGTTTTTGTTGGTTTTGTGTTTCTATTGTGTCAATTTTAATTCTACGTTAATTGTTGGTCGGAGACCGCCTTTAATTTGCTTTTTAGTTTCATAAGTTATATTTCGTTTAAGCCGAGTCTTTGTGGGATCGACCTCGACTCTATCTAACTATACTACGATTGAACCTATTTCACTTGCTAGTGTGTTATTTAGGTATCGAGTATTTTTATTACTTGGACCGTGCATCAAGTTTTTGGCGCCGTTGCCAGGGACTCGTGTCATTAAATTAAGTATAGCTTATTTTATTGAAAGTAAATTTGTAAATATTGTGAATAGAGTCTGTTTTAGTTTCGTTTTTATTATTTAGTCTAGTTAAAGGCCTAGCCTTTTAAGTTTTTAATTGTTTTATTGTTTTTTGTTATTTTATAGTACGCTACTCGGAAAGCGAAGGAACCGCTTGAGCCATATAATCCTGAAATAGAGAAATTTGCAAGGCGAAATAGAAAGTTAGCTAGAGAACTGGCTAAGCAAGGATAAGAGGATCCAAATCTTGAGGAAAGTGAACATGAATTGGAAGAAGGACATACAACCGATCATTCTGAGCATTCTGAATCTGAGGCAGAAATGGAAGGCATTCCGATCAATCCGAACCAGGTACTTAATCCTGAAGTTATTAATAATGCCAATAATGTTAATAATGCGAATAATCTTAATGCTAATAATGGAAACCAAGCTGCGAGGCGCACTTTACAAAGTTATGCAACACCTACTATTGAGCAATTCATTCCCACTATTGTAGCACCACAAAGTGCTGCTGAAGTCTATCACCCTAGGCCTAATGTAATTCAAATGGTGACCAACTATTCCACTTTTCATGGAGTCCAAAATGAGGATCCTGGTGTTCACGTGGCAAATTTCTTGGAAATCGTTAGCACTGTTGAAACCAGAATTAATCCCGGAGGGGAGCATTCGTCTTAAGCTTTTCCCTTTCACTTTGAAAGATAAAGCTAAGCAATGGCTTCTCTCTCTAGAGGCTGGATATATCACTACTTGGGAACAATTGTTGCAAAAATTCATGAATAAGTATTTTCCCTTAGGAAAAACCTTTAAGTTATGCCAAGACATCTTAGGATTTAAGCAACAACCTAGGGAGAGTTTTGATCAAGCTTGGGAGCGTTTTAAGGAAGCTATGAGGAAATGTCCTCATCATGATATCTCTCTTTGGCTTTTAATGCAAACGTTTTACCATGGATTGAGAGAGACTGAGAAAATCAGAGTAGACGCCTCTAGCAATGGAGAGTTTGTTCTTTTATCTCCTGAGGAGGCACAAGGAAAGATGGAGCAAATAGCGATGAATAGTCAATGAGGAGGCAATGACATAGCTGCTGTGAAGATGGCTGCTGATATATTTGAGGATAGTGCATCTACCAAAATCTTAGAACAACTGTCTGTTATCAACAATAAGGTAGATGAAATGCAAGAGAGGATGGCAAGAGTAGAGAAAGGGACTGGAATCGAAGTGATACCTCAAAATGAGAATGCCGGTACTGAAGAAGTCAATTATATTGGAGGATCAGGAAATCAATGGGGAGGATATAAGCCTAATCATAACCATCCTGGATTCCGATATAATGACCCTAGTGGAGGAAATGGGCTTAAACCGCTTACTACTTTTGTGCCACAGCAAACTAAAGGAAGCTGTGATAGAAAAATTGAGTAATGTTGTTACTGACAATATGGGACAACTTCCAAAATCAATGGCTGATTTATCCACTAACTTTAGCCAATATTGTCAGAAGACCGATGCTAAGGTGACCAATCAAGAAGCCATAGTCCAAAATCTCACTCACCAAATAGGACAATTAGCTGAGCAAGTCTCAACTAGACCTCCTGGAGGATTGCCGAGCAATACTGATAAGAATCCTAAGGATTTGAATGCGATCATGAATAGAAGTGGGAAAGAAGTAACTCCACCGTCCTTGAAAGAGAAAGAGAAATCCGTAGAGAGTAAGGATGGTGAGCCAAGCAAGGAAGCAAATACCTCTGGAACCTTGCCGGAGCAAGAAGCCTATAAGGAACCTGCTGGCCCTAGAGTTGAGCTTTATAATAATAAGTATCCTATTTTCAATGATGTCGATCCTTCAACCTTACCTTATCCTCCATGAAAATCTAAGCCTAAGGTTGATGACAAAAGGTATAAGAAGTTCATTGATATCTTTAGAAAGCTACACATCAATATACCTTTAGTTGAAGCACTTGCTGAGATGCCTGAGTACACCAAGTTCTTAAAAGAAGCTGTCTCTACTAAGAGGAAACTCCTAGATTTAGAGACTATCTTCCTAAATGAGGAGTGATCAGCCATTCTTCAACATAAGTTACCCGCTAAGTGCAAGGATCCGGGAAGTTTTCTCATTCCTTGCACCATAGGTAACGTATGTTTGAACAAAGCCTTGTGTGATCTAGGAGCGAGCGTAAATTTGATGCCTCTATCCATTTTTCAAAAGCTAGGTATATGAAAGACCTTAAAAATACTTCAATTACTTTGCAATTAGCTGATCGTTCGGTTAAGGAACCTTGTGGAGTGGTTGAGGATGTGCTAGTAAGAGTTGAGAAATTCGTGTTTCCTGTTGACTTTGTTGTGCTAGATATGAAAGCTAACTACGAAGTGCCCCTAATCTTAGGAAGAAATTTTATGGCCACTAGTAGGACGCTTATCGATGTTTACAAAGGAGAGTTAGTGTTAAGAGTTAATGGGAATGAAATAGCATTCAACGTGCTTGACACTATGAAGACACCTGATGATGAAGAGGATGCATGTTTCATGTTGGATTCTGTAGACAAGCTTGTCAATGATTTCCAACAATATGAGGATATTAAGGACTTCCTCGAGGCTACCCTAGAGTTAGAAGATGAAGTTCCATATGAAAAGAGCGAGGAAGAGAAAGAGTTATGGCCTGGATGTAGTAGAGGAACCCTAGACATGTTGAGGAGATGAAGTCTACCGAGGTTGAGAAATTCTACCATAGACCAACGTGGCATAAGTTCTTTGAACTTAAGCTAACTGGACAAAAGTTAAAGACCTCGCTAGAAGAACCTCCTACCAATCTGATGACGGTCAAATTATACCCGTAAAAGTCATCAACTTTGTCCTTAAATCGGGATTAATAATATATATTTTATGACAAATCACATGTTTATATTTATTATTTTATGTTATGTGATTAATAAGATATAATTTGGTATTTATCCATTTATAAGATATAATTTGGTATTTATCCTTTTTTTTATTATATAAATTGGTATTTATCCGTTTTTATTTAAATATGATTTATTTTGGGATAAATATTTATTTTGTAGATTGGGATAATTTTTGGCGGATAAATACAAGTGGAAGAATTAAATTACAAGATAAATCCAAGAAGATCCAAGATGCATTGAAGATAAAGATCGGATAAGCATGACAAAAGCCAGAAAACCAATCCAAGATGGCGCCAACTTTGTGGGGGACGCATAAAGGGGGGCACACCTTATTATTTTGAGATCGGCCGGGAGTTATCTCTTATTTGTTTTGACATTTTGAAGTATATCTCTTAATTAGCTTGAACCCCTATAAATAGAGGCATGTAGTACACGCCATTTACACACCTTAGAAGAATACAATTCACAACAATTGTTTTATTTTCAATATATGTTTCCTTTATTTTATGTTCTTTCATTACGGAGTCGTTAGAATCTCCGGTTAGAGATCGTATCGAGGAGTGGGAATCACGCTCGTCTTCGAGGGTAATGTCTACTCAATTATGCAATCTTTATTCGTAGATCTAATTTATTTCATTATGGAGTAGTCGTTTTGTGTATTGATTTTGTTATGTAGTTAATTAACGAACCCATGTTTATGTAGATCTAAGACGTAAAAGACGTTTCACGAGCAAATCTGGTTCAGGTCTGAGCTTGTTGGCAGCGAGCTTATGTCTCGTTGGTAGCAAGATCTGTGATGTTCTTGATTTGTCTGTGAACGGCTTTGACTACGTCAGGTTCTCTGCTTTGTAATTCAAACGAGTAATTAAACTTGATCAACTTAATTATTTGTCATCGTAATTTAACATGAGACCTAAAAAGTGATTGTTATTTAGGACAGAGATTGAATCGGTGTCTAAGAAGTACGCCTAACCATAGGAATGTTGCTTAGATGAGGTTACGGTTTATACCGGCATCCCTAGTTTCGTAATTGCGTCAGAAGTTATATGAGATGGAGACTAAAAATGTGAAGTCACGTAATGGAGACACGATGATTTAGATGGCCTACCCGGAGCTAGATCTACCTTAGGGGATGACTCCCGTAGTCAGAATAATTAATCTTAAATGTCTTGTTTTGTCTCGTCGTCAATCTACATAGCATGGGGGAGTAATTACTACTAGCGTTATCAATACCGTTTGTTAATTATTTATAAAACCTATAAAAACAAGTGTCGTTGTGTCTTTTGTTGGTTTTGGTTTTCTATTGTGTCAATCTTAATTCTACGTTATTTGTTGGTCGTGGACCGCCTTTAATTTGCTTTTAGTTTGATAAGTTGTATTTCGTTTAAGCCGAGTCTCTGTGGGATCGACCTCGACTCTATCTAACTATACTACGATTGAACCTAGTTCTCTTGCTAGTGTGTTATTTAGGTATCGAGTATTTTTGTTACTTGGAGCGTGCATCAAGTTTTGGCGCCGTTGCCGGGGACTCGTGTCATTAAATTAAGTATAGCTTATTTTATTAAAAGTAAATTTGTAAATGTTGTGAATAGAGTCTGTTTTCAATTTTGTTTTTATTATTTACTCTAGTTAAAGGCCTAGCCTTTTAAGTCTTTAATTGTTTTATTGTTTTTTGTTATTTTATAGTACGCAACTCGGAAATCGAAGGAACCGCTTGAGCCATATAATCCTGAAATAGAGAAATTTGCAAGGTGAAATAGGAAGTTAGCTAGAGAACTGGCTAAACAAGGAGAAGAGGATCCAAATCTTGAGGAAAGCGAGCATGAATTGGATGAAGGACATACAACCGATAATTCTGAACATTCTGAATCTGAAACAGAAATGGAAGGCATTCCGGTCAATCCGAACCAGGTACTTAATCCTGAATTTATTAATAATGCCAATAATGTTAATAATGTGAATAATCTTAATGCTAATAATGGAAACCAAGCTGCGAGGCGCACTTTACAAAGTTATGCAACACCTACTATTGAGCTATTCATTCCCGCTATCGTAGCACCACAAAATGCTGCGGAAGTCAATCACCCTAGGCCTAATGTAATTCAAATGGTGACAAACTATTCCACTTTTCATGGAGTCCAGAACTAGGATCCTGGTGTTCATGTGACAAATTTCTTAGAAATCGTTAGCACTGTGAAGCCAGAATTAATCCCGGAGGGTAACATTCGTCTTAAGCTTTTCCCTTTCACTTTGAAAGATAAAGCTAAGCAATGGCTTCTCTCTCTAGAGGCTGGATCTATCACTACTTGGGAACAATTGTTGTAAAAATTCATGAATAAGTATTTTCCTTTAGGAAAAACTTTTAAGTTACGCCAAGACATCTTAGGATTTAAGCAACAACCTGGGGAGAGTTTTGATCAAGCTTGGGAGCGTTTTAAGGAAGCTATGAGGAAGGGTCCTCATCATGATATCTCTCTTTGGCTTTTAATGCAAACTTTTTACCATGGATTGAGAGAGACTGAGAAAATTAGAGTAGACGCATCTAGCAATGGAGCGTTTGTTCTTTTATCTCTTGAGGAGGCACAAGGAAAGATAGAGCAAATAGTGATGAATAGTCAATGGGGAGGCAATGACATAGCTGCTGTGAAGATGGCCGCTGACATATTTGAGGATAGTGCATCTACCAAAATCTTAGAACAACTATCTGTTATCAACAATAAGGTAGATGGAATGCAAGAGAGGTTGGCAAGAGTAGAGAAAGGGACTGGAATCGAAGTACTTCCTCAAAGTGAGAATGCTGGTACTGAAGAAGCCAACTATATTGGGAAACAAGGAAATCAATGGGGAGGATATAAGCCTAACCATAACCATCCGGGATTCCGATATAGTGACCCCAATGCAGGAGAAGGGCCTAAACCGCCTACTACTTATGTACCCCAGCAAACTAAAACTTTTGGTTGGGAAGCTGCAATAGAAAAATTGAGTAATGTCGTTACTGACAATATGGGACAACTTTCAAAATCGATGGCTGATTTAGCCACTAACTTTAGCCAATATTGTCAGAAGACCGATGCTAAGGTAACCAATCAAGAAGCCATAGTCCAGAATCTCACTCACCAAATAGGGCAATTAGCTGAGCAAGTCTCGACTAGACCTCCTGGAGGATTGCCAAGCACCACTGATAAGAATCCTAAGGATTTGAACGCGATCATGACTAGAAGTCGGAAAGAAGTAACTCCACAATCTTTGAAAGAGAAAGAGAAATCCGTAGAGAGCAAGGATGGTGAGCCAAGCAAGGAAGCAAGTACTTCTGGTACTTGCCTGAGCAAGAAACCTATAAGGAACCTGCTGGCCCTGGAGTTGAGCTTTATAATAATAAGTATCCTATTTTCACTGATGTCGATCCTTCAACCTTACCTTATCCTCCACGCAAACCTAAGCCTAAGGTTGATGATAAGAGGTATAAGAAGTTCATTGATATCTTTAGAAAGCTACACATCAATATACCTTTAGTTGAAGCACTTGCTGAGATGCCTGAGTACACCAAGTTCTTAAAAGAAGCTGTCTCTACTAAGAGGAAACTCCTAGATTTAGAGACCATTTGCCTAAATGAGGAGTGCTCAGCCATTCTTCAACATAAGTTACCTGCTAAGTGCAAGGATCCGGGAAGTTTTCTCATTCCCTGCACCATAGGTAACGTATGTTTGAACAAGGCTTTATGTGATCTAGGAGAGAGCGTAAATCTGATGCCTCTATCCATTTTTCAAAAGCTAGGTATGAAAGACCTTAAAAAGACTTCAATTACTTTGCAATTAGCTGATCGTTCGGTTAAGGAGCCTTGTGGAGTGGTTGAGGATGTGCTAGTAAGAGTTGAGAAATTTGTGTTTCCTGTCGACTTTGTTGTGCTAGATATGGAAGCTAACTATGAAGTGCCCCTAATCTTAGGAAGACCTTTTATGGCCACTAGTAGGACGCTGATCGATGTTTACAAAGGAGAGTTGGTGTTAAAAGTTAATGGGGATGAAATAGCATTCAACGTGCTTGACACTGTGAAAACACCTGATGATGAAGAGGATGCATGTTTCATGTTGGATTCTATCGACAAGCTTGTCAATGATTTCCAACAATATGAGGATATTAAGGATTTCCTCGAGGCTACCTTAGAGTTAGAGGATGAAGTGCCATATAAGAAGAGCGAAGAAGAGAAAGTGATATGGCCTGGATGTAGTAGAGGAACACTGGACATGTTGAGGAGATGAAATCTACCGAGGTTGAGAAATTCTAACATAGACCGACATGGCATAAGTTCTTTGAACTTAAGCTAACTGGACAAAAGTTAAAGACCTCGCTAGAAGAACCTCCTACCAATCGGACATTGAAGCCTCTGCCTGCACATTTGAAGTATGTATTTCTTCAAGATGAGACCTTGCCGCTTATTATTTCTTCTTCCTTGAGTGAAATACAAGAAGAAAAGCTGATGAGAGTGTTGAGAGAGTATCGCGGAGCTTTTGGATGGACAATAGCCGACATTAAAGGCATTAGCCCTAGTGTTTGCATGCATAAAATCTCCGTCGATCCTACGAAGAAAGCGGTTGCACAACCCCAAAGAAGGTTAACTCCACAATTGAAGGACGTGGTTAGGGATGAAGTTATTAAGATGTTAGAGATGGGAATCATCTTCCCTATTTATGATAGTGAATGGGTTAGCCCGATCCCTGTAGTTCCGAAAAAGGGGGTTTTGCGGTGCAAGCTAATGAGTTAAATGAGTTGATTCCTGTTAGACTCATTACTGGTCATAGAGTGTGCATTGACTTTAGGAAGCTAAATGATGCTACTCTTAAAGATCACTTCCCTCTTCCCATCATTGACCAAATGCTCGAGAGACTGAGCGGACATGCGTTTTATTGCTTTCTTGACGGTTACTCGGGATATTATCAAATTCATATTTCACCCGAGGATCGTGAAAAGACCACTTTTACATGTCCATACAGAACCTTTGCTTATAATAGAATGCCCTTTGGTTTGTGCAACGCACCAGCAAAGTTTCAAAGATGCATGATTTCTCTGTTTGCTTATATGGTTGAAGATTTCCTAGAAATCTTTATGGATGATTTCTCCGTATTTGGAGATGACTTCGATTCATGTCTCACGCATCTAGGAAGAGTGTTGAAGAGATGCGAGGAGACGAATCTGGTGCTTAACTGGGAGAAATGTCATCTTATGGTTACTGAAGGTAGTACTTGGACACCGTATTTCAAGAAACGGTATAGAGGTGGATAGAGCAAAAGTAGAGGTGATTGAAAAACTACCTCCACCAACCAATCTTAAGACATTGAGAGGTTTTCTTGGCCACGCAGGATTCTATCATCGGTTTGTGAAGGACTTTTCCTTAAGCTCTAGACCTCTTACCGAATTATTGGCAAGGATGTGCCATTTGTGTTCACTAATGAGTGCATGAAAGCTTTCAATAAGTTAAAGAACATGCTTATTACTGCACCCGTTCTGATTGCGCCTGATTGGAATCTACCTTTTGAGTTGATGTGCGATGCAAGCGATACTGCTGTAGGTGATGCCTTAGGACAAAGGAAAGACAAGATCTTTAGGCCCATCTACTATGCTAGTCGAACTTTGAATGGTGCTCAAAGGAATTATGCAACTACTGAGAAAGAGCTTCTGGCTGTTATTTTTGCGTTTGACAAGTTTAGATCTTATATAGTGGGATCTAAAGTCACTGTTTGGACTGACCATGCAGCTTTGAAGTACATTTTAGCCAAACAAGATTCCAAACCAAGGTTGTTGAGATGGATTCTACTATTGCAAGAGTTTGATGTAGAAATCCGTGATAAGAAAGGATCTGAGAATTTGGTTGTGGATCATCTTTCCCGCTTACAAATAGAGGAAAATGAGCCAATGACCGAGATTGGAGAAACATTTCCTGATGAACAACTATTCTCCATCACGGCCATACATGGAAACAATGATTGCGCTGCAGTATCTTCGCCTATTGAGGTTGTTAAGGAAAGGAGACAACCATGGTTTAAAGACTTTGTGAATTATTTATCCGCGAAATACTTGCCACCAAATCTCAACCCCCAAGAAAGAAAGAAATTATTTAAGGATCTTAGGCACTATTATTGGGAAGACCCCTATCTTTTTAAGCTAAGATCCGACAATGTCTTTAGGAGATGTGTGCCGGAAGAGGAGATGTATGATATCCTTAGACATTGCCATGCTTATGAGGTCGGAGGACATTATGGAGGAGACAAGACTGCTGCGAAAGTTCACCAATGTGGTTTTTACTGGCCGACCTTGTTCAAAGATGCGCATCAATATGCTAGATCTTGTCATTCTTGCCAGATGACGGGAAATATTTCGAGAAGGAATGAAATGCCAATGAAGAATATCCTAGAGGTGGAACTCTTTGATGTTTGGGGTATTGATTTCGTGGGACCCTTCACTTAGTCTTTGTCCAACCGCTATATCTTAGTGGCAGTCGACTACGTGTCCAAATGGGTTGAAGCCATAGCTTCGCTTACTAACGATGCGAAGGTTGTACTGAAGTTCTTAAAGAAAAATATTTTTATGCGGTTTGGAACCCCTCGTGCCATTATTAGTGATAATGGAAGCCATTTTTGAAATAGGCCGTTTGAAAAGTTGATGATTATGTACGGGGTTAGACACAAGTTAGCTACTGCTTATCACCCTCAAACAAATGGACAAGTTGAGGTTACAAATCGAGAAATAAAGCGCATTTTGGAGAAAACTGTTAATACGACTAGAAAAGATTGGTCGTTGCGATTAGATGATGCTTTATGGGCTTATAGGACTGCTTATAAGACGACTATTGGTATGTCTCCTTATAAGATTGTTTTTTGTAAAGCATGTCATCTACCAGTTGAACTTGAACACCGTGCCATGTGGGCTACGCGTATGTTGAATTTTGATGAGAGTTTAGCTGGAGAAAGAAGGTTGTTAGAGTTTACTCGCCTAGAGGAGTTTCGTCTGGAAGCTTATGAGAATGCTAAAATATTTAAGGAGCGCACAAAGAAATTTCATGATAAGAAGATATTGGACCACACTTTTAAGGAAGGCGATCTGGTTTTTCTTTACAATTCACGCTTGAGACTCTTTCCTGGCAAGTTAAAATCACGATGGTATGGCCCTTATAGAGTGAGTAAGGTTTTCCCTTCTGGAGCTGTTGAATTATTGAACCTGAAAGATTAATCCACTTTTGTGGTTAATGGACACCGTGTGAAACATTATGTTGGTCTTGGTCAAGGTAAGGAGCAGGAAATCTTCACACTTGAAGATCCCACCAATACTTAAACCATCGTTGAGCTGAGTCGAGCTGGCGACTATAAACACAGAACTATTTCTTAAACACAATCTTTTGTTTTTGTTTTGTTTGAATAAAGTAGCATGAGACTGTTAAGGTTTTTTTCATCTCGCCATGTTCCGATTCTAAGTTCGGAATAAACGAGGTTTTTTCCTTGATAGCGACATGTGAGTTTTGTAGTTTTAACTCTTTGGTTTTTCGTGTCATTGGTTGTATGAAATAAAGTGGCTTAAATTTTTTTTGGATATTCTATATCTAATTACTGCCATATTATTTTATAACTTCCATTGACATGTCATTAACGGTTTCGTGGAGTTTCTGTTTGGTTTGCTTAAACAGGTTTTCGATTGCTTCTCCACGACGTGCTTGGTCTACAACTGCATTATGTATCTACTTGAGAGCCGTTTCCAGAGCTATGTCTTTTTCTTAAATTCTCCTTTTTGTTTGTCATTGAGGACAATGCCAAGTTTAAGTGGGGGGCAGGAGACTTAGCCATGATGTGTTATTATTGAAAAATTAAATGAAACGGGGAAAAATGAAAAATTTTGAAATTTTTTGAACAAATGCCAAATTAATTATCTCGTACCCTTAGAATTTTGAGTTCTTATACATAGAATTGATAGGGAAGGAACCAAGTTGAATGATTACGTGATCATTTTATACTTATGTGAATGTAAATTTAAGGATATTCATGCCAACTAGTGCTAGTAGTTATTTATTATTTGCTTACTCAATTTGAATCGACGAATTCCGCACAAACCATAATAACTGAGAAGAATTATGTGTACATTGCGTAGATGATTGGTTATGCAGACCTAGAGTCGATATTTATCTGCGATGTATTCTTATCTTCTAGCCATCAAAGCGCAAGTAATAAGCTTGAGAATTATCTGTGTTTTAACGAAATGTTAGACACTGGGCTTGTGGTAACATTACCAAAGTAGCTTCGCGCTTGTGGTAATATTCAATGCTTCCACTAATCCGTGAGAGAGGGATTCTTGCAATGCATACTTTACTTTTAAAGCAAGTTTCTTTCTTGAGAGGTGTTAAAGCTTGAAACTACGGAAATGCGAAAAAATTCAAATTTTTAAGAGGCTTGAGTATTTTTCTCGGTCTCCAAGTCCAAAAACCTTATGGATAACGTTCTTGCTTATTGCACCATGTCTTTACCCATTGCGAGGCTTAGGAAGTGGGAATGCTGATGTTGGTAGGTTAAGACTGCGAAGTTAGCCTAAACTTTAATCTTGCCACGAATAGATAAAACTAAATGCACAAGCACACATCACTTCGATTCATGACGAGTAGTGAATAATGGGTACCTTATAAGCAAAAGTGGTATGAGTTGACTCGAGTTTCTTGTATAAGTATGATTTGACCACGGAAAATATGTCTTGGAGAATGACTTATTGATGCTTTGTTCGGGACGATCAAAGTCTAAGTGGGGGGTAGTTGATGACGGTCAAATTATACCCGTAAAAGTCATCAACTTTGTCCTTAAATCGGGATTAATAATATATATTTTATGACAAATCACATGTTTATATTTATTATTTAATGTTATGTGATTAATAAGATATAATTTGGTATTTATCCATTTATAAGATATAATTTGGTATTATCCATTTTTTATATAAATTGGTATTTATCCGTTTTTATTTAAATATGATTTATTTTGGGATAAATATTTATTTTGTAGATTGGGATAATTTTTGGAGGATACATACAAGTGGAAGAATTAAATTACAAGATAAATCCAAGAAAATCCATGATGCATTGAAGATAAAGATCGGATAAGCATGACAAAAGCCGGCAAACCAATCCAAGATGGCGCCAACTTTATGGGGGACGCATAAAGGGGGGCGCACCTTATTATTTTGAGATCGTCCGGGAGTTATCTCTTTTTTTTTTTTGACATTTTGAAGTATTTCTCTTAATTAGCTTGAACCCCTATAAATAGAGGCATGTAGTACACGCCATTTACACACCTTAGAAGAATACAATTCACAACAATTTCTTTATTTTCAATATATGTTTTCTTTATTTTATGTTCTTTCATTACGGAGTCGTTAGAATCTCCGGTTAGAGATCGTATCGAGGAGTGGGAATCACGCTCGTCTTCGAGGGTAATGTCTACTCAATTATGCAATCTTTATTCGTAGATCTAATTTATTTCGTTATGGAGTAGTCGTTTTGTGTATTGATTTCGTTATGTAGTTAATTAACGAACCCATGTTTATGTAGATCTGAGACGTAAAAGACGTTTCACGAGCAAATCTGGTTCAGACCTGAGCTTGTTGGCAGCGAGCTTATGTCTCGTTGGTAGCAAGATCTGTGATGTTCTTGATTTTTCTATGAACGGCTTTGACTACGTCAGGTTCTCTGCTTTGTAATTCAAATGAGTAATTAAACTTGATCAACTTAATTATTTGACATCGTAATTTAACATGAGACCTAAAAAGTTATTGTTATTTAGGACAGAGATTGAATCGGTGTCTAAGAAGTACGCCTAACCATAGGAATGTTGCTTAGATGAGGTTACGGTTTATACCGGCATCCCTAGTTTCGTAATTGTATCAGAAGTTATATGAGATGGAGACTAAAAATGTGAAGTCACGTAATGGAGACACGATGATTTAGATGGCCTACCCGGAGCTAGATCTACCTTAGGGGATGACTCCTGTAGTCAGAATAATTAATCTTAAATGTCTTGTTTTGTCTCGTCGTCAATCTACATAGCATGGGGGAGTAATTACTACTAGCGTTATCAATACCGTTTGTTAATTATTTATAAAACCTATAAAAACAAGTGTCGTTGTGTCTTTTGTTGGTTTTGTGTTTCTATTTGTGTCAATTTTAATTCTACGTTATTTGTTGGTCGTGGACCGCCTTTAATTTGCTTTTTAGTTTGATAAGTTGTATTTCGTTTAAGCCGAGTCTCTGTGGGATCGACCTCGACTCTATCTAACTATATTACGATTGAACCTAGTTCTCTTGCTAGTGTGTTATTTAGGTATTGAGTATTTTTGTTACTTGGACCGTGCATCACAATCTGACACTGAAGCCTCTGCCTACACATCTGAAGTATGTATTCCTTCAAGATGAAACCTTGCCGCTTATCATTTCTTCTTCCTTGAGTGAAGTACAAGAAGAAAAGCTGATGAGAGTGTTGAGAGAGTATCGCGGAGCATTTGGATGGACTATAGCAAACATCAAAGGCATTAGTCCGAGCGTTTGCATGCATAAAATCTCCGTTGATCCTGCAAAGAAAGCAGTTGTACAACCCCAAAGAAGTTTGACTCCACAATTGAAGGACGTGGTTAGGGATGAAATTATTAAGATGTTAGAAATGGGGATCATCTTCCCTATCTCTGATAGTGAATGGGTTAGCCCGATCCATGTAGTTCCGAAAAAGGGAGGTTTGACTGTACAAGCCAATGAGTTAAACGAGTTAATTACTGTTAGACTCATTACTGGTCATAGAGTGTGCATTGACTTTAGGAAACTGAATGATGCAACTTGTAAGGATCACTTCCCTTTTCCTTTCATTGATCAAATGCTCGAGAGAGTGAGCGGACATGCGTTTTATTGTTTTCTTGACGGTTACTCGGGATATTATCAAATTCATATCTCACCCGAGGATCGTGAAAAGACCACTTTTACATGTCCATATGGAACCTTTGCTTATAACAGAATGCCCTTTGGTTTGTGCAACGCATCAGCAACGTTTCAAAGATGCATGATTTCTCTGTTTGCTGATATGGTCGAAGATTTCCTAGAGATCTTTATGGATGATTTCTCCGTATTTGGAGATGATTTTGATTCATGTCTCACGCATCTAGCAAGAGTATTGAAGAGATGTGAGGAGACGAATCTGGTGCTTAACTGGGAGAAATGTCATCTTATGGTTACCGAAGGTATAGTACTTGGCCACCGTATTTCTAAGAACGGTATAGAGGTGGATAGAGCAAAAGTTGAGGTGATTGAAAAACTGCCTCCACCAACCAATCTTAAGACATTGCGAGGTTTTCTTGGCCACGCAGGATCCTATCGTCGGTTTGTGAAGGACTTTTCCTTAATCTCTAGACCTCTTACCGAATTATTGGCCAAGGATGTCCCATTTGTGTTTACTAATGAGTGCATGAAAGCTTTCAATAAGTTAAAGAACATGCTTATTACTGCACCCGTTCTGATTGCGCCTGATTGGAATATACCTTTTGAGTTGATGTGCGATGCAAGTGATACTGCTGTAGGTGCTGCCTTAGGACAAAGGAAAGACAAGATCTTTAGGCCCATCTACTATGCTAGTCGAACTTTAAATGCTTCTCAAAGGAACTATGCAACTACGGAGATAGAACTTCTGGCTGTTATCTTTGCATTTGACAAGTTTAGATCTTATTTAGTGGGATCTAAAGTCACTGTTTGGACTGACCATGCGGCTTTGAAGTATCTTTTAGCCAAACAAGATTCCAAGCCAAGGTTATTGAGATGGATTCTACTATTGCAAGAGTTTGATGTAGAAATCCGTGATAAGAAAGGATCTGAGAATCTGGTTGCGGATCATCTTTCTCATTTACAAATAGAGGAAAATGAGCCAATGACCGAGATTGGAGAAACATTTCCTGATGAACAACTATTCTCCATCACAGCCATACATGGAAACGATGATTGCGCTGCAGTATCTTCGCGTATTGAGGTTTTGAAGGAGAAGAAACAACCATGGTTTAAAGACTTTGTGAACTATCTATCCGCGAAATACTTGCCACCGAATCTCAACCCCCAAGAAAGAAAGAAATGCTTCAAGGATCTTAGGCACTATCATTGGGAAGAGCCCTATTTGTTTAAGCTAGGATCCGACAATGTCTTTAGGAGATGTGTGCCGGAAGAAGAAATGTATGATATCCTTAGACATTTCCATGCTTATGAGGCCGGAGGACATTATGGAGGAGACAAGACTGCCGCGAAAGTTCTCCAATGTGGTTTTTACTAGCCCACCTTGTTCAAAGATGCGCATCAATATGCTAAATCTTGTCATTCTTGCCAAATGACGGGAAATATCTCAAGAAGGAATGAAATGCCAATGAAGAATATCCTGGAGGTGGAACTCTTTGATGTTTGGGGTATTGATTTTGTGGGACCCTTTAATTCGTCTTTGTCCAACCGCTATATCTTAGTGGCAGTCGACTACGTGTCCAAATGGGTAGAGGCCATTGCTTCACCTATTAACGATGCGAAGGTTGTACCGAAGTTCTTAAAGAAAAATATTTTTACGCGGTTTGGAACCCCTCGTGCCATTATTAGTGATGATGGAAGCCATTTCTGTAATATGCCGTTTGAAAAGTTGATGATTAAGTACGGGGTTAAACACAAGTTAGCTACTTCTTATCACCCTCAAACAAGTGGACAAGTTGAGGTTACAAATCGAGAAATAAAGCGCATTTTAGAGAAAACTGTGCATACGACTAGAAAGGATTGGTCGTTGCGATTAGATGATGCTTTATGGGCTTATAGGACTGCTTATAAGACGACTATTTGTATGTCCCATTATAAGATTGTTTTTGGAAAAGCATGTCATCTACCGGTTGAACTTGAACACCGTGCCATGTGGGCTACGCGTATGCTGAATTTTGATGAGAGTTTAGCTGGAGAGAGAAGGTTGTTAGAGTTGACTCGCCTAGAGGAGTTTCGTCTGGAAGCTTATGAGAATGCAAAAATATTTAAGGAGCGTACAAAGAAATTTCATGATAAGAAGATATTGGACCGTACTTTTAAGGAAGGCGATCTGGTTCTTCTTTACGATTCGCGTTTGAGACTCTTCCCTGGCAAGTTAAAATCACGATGGTATGGCCCTTATCAAGTGAGTAAGGTTTTCCCTTCTGGAGCTGTTGTGTTATTGAACCTTAAAGATCAATCCACTTTTGTGGTTAATGGCCACCGTTTGAAACATTATGTTGGTCTTGGTCAAGGTAAGGAGGAGGAAGTCTTCACTCTTGAAGATCCCACCTATACTTAAACCATCGTTGAGCTGAGTCGAGCTGATGACTATAAACACAGAACTATTTCTTAAAAACTATCTTTTGTTTTTGTTTTGTCTGAATAAAGTAGCATGCGACTGTTAAGGTTTTTTTCATCTCGCCATGTTCCGATTCTAAGTTCGGAATAAACGAGGTTTTTTCCTTGGTAGCCGACATGTGAGTTTTGTAGTTTTAACTCTTTGGTTTTCCGTGTCATTGGTTGTATGAAATAAAGTGGCTTAAATTGTTTTTGGATATTCTATATATAATTACTGCCACATTATTTTATAACTTCCATTGACTTGTTAGTAACGGTTTCATGGAGTTTCTGTTTGGTTTGCTTAAAACAGGTTTTCGATTGCTTCTCCACGACGTGCTTGGTCTACAACTACATTCTGCATCTACTTGAAAGCCGTTTCCAGAGCTAAGTCTTTTTCTTAAATTCTCCTTTTTCTTTGTCATTGGGGACAATACCAAGTTTAAGTGGGGGGTAGGAGACTTAGCCATGATGTGTTATAATTGAAAATTAAAGGAAACGGTGAAAAATGTGAAAAATGAAATTTTTTGAACAAATACCAAAGCACTTATCTCGTACCCTTAGAATTGTGAGTTCTTATACATAGAATTAATAGGAAATGAAACAAGTTGCATGACTCCGTGATCGTTTTATACTTATGTGAAGGTGAATTTAAGGATATTCATGCCAACTATTGCAAGTAGTTATTTATTATTTGCTTACTCAATTTGAATCGACGAATACCGCACAAATTATAATAACTAAGAAGAATTATGTGTACATTGCGTAGATGATTGGTTATGGAGACCTAGAGTCGATATTTATCTGCCGATGTATTCTTATCTTCTAGCCATCAAAAGCGGAGTAATAAGTTTGAGAATTATCTGTGTTTTGACAATGAGTTAAACACTGGGCTTGTAGTAACATTACCAAAGTAGCCCCGCGCTTGTGGTAATATTCAATGCTTCCACTAATCCGTGAGAGAGGGATTCTTGCAATACATACTTTACCTTTTAAATCAAGTTTCTTTCTTGAGAAGTGGTAAAGTTTGAAAATTAAGAAAATGTGAAAAATTCAAATTTTTAAGAGGCTTTGAGTATTTTCTCAGCCTCCGAGTCCAAAAACCTTATGGATGACGCTCTTGCTTATTGCACCATGTCTTTAACCATTGCGAGGCTTAAGAAGTGGGAATGCTGATGTTGGTAGGTTAAGACTGCGAAGTTAGCATAAACTTTAATCTTGCCACGAATATATAAAACCAAATGCACATGCACACATCACTTCGATTCATAACGAGTAGTGGATAATGGATACCTTATGAGCATGGAAGGTATGAGTTGACTCGAGTTTCTTGTGTAAGTATGATTTGACCATGGAGAATGTTGTCGTGGGGAATGACTTATTGATGCTTTGTTCGGGACGATCAAAGTCTAAGTGGGGGGTAGTTGATGACGGTCAAATTATACCCGTAAAAGTCATCAACATTATCCTTAAATAGAGATTAATAATATGTATTTTACATTAAATCACATGTTTATATTGATTATTTAATGTTATGTGATTTATAAGATATAATTTGGTATTTATCCGTTTTTTATTATATAATTCGGTATTTATCCGTTTTTTTATTTAAATATGATTTATTTTGGGATAAATATTTATTTTGTAGATTGAGATAATTTTTGGAGGATAAATACAAATGGGAGAATTAAATCTCAAGATAAATCCAAGATGCATTGAAGATAAATATCGGATAAGCACGAAAAGAGGAGTAAGACATGACAAGAGCAAGCGAACCAATCCGAAACTTGAGAGCACACATGCGGCGGCCCTTCCACATGCATAAGGGGGGGGGGGGGGGGGGGGGCGCATTTTATTTTTGATGATCGGCCGGGAGTTATCTCTTATTTATTTTGATATTTTGAAGTATATCTCTTAATTAGCTTGAACCCCTATAAATAGAGGCATACATTACACGCCATACACACACCTAAGAAATACAATATTTCCAATACTTTTAAATATAGTTTGTTGCTTTTTATTTATGTTCTTTTCATTATGGAGTCGTTAGAATCTCCGGTTAGAGATCGTATCGAGGAGTGGGAATCACGCTCGTCTTCGAGGGTAATGTCTACTCAATTATGCAATCTTTATTCGTAGATCTAATTTATTTCGTTATGTAGCAGTCGTTTTGTGTATTGATTTCGTGATGTAGTTAATTTACGAACCCATGTTTATGTAGATCTGAGACGTAAAAGATGTTTCACGAGCAAATCTGGTTCAGATATGAGCTTGTTGGCAGCGAGCTTATGTCTCGTTGGTAGCAAGATCTGTGATGTTCTTGATTTGTCTGTGAACGGCTTCGACTACGTCAGGTTCTCTGCTTTGTAAACGAGTGATTAAACTTGATCAACTTAATTATTTGTCATCGTAATTTAACATGAGACCTAAAAAGTGATTGTTACTTAGGATAGAGATTGAATCGGTGTCTAAGAAGTACGCCTAACCATAGGAATGTTGCTTAGATGAGGTTACGGTTTATACCGGCACCCCTAGTTTCGTAATTGTGTCAGAAGTTATATGAGATGGAGACTAAAAATGTGAAGTCATGTAATGGAGACACGATGATTTAGATGGCATACCCGGAGCTAGATCTATTTTTGGGGATGACTCCCGTAGTCAGAATAATTAATCTTAAATGTCTTGTTTTGTCTCGTCGTCTCTACATAGCATGGGGGAGTAATTACTACTAGCGTTATCAATACCGTTTGTCAATTATTTATAAAACCTATAAAAAATAAGTGTCTTAGTGTCGTTGTGTCTTTGTTGGTTTTGTGTTTCTATTATGTCAATTTTAATTCTATGTTAATTGTTGGTCGGAGACCGCCTTTAATTTGCTTTTTAGTTTCATAAGTTATATTTCGTTTAAGCCGAGTCTCTGTGGGATCGACCTCGACTCTATCTAACTATACTACGATTGAACCTAGTTCTCTTGCTAGTGTGTTATTTAGGTATCGAGTATTTTTATTACTTGGACCGTGCATCACCTAGTTACCCTACTGACCTAGACAGGTCTGCTGATAAAGTCAGCTGACCTAATTACAGTGCTTGTTTGATCAAACCTATACAAAGATCAAACTCTAATAAATATATACATTTGATCTAGACATCTTTTTGTCTTTGCTCTATAACTGCTAGTCTGGCACTCATCATTAAAACTTAAATTATGTCCAACAATTTCCCCCTTTTTAGTGATGATGGCAATACCCAAATTACAGCAAAGCAAAAAGATAAAAACAAAAACAGAACAAATTTAGTCATACTCCATTAAAATCACATTTGTTCAAAATTATTACAAACTAGAATCAGCAAAAGATAAATGCATAAGTAAGTGTGATGATCTAGTTTTTGTTTCTGTCTTGCTCTTGCTTCTCTTGAAACTCCCTGATTTCTTTGATAATATCTAGCATCCATCGATTTTCCAAAGTGGAAAAGTCAACCCAGGTATGTAACTGTTTCCACTATTTTCAGGCTTCTGGTAAAGTCAACCTTATAGTATGAACATTGAAGCCTTGTCCCATGTAGAAATGTTTGAATTCTTCTAGTGAACCCCTTGCTGATTAACTTCCCATTCTTTGACCTCTTCCACCTCTACTAGAAGCTCTTAATGATTTGACCCTTACTTCCCAAAATTTAAGTCCTAGAAAGGAATTCAGACCTTCCTGAAATCCCATATCATGATAGGGTCTCTTCTTTCCATAGTACAGCTTCTTGTACTCTTTTAAAAGGTCATCAGTCATCTGAATCCTGCCAGGTGCCGGTTTTCTGAACTCATTTATGTCAGCCTCCCATTTCTTTTTAGTAAAAATCCTTGCAGCCTCCTTTGCTTCTGCTGTAAGGCCCTCTTCCCCCTTATTGACATCATCAATAAACCGGTTCAGCAGGCCATGAGCACTTTCATGTGTGATCACCAAATTTGCCAGTTGACCTTCCATAATTTCAGTCCTAGTGTCAACTGCAGTGATCCTTCCTTCAACAGTCTATTCCAACAGATTAATCCTCTCAGGAAGCTTAGGATCCAGTACAGTAGGTTGAGGTGTCTCAGCAGGTTGAGGTGGATCCATACTATAAAGTTTTTTTAAAAGGTTTATGAATTGAAGAGAAAATGTTTATATAAAGAAAAGATTTATAGAGTGATGATTGCATACTGATAGAGATTTTAAAAACTCCATTACTGTAGATGATCTAACAAAAATACTTACAAAAAGTACAAAAATCAACATACATGTGATGAGCCAAAATAGAACAAGAACACCAACAACATAAAGATTGGGAAACGCCAATACCGCCAAAGACTAGAGAACTCCGACGAGTAAGCTTTGACAATGAAGCCGAAAGAATGAAGCAAGAAGCTTCACACCGACAGAGGTCGCCCATTTGGACCGGGCCACCACCACCTCCTATAAAAGATCCAAATGCCAAAACAAGACCACCACCCTGCTGGAACCACCACCTTCTTTCGATTAAGACACAAAAACACCATTTGAACCGCCGCCCAAAAGTACCCGGAAGAAGAAAAGCAGACCACCATAGAAACTAAAAGGCAACCGCATACAAAAACGCCACCAAAATGCAACAAAACAAGCTCCAAACCATTTCACATTACAAAGAGAACACCAAAAACTAGACATGCAGAGATAGTAAAAAGGAGAAAGGGAAATATGCTTATCCATAAGAGAGAGAACTCCCCTTTGATTGATCTATGCTTATATTTATTAAATCACTAAAAAAAACTTTGGATTCGTTGGGGATTGATGCCGGCAACCCAGGGCGAATTCAAATCAGTACAAAACAATGAATTTGTATCGTATACTATAATAATACGAAAGAATGCAGGCTTGCGGGAGGGCGAGTTCAATTTTATCTTAAAACCCTATTCGAGCTGAGGAAGAAGTTTTCTTCACCAGCAACAGTGGAATGCATCCTTCCACCAGCCCATCCATTGTTCAATGCTCGAACTGCCGCCTGACTTCCTTCTCCTTCGTTTTCAGATTCCGGTAGACCTTTTGCCTTCCTCTCTTTCCGTTTTCTCCTTTCCTCTTCCCTTTCACTCCTAAGCCAGCTCTCAACCGTCCTCTGCATTTATATTTTACACTCACTTCATAACTAAGCCAAATCAATCAAACCAAACATTTACTAATGGAAACCTTACCATTAATGACTTGTTGCTCATCTTTTTAACCTCATCCATTGGCATTGCTAATTGCAGCTTACCATGAGCCACATATACCTGAAAATATTAACATCGCGATAATTTAATAACGTGTATATATAGCCTATTGGTAAAATGAAACCCCCCACGACTAAACATGCAGAGTCACGACAATAGTATAGTACTGCAGAAACTCACTATACTTGAAGGCCAATCTTGAAGGCCATCAAAAATGTGTGTCGCGTACACTATCACTGAACCGCGCTCTTCACATTCCTTCTTCAGAAATTGCAAGAAGTCAGCTCTTGCTAGCACATCTAAGTCGACAGTGATCTCGTCAAGGAGAAGAACCTGGTTTTTTTTTAGCCCAACTAACATTAGATTGGATTTAACAACACATTACCCATATATTATAATTGAACATAGTATTATGAACGTAATCACTGACAGAATGAACAGAGAGAATTGAGAGGCTGCACATTAAAGGCTACCTTATATGGCTTCAGAAGGCCCATACAGATTTGAACTCTCCTTCTCTGTCCGTCAGATACTTTATGCATACGCCATGACAGATCAACACCTAAGACCTACATTGCAAAGAAAAACAAACTACATAAACCTATTAAAAATTATATACATTTTACATTTTGAACAAGCTAAGAATGAAAGACCAAGGTTGATAGGGTAATAAATACAAAATTCACAGGATGCTATGCATTTACGTTTTCACTTAATTTCTTTAGTTTCTTTCAACATCTTCATACGTGCTGAAGAACCATATGATGCATGAAAAGAAAAGAAATGCCCTTCATGAAGGTCAAGTGTTGATGGTTGAAAGATAGGTTCTTTTATACGTGGTTTGTTAAAACATAATGATACAACAGACTTATGACTAAGATGCAACTACAACAATGGCAAAAGTTATCATTCAGACTTTGCACGGGCATTTTATAAAAGTCCATGACCGGTCACACCGCTATGGTGGTCGTTAAAACCAATGCTCTAGGCAATATCTTAAGTGTATATATTCTATTCCAAACCTACTAGACCAACAAAGCGTTATCCAAAGACTTGTTCAGTGTACACATTTGAAGACTATAGTAAAATATGATGGAACGAGATAACACATTCATAAGTTGAAACAGAGGAAATCTGTCCAAGTTTACATGAATCTAGTTAAAATGGAACATTTTTTTTTTCATTAGTCAGAAGCAAGAAAAGAAGAACAAAAGACGCAACGAACCTTAACGAGGTTATCTCGCCTATGGGGATCAACTCCTGCAACCCCAAAAATCATTTTCTCGGCAGAAATATCCATTTGAATTGCAACATCAAAGCCAGCGAATGCAACTTCTCTTTTCCACTTCAAGTTCAAACAGCTTTACAATAAACATCATTTCTTTCAAAAAAAGCAATCAGAGCTAAATACAGTATTTCCAATTAGTATAATAATAAAATAAAATAAAATAAAAGTTAAGAACAAACCGACCTCTCCTCCAAGATAACACAGATCGCCAGAAACTGTTAACCAAGTGTCATGAAATGCAGATCTTCCCAAAACCCTAACCATGTCCGGCTCAACCAAATGCTTCCCTCCCAGTATCTTCAAAATTGTCGTCTTTCCTAAAACCAAAATCAACAACAAAAAAAAAAAAAAAAAAAAAAACTACTCAGCTACACATAAAGTGGACAGGAATCCACCCCAGAAGATTGAGCGGGTCATTTTCAGTCCAATTGTGTTAAGCTTTTAGATGATGCGAATACGCATATGCATGATCCAACTGTCCTAATTTTGATTGCGATACTAACAGCACAAGACAAAGGAATCACTGTTCCAACGGAACTTCAACTTGCAATCTGCTTCAAGCTGAATAAAGTCGGATAAAAATTAAGAATAAAAGAATATGGATAAGGGATTACCAGCGCCATTGGATCCGACAAGAAGGCAACGATCACCGGGATAAAGAGAGAGGGAGAAATCATCGATCAAAGGAGTGGAACCTGGAGGAGGATGGCCGTCGATTCCAGGGTAAGTGAATTTCAGCTTACTGATCTCAACCAATGGTTTCAAAGCTTCCACCTCCGTTGCCATTGTGTGTTACCCGGCCAAAAATTCTGTAATCGTGGACAGTGTGGAACGACGGGAAGACAATGGTTCCGGCTTGAGAGATGAATTGTTGGTCGAAATCCAGCTGCATAAAAGTGCATAAAGTAAGCATCTTTAGAGGTTCAAGAATATGACACGTCGCCTGGTAGGAATTTGATGTTTAAGTATTCTATAGTGCTTTGCTTATTGTGTGGCCTGTGACGAGCGGCTGTTGAGGTCCCCCAACTTTTCAGTCACGATTCAGACAACTACTTTCTCGCCCTAAGAACATCCAAATGATATTGTTTTCCGTTTTAATTATAATTTTTCAACATCTTAAAAACAATTATTTTATCGACATATCTTTAATTACTTTCGACACTCATTAAATAATTTATTTATTTTTTTACTTTTAGACACCATTATTATTTAATACATAACATAAAAAAAAAAAAATGAAATAACTACGTTACATAAAAAAAACAAAAATGAAATAACTACATTTTAGTCCCTACACTTATTAAAACTCCAAAACAACTAATTTTATTAAATTAAAACAACTACTTATACACAATTAAACCATTTCCCTCCCACCCCTTTATTCGAAACCATTTCCCTCCCCATAACTATTTAGTTTATTAGGTTTTACAAAAAAAAAAAAAAAAGGCAAATCGGGTATTGAGAAGAAGAAGAGAAGAACCAGATTTTTAGTCAATAAGGTATGTCCATTATTGATTCAATGCAATGGGTAGTTGAAATCCGGTTAGATGAGTATTTTTAAGGTGGTTTATTTCCGTTTATGCATTTTCCGGCCATTTTTCCGATTATGTGGTCGGGGAAGATGACTTGTTGTGGAAACGTCACCAGTGGTGTCGCTCGTATGGTGCTACCAACGTCGTCCGTACTGTCGTCTAAACCTAAAATTGAAAATAGGGTTTTTTAATAGGACGTCAAGGTAGGTAGCATTCCTTGTTGACTTCCAACGTTGGTGTGGCTGACGTCTATACATGAGTACCCTATTAGGTGTTCTGCTGTAGAATGTCAGCTCGAGTGGCGTTGCTAAAGCAATATAAACGTCAGCCACTGTGTCTTTCCATTTAAACGTCACCAACAGTGGCGTTGCTAAAGACGTCAGTTACAGTGGCGTTGTTGTAGCATGATGAACGTTAGTGTGGGTGACGTCTGTGCATAAAATGATATCTGCAAAATTGTTAAGTATGGTTTGTGTCCAGTCTTTATTACCCTTCAATTAGTCTATTTGATGAGTTTGTAATGTGCCTAAATAACACCTGTATATGAGTTATTCCAGCATTGAATGAGTTTAAACTTGTTTGTCTTTGATGAGTTTGTTATGACAAAGTATGAGTTTATCTAGCTTTGAATTCTTATATGAGGTTTATAGCATGTAATGTCGTTTATCAAAATTGAGTTAATGTTACATTACACGAGGTTTATGGCTTTCTTTTGTTAGTTGATTACTGCATTTGAATGACAATTGATCTCTTGTCTCATGTGTAGGTAATTATGACTACGACAAGGTCTGGTAAGCATATACTCTTTACAGAGACTGATGAAGGTACCGCAGTGGGTGAACGTGGTGCGGAAGCACCGCCCGAAACTTATGTTCAAACTAGTTATGTTTCTGAACATACAAGTGTGTTATATAGAAGAACTCGGAAACGACAAAAGAAAGTGCATGAGCCAACTAGGGCTTAATTAGGACAGACAGATTAGGCAGTTGAGACCGTTGTAGATGATAGTGTTGGGGCCACTAGTGAGTCAGTTGAGTCACATGTAGGAATGCAGGCTCCTTCAGTTACAGTTGAGACCGTTGGAGATTCTAGTGTCGGGGCCACTAGTGAGTCAGTTGAGTCACAGGTAGGAGTGCATGCTCCTTCAGTTACAGTTGAGACCGTTGGAGATTCGAGTGTCGGGGCCACTACTGAGTCAGTTGAGACACAATTGGGAGTGCAGGCTCCTTCTGTGACTGTTGAGACGGATGGAGGTGTTAGTGTAGGGGCCGCCCGGGCCACCACTGAGTCAGTTGAGACACAGTTGGGAGTGCAGGCTCCTTCAGTGACAGTTGAGACAGATAAAGGTGTTAGTGTCGGGGCTACGACAGAGCCAGTTGAGGCAGTTGGAGATTTGCGTGTTGGGATTACACCAGAGGCAGAGGCAGTTGTTAGTTCGGGGCCATTAGCAGGAGCCACTACAGGAGAGGCATCCGGTACTGCCAGTGTCGGGGCCACCACATCCGGGGCACCGACAGAGACAGAAGTACCCGCAGCTGAGTGTTTACAGTATGACAGCGACGATGGTGTGGTGGTAGACACCAATATTCTGTTGGGGAAGGATTGGCCAGAGCATGTTGGTTACGCATTGTTGACTAAGCAAAAGGTATACTATTTTTTAAGTTGTATAATTTTATAAGTTTTGTTTTAGACTTATATTCTTTTCATATATCTAAATTTATATTCATACCGTGCTATTAAACAGGACCGAGGTATAATTATGTGAAAGCAGTACACATCTTCTCTTCGTTTGTGGAAGATTGATGATGAATGTGAAGAATTCAAGGAAAGGTTGAGAGCTAATCCATTGTACAACCTGTTACATTATTCTTACAACAAAGCCAATCATGTGATCGTCAGTGCTTTTGTCGAGAGGTGGCATCTGGAGACAAACACTTTTCACTTGCCATTCGGTGAGATGATCAAACTAGACGACGTCCGATATATCACAGGCTTACCGGTTGCAGGAAAGGCCGTGAACTTTGATATTGAGAGAAAGGTTATTTGTGAACAACTTGTTAGGGATTGGTTTAGAACAAGTGTTAGACGAGTTAGGACATATTGGTGGACTACGGGTGTCCAAAAGCTGGTTGAAGAACAACCTTGCGGGTAGAAGCGGGGTACGAAGTAATAAGGGTGAGGGATCCAGTACCGGTGAGACTGCGCCGATCATTACCGTGGATCATGCTGTGCGTGGATACTTGTTGTACATGCTTGCATGTACTTTGATTCAGGACCGCAGCGGAGATAAGATAGGCATAGCTTACCTTCATTTTCTAGAGGATCTAGATAAGGTTGGTGAGTGGGCTTGGGGTGCTGCTACACTGGGAAATTTTTCCCAGCAACTATCGAAGGCTTCTAGGACTAATACTGTTGGGGTTTCTGGATACCTGACATTGCTAGAGGTAACACTTGATATTTAATTTTTTTATTTGTGTTTAGTGTGTATGTTTAAACAATTAAACGACTGTTTTGTAATATGTTTTTTTACAGGCATGGGTGTACGAACACTTCCCATTATTCCGACCTCCGACGAACAATAACTTCAATCCAAGGGAGATGGTGCAGTCATTGAGGTGGAAACCTGTTACTGGAATTAACGAGCATGTGGCACTGTCATCGTTAAAGAATATGAGAGAGGACTTAGACTCGATGGAGGCACGAGATGTAAGTTCGAACCTTCTCATTCATTAAGATAATGACTCGTTCAATTATATTTAAAGCATTTTCCATCTTGCAGGTTTTTTGGGATGCTTATAAAGAAGTGAGAACGGTCCCTGATGACGACGTATGCTGGTTTTATGGTTGTATAAGGACTTTGGACATTGAGGAGGTGTATCACCCAAACCGTGTCGTCCGTCAGTTCGGACATGTCCAATCCATACCCCAATCACCGATTCCTCCAAAAGTATCAAATAGAGGTGGGAAGGTGAAAAAATACAACGTCACCCACGACTCACGTGACGATGACTTCATTCATTACGTGAATCATCTTGTGAATAGTGTTCAAAGAATGGGGAAATCAAGTTTTGACTGTGAATGCACGGCTAATTACATGAACTGGTATCAAGGTGTTGTCGTACGTCGTTTGACTGGTGTGAGCAAAAAGAAGCTGTGAGATTCACGAGAGGTTTTACGAAATCTATTTATGATTGAACAATCAGTTGTTTGATTGTTTTGTCAACGCACATTAACATTTTTTCTGTTTAACATGAGTCAAGCAAGACTAAAGTCGTTGATGTTGTACAAGATGCGGTTGTGAATGCTCCAAAGAAGAGCAAAAAGGATCTGGTGAAAGCGCTTGAGATGGCATTAGAGTTTATAACTACGGGTGTATGTAGTCAAGTTGAGGAAGATGTTGGTGTCGAAGCCAAAGCCGAAGATTCTAGTCAAGTGGAAGCTCAACGACCGAAGACACGTGCAAAGACCACAAAAAAAATAGTTGCAATTGGTGTTTGATACATTGACATTCGCATTTGAAGTTTTCATTTCCGTACATGTACTTTGCAATTTCATCCCCTCTTTCGTTGTAGCTCTTTCGTTGTAGATTATATTTGGATTTGTGAGTTAGTAACATTTGAATTTGTTTTTGAATTTGGATTTATTTTATTTGTGAGTTGGTACATTTAATGAATATTTGTAGTTTTCATTTACATACTTCATTTGGCGATTGGTGTTTGGATTTCATGTACTTTTACTTGGTCTTTGGTGTTCGGATTTGTACTTTGGTATTGTTGATTTTTCGATTTGATTTGGATTTGTGAGTTGGTATTATGTTATTACTTTCATCCCCTGTGATTTTGGATTTTTGTATTGGATTTGTAAGTTGGTATGGCTGGATTTTGAATTAGATTTGTGAGTTCGATTTGTGACTAACAAGTATATGTTGCTCTATATAATACAATGTCAGCCATGCTGACTTCTTTGGTTCATTAGGAACGACCCCGGGGGTGGCGTTTTGAGGAAACAGAGACTGACAAGCTCAAGTTGCTTCTGTTTCTTAAAACGTCAGCACAACAGACATTTCATGTTCCCCTGCAACGTCACTAATGCTGGCGTATTGAGGAAACAGAGACAACATGGATCTGTTGTTTCTTTTAATTGAAACGTCAGCTGTGAGGACGTTGTTTTAGCACATTAAACGTCACTGGTGATGGCATTGTTAAGAAACAGAGTGACATGGCTCTGTTGATTCAATTTCTTGAAATGTCAGTCCCACTGTTGTGGCATATACCTTAGGAACGTCCCCATGGGTGACGTTTTGAGGTTTTTTTTGGAACAGAGAGTCACATTAAATCTGATGTTTTTGTTCTTAAAACGTCACCATGAGGGACATTGCTTCATCACTAGGAACGCCATCCATGTTGGTGTTTTTTGTCACAGAACCAACATTCTTCCCTTCTTTAACACACAATCGGACCACAAAATTACACCAAATAACACATTTCAATAACAAAAACATCGATATTAATAGCATACTTGACAACAAAATATACATAATTCATCAACATAGATCATCAACATAGATCAAAATACATCAAAGTAGCTACAAAGTATGATCTAAAAGTACTACAAAGTACATCAACGTAGCTCAAAATACATCAAAGTAGCTCAAAAGTATGATCTAAAATTAGCTCCAAAATATGATCTAAAAGTAGCTCAAAAGTATTATCTAAAACTTCGTGCTTAGACACTCGGAGCTTCCAAATCAATATAATTCCCCATCCATGGATCCTTGACCACATCATGCCATAAACCGATCCTATGCTGATATTTCTCATACCATTCATTTGCTTCCAGCGTCCAAACATTATGCCAAACCACGTTCACCTTAGGTATTGGACTAGTATCTTTCATAAACAAACGAACAAAATGGTTACCATTGCAAAAACCCATCCATATATGGTTAGGTGGCCAAACCGAAGGTTTTTTCTTACTAGGAAGGAAAGTTTGGTTTCCGTGCGATGTAGACAATATGCTTAGGGGGCACACCATATACGTTGCACACAGCCCACCCAAGGAAACTGTCATAATACTTCTCATATCCGCACCCTCCATCTTCAAGATCAAGCGAGGACATGCATTTTTCGTAGACATATTTTTGTCCATCAAATAAGGCCATATAATGATCCTTGTTTGCCATCAATTCTTGTTGCTCCGCTTTTCTCACCTGTGGCCATGCACTCTCTTCAAGCCCTATTCCCTGTGCTATTACTCTAAAGCCGTAATTTCCATCTGGAGCTATATTAACCATTGACGAAATGTGCTCATGAACATTTGGTGGAAAATATTTAAGATACCACTGTATGTATCCAATGGTAGAACATATAGCCATCGAAACCTTTGCAAGTTTGGATGATGCCCGAGTACTTGGAGATTTTTTCTTTTTGGTAGAAGAAACTGTTGAAAGTAGCGCCCGAAAGACAATTTATGTAATTGATTTTATAATTAATAAATGACAGATTTATTTTCATCTTATTATTTGCTTTGTGCTTATAAGAAATACACTACTAAAAACCCTAAGCTGTATCATATGTACCCATATAACTTAGTGTGTGTCACACATGAGGATTAAGTTTATGGTGATACACTTGAACTATTAGTCCGTGGTGAACTTAATCAAAGTATGGGGTCTATTGATTAAACCACCATTAATGCGCCCAGAACACTTTAAGGTGTGACCGTCTTATCCGGACCGTCGATATTGGTTATCTAGGTGGGGCATTTATATATGATGTAGTCATATAGGACTGGACCGATTTAATCTGCATTTCTCATATAATTCCGTGATTGAGAGATCTTATTAAATCACAAGATGATCATAAATGGATTAACCTTAATCCTGAAGTGATTGCAGACTCCGCTTGTTTCCAGATAGGTTTGATGTGTTCGTTAAGGATCGCTAAGACGCGCGGTCCGAATCACTTTCACGTTGGCACTATTCTGGAATGAGTGAAAGAAGTGTATGTCTCATAGATTTGGAATCCATTACTTCCTGCGGGAAGTAGAAAGACAATCCCCTTATTTGTTGATCCTAGAAACTGATCGATCGGCCGACTTCGTATTGGTTATGAACTAATTGATCACTTGTGGGTTAATGGTAAATAAGGATAAGATGTATTGAAGAAGGTTTACGGAAATAACCCCTCTTCGTTACGGATAGTCTATGGAGGGTTAGTCTGTATGTAATGATTATATCAATGGACACTTATCGACTCGACGTTTTGATAAGTTATATCTATAATCAATAGAGTTCAGTTTCGGATTTATGGTGGCGTAATTCCGGAATTAATAAGTTGAGTAGAGATATTCTGTTCGATGAATATTTTATTCAATTTATTGTAGCTACTGGTTATAGGTCCATAGTCCCCGGGTTGACTCTTAACACGCGAGTGTTTTCTTGTTTTGTGGAACCTCAAGAATAAATTAAATAGTTGGTCTATTTAATGAATATGCGAATATTATTTATTTGGTAAATAATATATAAAATATAAATGACATTTTCTATTAAAATGAATGGCATAGGTGGCGCCATGTATTGTGAGAAAATTAAGAAAAAAAATTTTCCTAGATTATGTCACATGTGTAGTTAATTAATTATTTATTTGTTAGATAATTAATGGAAAAAATAAGAGATTGATTTTATGGAAATTATCTCTTATGACAAATTTTTTTTCTTTATGGAAATAGGTAATTGTATTGTGAAAAGGATAACTCTCTTTTGACTAGTTAATTTCCTATATAAAGAGAGTTCCTCCCAACACAATATCACAACTACAATTTGCGCCACACTTGTTAAATAGAAAAGAAAATTTTAGTTTCTTGTTCTAGCCATTAGGAGGAGAAAAATCTAGGTTTTTCCTTGGAGCATATTCGAGGAGGTTCTACTACGAGGATCGACATCCACCAGTCGTCGCTTGGAGATACAATCCGGAAAATCACGGCTTCTCTTCTGTTGGGTAAATCTTCATCCTTCTTGTAGTTAGATTAATTTATTATGTGAATTAAATCGTGGTATCGCATGAAAATTTAATTTGTAGCTTCCGCTGTGCATGATTGAGTGTCTCGATCGGTGCTGTGAATCAGATATGACGATCCAATTATGGATCGGATCCGGATTCGGGTTTCTGTAGATCCAACGAATCACCTTGAGTTGAAGGTGGAGTTGGGGTAACACTCAATAATTCTTGCTCAACTCATTCAAACATGCTCATCTCTCTCTTAGTTGAGTCGTCCTCCACTAACTTCCTCTGGTTTCCGGATCCCTTAGGGCCGCCACAACCTGTCGTTTTTGTTTCTAGCTCTTGCAAGACCGTATTAATCGGTTGAAAAATGTCCCATATCATTATGATCATGCGCTGTCTCTCCCAAACGTTTGCCATCTTCATTTTTTCTTCTAAGGCATTCAAAATTGGCACGTAGTCTAACTCAGATTCTTTTGAAGGTGGGCCTTTGATATCTAGGGTATTCCAATGAATATCTATCGATGATAAAGGGATGCATCCTGGCTTCTTCTTGAACCTTTCCATATCATGTCTACACGGAAATCCGTGTGTCTTTCGGATAGTACAACCACACTCCTTATTCAACGCATCGCTATCATCGGTTTTTTCCAACTCATCATTCAACAACCCCAATGCGTATATAGAAATATGATGTTTAAGATCTTTAAACAACGGATTATCTTTGAATTTCTTCGGCTCCATGAAAAGAGATATCTCAAAGGATCTTTTGATGTTTCTTATATCTTGATCAATCAAGCAAAGGCCGGCTTCCCACTCCACATCCAAGTCCCTAAGCCCGGTTTGTAGCCAATTTTTAAACACTGAATGCATTCCCTCAACTCTCAATGTTGATGTGTTTCCTAGATGAAAAACAGAGTTCGTCCATGCCGAGACGAATGCTTCATTGTGTGCGTTCAACCATGTAGAACAAACATAACTCATGGCGTCTTCACTAAAAGTCTTCTTACACTCTTCCAATCGCTCATTCAACTCCTCTTATGAGTTTGCTTTAACAACCTATGTCCATGTTGTTAGGAAATCAATCGAGTAGCGCAGCGGAATTTAAAAATTGATTTCCCGATCTAGGATCGTCTTTGTTTAAACAATAAACATATAAGAGAAGGGACGGTAATACTACCTTGTTTGATCTAAAAGACCGACGCTTTTACCGTCCGATAGGAGTAGATGTACGTACGTGAGCCGTCCAAGTGTCCGGCCTCTACCAGCAATCCACACGAGCACCTCGCCGGAATCCCGCCAAGGATTTCTACTAGAAAAACTTGACTGCTAGGTCGACATTTTCTCTCTCTATAATCTCTCTCTAAGAAGCTCTCTTATTTTTCACAAGAACAATTAGCTCTTGGAATTATGGTGTACAAAAGAGCTAGCCAACCCCTTGCTTTTATAAGAGAAGTGGCGCCCCAATTCATCTCCCCAACTGATTGGGATTAGCTTCTAGTAGATTGATGAGAAAGAAAACTTTTTCCTAATAAAATAAGAAAATTCCCTTTGATTGATTTATCTCTTTTATTTAATATCTTATATTAAATATTTCCAAGATATTGTCAATATTTAATATTGACTATCTTTATCTTATTATCATAAATCTATTTTCCAAAATCAATTAATATCCAATATTAATATTATGGTAATCTTATTAATTAAATTGCACAATCCAAGTGTATCTTATACACTAATGAATGAAGCCACCTTTAGCCATAAATTGGCTTCCGGAATATTCTTTAATTAATAATATAATACTATGATTACTTAATTTATAAAAATACATGTATATCATATATACATATTTTCGAAATATTTGTTTCACTATACATATTTAATTAATGAACACAATTAATATCTTGTATTATATTTATAATAAATAAATACCACCATATTAATTTACCACTATAACCTTTATAGTACGAGATAAATTCTTTCCTTATTTGGTTATCAACTATAACCACACTTTAATCCGACTTGATGTTCATATGTGTGAGACCCGGTAGGCTTCTGAATATGTTGGCCGTAGACATAAGGTGCAATTACGGAAATGCCCTTCACCTCTAACGATCATGGATAGCGTCTAGCAACACGTCCATGACCCCCAATCATCAGAAGAGTCAATACGCAATGACTATGACCTTTTATGTGCTCTTAGCGTGTAAATAGAATCCTATCACTGTAATAATATCCATATGGTCGTACGTCGAGTGTCAAGCATTGGCGACTGTATCTTATAATATGGATATCATGCTCTCTCGAAGTAACTCATTTACTTCAACTTTGCAAAGATTCATGAGAGTAAGACATTCTTTATAAGAAGGCCCTTTCGGATATTCACCCTACTGATAGGGTAGCGATTTTCGGACGACCAAACATGTATACTCCGCATGCTTCAGTATCACACCCGATCACTGTTGGAAGTAGCGCCCGAAAGACAATGTATGTAATTGTTTTTATAATTAATAAATGACTGATTTATTCTCATCTTATTATTTTCTTCGTGATTATAAGTAATACACTACTGAAAACCCTAAGTCGTATCATATGTAGCCATATAACTTAGTGTGTGTCACACATGAGGATTAAGTTTATAGCGATACACTTGAAATGTTAGTCCGTGGTGAAGTTAATCAAAGTATGGGGTCTATTGATTAAACCACCATCAATGCGTCCAGAACACTTTATGGTGTGACTGTCTTATCCGGACTGTCGACATTGGTTGTCTAAGTGGGGCATTTATATATGATGTAATCATATAAGACTGGACCTATTTAATATGTATTTCTCATATAATTCTGTGATTGAGAAATCTTATTAAATCACAAGATGATCATATATGGATTAACCTTAATCCTGAAGTGATTGCAGATGCCTGCTTATTTCAAGATAGGGTTTGATGTGTTCGTTAAGGATTGCTAAGTGGCGCGGTCCGAATCACTTTCACGTTGGCACTATTCTAGAATGAGTGAGGAGTGTGTGTCTCATAGATATGGAATCCATTCCTTCATGCAGGAAGTTGAAAGACGATCCCCTTATTTGTTAATCCTAGAAACTGATCGATCCCGGGAGTTCGTATTGGTTATGAACTAATTGATCACTAGTGGGTTAATGGTAAATAAGGATGAGATGTAATGAAAAAGGTTTACGGAAATAATCCCGCTTCATTACGGATAGTCTATGGAGGGTTAGTTTGTATGTAATGATTATATCAATGGACACTTATCGACTCGACTCGACGTTTTGAGAATAAGTTATATCTATAATCGATAGAGTTCAGTTTCGGATTTATGGTGGCGTAATTCCGGAATTAATAAGTTGAGTAGGAATATTCCGTTTGATGAATATTTTATTCAATTTATTGTAGCTACTGGTCACAGGTCCCTGGTCCTCGGGTTGGCTCCTAACACACGAGTGTTTTCTCGTTTTATGGAACCTCGAGAATAAATTAAATAGTTGGTCTATTTAATGAATACGCAATATTATTTATTTGGTAAATAATATGTAAAATAGAAAAGATACTTTCTATTAATTTAATGATCTATGTGGCGCCCCCTATTGTGATAAATTAGGAAATTTTTTTTCTAGATTATGTCACATGTGTAATTAATTAATTATCTATTTGTTGGATAATTAATGGAAAAATAAGAGATTGATTTTTTAGGAATTATCTCTTATCTTTTTTCAAATATATTTTCCTTGTGGGAATAGGTAACTGTGGTATGAAAATGATAACTCTCTTGACTAGTTATTTTTTCCTATATAAAGAGAGTTCCTCCCAACACAATTTGCGCCACATTACAATAAAAAGAAGAGAAAAATTAGTTTCTTGTTCTAGTCATTAAGAGAAGAAAACCTAGGGTTTTTCTTGTGCATATTCGAGGAGGTTCTACGGAGAGGATCGACGTCCACCAGTCGTCGCTTGGAGATACAATCCGGAAGATCACGGCTTCTCCCTTGGTCGATTGCCTATTTCTCTCCGGTTGGGGTAAATCTACTAACCTTCTTGTAGATTAATTTATTATGCGAATCATATCGTGGTAAAATTGTAAACGAGTTTAGTTCGTAGCTTCCGCTATGCATGATCGAGTGTCTCGATCGGTGTTGAGAATCAGATCTGACGATCCAATTATGGGTCGGATCCGGATTCGGGATTCTGTATATCCAGCAATCACTACCGCATGATCACCCCATGGTTAAGGGAAACCTCAATAGTGTCAAAGCATGACAATCCACACTGTGATGCCATGCAGACTCCGGTCCTAAGGATAATTACACAACCGTCACATAGTGTGACACTTAACAGTGTAAGTGGGTCAGTCTAATGTACGTATTCTCTAGTACATATCCACGTACAGTCCAAGTGTCTCTACACTTCGATTGACGAGATCTATCCTACCCTTAAAGACAATAGACTTCTAATACGTGCTAGTCTGTTTGTACTATCAATGCCCTGTTGTTTAATAGTACATCAGCCTAGAGACATTTAAGTATCAAACTTATTAAAGTGATTAGAGATATCATCAACCATAATCTCCTATCATGGTTTCTCTATCACAGTTTAATTTAAGGATGTTATCATATAACAATTCATAATTGGTTCTTTAAAAGAACAAATATATGACAACATAAAAGCCATTTTTATATATATATATATAATCATAAAGAAATAGTAGAAATGATCCGACCCGGTCGGATCCGGTCCATCCCGATTGGGTTTAGGACACTATTTCAACACATGCTATCATTAAATCCTCCCAACCTTCGCTCATAGTCTTCGTCTTCAAATTCGACACAAGACCTTTCTCGATGTGCCACCGGCTTAACAAGTTTCTTGCTTTTGGAAATACCACACGTACTGCGTTCATTAAATCTTCTTCCCTATCTATCACAACACAACATATTCGCTCGCTTTGGTCACCAATTGCTTGGTGAAGCATAGTCAAAGCCCATGTGTAGTTGTCTTCCCTCTCCAAACATAACAGTGCAAATCCAACCGAAAATGACATGTCCATAGACGTAACACCAACAATATGCAAAAGGGGCATCTTGTACTTGTTTGTCTTGTATGTACAGTCCATAAGCATGACAGAAGGAAAGCACATTGCAAGGGACAAGCTTTTGTTAAAGGCCCAAAATACATCATTCACTACATTTCGTTCATCATACCTACACTCAACGAATGATGTGTTCTTATCTGCCAATTTGTAAACCTCTTGCATCACTGTACGACCCTCTCGTGCATTCTTCCTTATCTTAGAACGAATGTTATAGATCTCCTTTTGTGACGTATATTTTTTCCCATCATCCTTTCTCAACATCCGTAGTATATTTTTAGGCAAAATGCCGTTTCGAGTCATTGTTGCAACAATATCAACTTGTTCTTTATCAATCCAACCAAGGTATGCATGACCCTCATCATACTTGAACGATTTGTGATTATGTATACCATTCAAGACATTTAGGGTCCACACCTCCCTAAACTTATCGTTTATGGCTTTCAATACAAACGGACATCCAGATTTCCTTGTGGATGATTCCCTTGGCTTATTCTTTCCGGTAGTGCCAACTTTTTTCTCATACTTTCCTCCTTTGCAACGATCCCTTGGTAATCTACCCCTCTCACATTGGAATGTAATGTGATGTGTCCGGTTTCCGGTCATGTTAGATCTCATTTTCACAATGACGACACCATTCGCTCTTGCCACTGCCTTGAGGTGTTTGGTGACGTCTTCATGCGAATTAAATACCTGTGAACAATATATAAATGTAATGAATACAAAACAAGTTTAAAATGCACAAACAATGAAATAGTACAACTTTTAAGTACATACTTGATCAGTTGTAAACACTGAAGTCATATCGGTTGATAACTCTTCACGTGTTTCATCCCTCAAGGCAAGGGTGGTATATCGAAGATTCTTAAGATGTTGTTGATCCTCATCGATCATTTCATCAGCCCAATGCTACAAAAAACGTCATTTGTTTTAGCTACGGTCAGAGCCAATTGGGATAAGTATAACATAATAACATATTTACTTGATGATTTTTTACCTTAAAATAATCATCGTCGTCGTCTTCTACTGGCCCCGCATTATTGCTCTTGTCATTATTTGTTTCATCACATTGTTTCTATGTATGAAATATTTAAAAAAAACAATTAAATGGTAGCTCAATACAAATGAATGAAAACGTGTTGAAAAATACACAAAACGTCTCTATGGGTGACGTTGCTCTTGCTAAACAAACGTCACCATGACTGACGTTTAGACTGCCATGGGGATCAGACACTCACTGAACCAAACGTCAGCCATGCTGGCGTTACATGCACCCAAGCAATGTCACCACTACAAGCGTCCTTAGAACGTCAGCCACACCGATGTTCATTATGATTTTGAACGCCATCCACACAAACATTAGCCATTACAAGTCTATTAAATTCCACTACAAACGTCAGTGTGGATGACGTTCATAAGGACTACGGGCGTCGTCCTGGGTGTCATTCTGAGCTTCTAGTAGGGACGCTCTACAACGTAATAGAACGCCGGGAAATGCCCTAGGACAATCGGAAACAACAAAAAAAACCATGATTTCTTCCACCAATCAATGTATACCATGGTAATATGCATGTAGGAGGTTTACCCATTCACTTAACTCAAGCATTGAACATAAAAAATGAATTTTCGACTAGGAAATTACCACATTTGATGCTTCCATCTTCTTCTCCACTTGGCTAGAAAATGCTATGTCTTCAAGTGAGATTTCTACATCTTCTTCATTGCAATGTGTGTGTTGATTGATTTGAGTTGATTCAAGATGATGATGATCATTAAAATTTGTATTTGATGAAGGCTCCATGGTTTTTGTTCATGTGGAGGTGAAGGAGCGATGAAAAAGATGAAGTGGGGGTGGTGAAAGAAGATGAGGTGGTGTTGGAAGAAGATGGTTTTAATGTTTAATGTTTAAGGATGGGTAGGGGCAGTATTTGTTTTGATTAAGTTAGTGAATTAGATTAATAGAAGGATAATATTGTATGATTAATTTTTTTGAGGACCAGTTTGGATTTTATAAAAATTATAGTGTAATAAGTAGTTTTAATATTATATTTGTGGTGTGTTAAGTAAGAAATTAATAAAAAATATTTATGTGGTGCCGATAGTATGTTTTTGTGGTGCCGGTAGTAATAGGGTGCTGAAAGTAATTAAGGGTGTGCCGATAGAACCCTCACTCCAATAAGCAACTTCTATACACTTCTTATAAATTTTTGTTACGAAGATGTAGTTTTTTATGTTAAAAGAATGTCGTTTTTTATCAAACAGTGTAAAAATTTATCTTCCAATAATTTTCCCACCTTTGGAGAACCGCTCTTCGGCATCGAAGTTTTCCTTAGTTTGTACGTCTCTTCTCCAGTGATTATGGAGAATGAGGAGGTGCTTAAGCGGCTGGCGTCTATGTCCCTCACGCCTTAAGAGACGGTGATGGTGGTGATCACAACAGAGCAAACGGCGGAGGAGCGTCAGGTAAAGGCCCGGAGTCTGATCGGCCAATTTTGTGCCCTGAAGGAGAAACGGGTCAGGGGTATGAAGGACACCCTTACCCAATCATGGGGCTGTCCGGTGAAGTCGATGTGATTGCGGCGGAATACATATCAATTTTTGTTCGATAGTGAAGGAGATGCGATTAGCGTTCTGAACGAGGGTCCGTGGTGCTTTGAACGGACCTTGCTCGTGCTTAGGGCATGGGACGATGACTGGCCAGAAAACATGGAGCATTTTACCTCTTCGCCGTTTCTGGTTGCATGTGACTTGTCTTTCGGCCCATCTGAATACTCAGTTGTTTGGCCGGATGGTGGCGCAGATGTTGAGGCAATTCTTACAGGGGCAGATCCGAGAGGATTTGGCAACAGGTCTCTGTTTTTTTTATTTAGGGTGAATGTTGATTTAACTGTACCTGTGCGGCGAGTTGTTCTCCTGGATGTTGATCGACGGCAAGAGATGGCGGCGGTGCGATATAAGAGGCTCCCCAACTTGTGCTTCAACTGTGGTATGATGAACCACACTATGAGGTTTTGCCCATCTATTTCACAACAACTTACAGCAACTACCGTATGGGCCTTGGCTCAATGTCGATTGGCGTTCCTGTTTTTTGGCTAAGATAGACATTGAATTCGGTAATGTTTCAGAAGAGTACCCCACTGGCACTGTGACCGGGCAGCCACATGATGATGATTCAAGAGCCTTGGTCTTAGTGCCGGATAGGGGGCTGCTGGGTGAGGCCATGCTGGGCTGGGGAAGAGTCCGACTATAGGGGTGGACGGTATGGAAGTGGAGGAGACAACAAGCCCGGGCATCGTGGATATTGGTATGCCAGTTCAGTTTGTGTTTCTAGAGGCTTTAATGCATTATGTGGACTTGCCGTTACAGATAATGGATCTGGAGCGACGACTACGGGTCTCTACGTTTAAACGCATGTCTCGGAAGAAAAGGAAGAAAAGGGTGGCTAAAGAGGATGAATTCAACACTTTTGAACATGTAGGGGACAAGAGAAAGACGTGCATGGATGTGGACGGGGAGGTGGTCTCGAAGAAAACTACTTTTCAATTGCCATTGGTGGAGTTTGCGGAGGGTCATGCCTACCCGGCACCATGAGTATCCTATGTTGGAACTGTCGTGGGCTGGGCCACCCACGAGCAGTTAATGCACTTAAGGCTCTTGTAAATATTTATTTGCCTTCTATTTAATTTTTTTTTGAAACAAAATTGAGTGAAAATTGTTTTGAGTATGTCCAGTGTTTGTTGGGTTATTCTAGTGCGCTTGTAGTAGGTAGTAATGGTATGAGTGGCGGTTTAGCCCTTTTGTGGAATGATGATACCCACGTGTTCATATCAACATACAATTCTGGTCATATAGATGCGGTTGTCCGTAGCGCCATGGACCCATCCTGGCGTTTTACGGGCTTTTATGGTAATCCGGTTCTGCGGAACGAGAGCATTCTTGGGCCTTGTTGCCGCTTGCATGAGAAGATGTCATTACCATGGCTCACCGCAGGGATTTTAATGAGGTTCTATCACGCACAGAGCGGGATGGTCCGAATATCCAGCCATACCCACAGATTGCAGCCCATAATGCTCTCTTAGATTACGACCTCGCTGATGTGGGATATGTTAGAGCCCCATTCACATGGTATAAGCGGGCAGATGGTTTAGCGACTCATGTTCGTTTGGATAGAGGCGTAGCTAACATTGGGTGGTGGGGCCTTTTCCGTGGCATATGGTTTACCACTTATCCAGTTCTCGGTCATATCATGTGCCTATCTTGATCTCGTCTGTCAACCCTTTTGATAGGGGCTTGGTCAAATGGACCCCGACACCGCGTTACGACCCTTTCTAGATTCGGGATCAAGAGTTCAAGGAATGTTTCGAAACTTCGTGGCAGCATGGTAATGTTTCTGGTTCTTCATCCATTGTTGAGAAAGTGGCGCGCGTTAGGTGAGAGCTGAGGAGCTGGAGCTCTGTTGGAAATATTATTTATGTTTTGATGATGATTCGTCACGAAATTAGACAAATCACTTACAACCCATGATGATGAAGTCGTAACTAACTGTTATAGTGCGTAATAAAAGAAGAAGCAAGAAATGGTCTAGAGATAAATGTATAAGTTCTATCTAGAGTCTGAACCTTGTATAGGTTGTTTCAGACAAGCATTGTAATAGAATAGGAACTAGGCGAACAAACCGAGTCACAACAAGAAAAGCGAGTTACGGACAAGCAAGAAAGCGTATATGCACTTAAAGAGGCGAGGGTTCAAACTCAGTTATGCTAAAACTGAAGAAGATAAGTTTGCTGAGGGACACAGACTCAGTTGGCTTATCTAGAAGACTGAAGAACTGAGGGACACAGACTCAGTTGTTGAGGATTGAAGAACTGAGGTGGCAAACTCAGTTAGAAGCTGATTAAGTCATGATCTATAACTCAGTTATAGATCATGGGAAGTTGGGTAAGTGTATTGTGGAAAAGAAGGAGGAGTTACGAAAATTGTGTGAATCACCTGCTTACTCGGGTCAACATGAACGAATTCTTATGCAACAAATCAATCAGTGGCAGACTATAGATGAGGAATATTGGCGGAGAGGGGTAAAACGGAGTGGTTGGTGCAGACAGATGTGATGATCAGATGGACATGGAGCACACCATCCGTAAGCGGAACACCATCCACTTGTTGCACGATTCTCAAGGGGCAGCATGTGATGATCAGATGGACATGGAGCGAGTAGTTGTGGACTATTTTTGGGCCATTTACTCATCCAATGAAATTGATGTGGATCTGGCTGGGTTGCAGTTTGTAGAGTTAGATGGTGGGCAGCAGCAACATTTGGCCACAGAATTTACGCGCAAGGAAGTCTGTATTGCGTTGAAACAGCTTCCTGGAAGAAAGTCGCCAGGACCTGATGATATGCACGTTTTCTTGCAAAATTTCTGGAGCATGGTGGGGGATGATGTTCTGAAGGTTGTGTTAAATGATCTGAATCGTGGTGCCCTCTGGGTAAGTTAAATGAAACATATATCTCGTTGCTTCCGAAGGTTGCTACTCCTATGCTCATGACTTAGTTCCAGCTGATTGCGTTGTGTGATCGATTTGATCTACAATCTTATTTCACACGTGTTAATTAATCGTCTAAAAGGGGTGATTGGTGACGTAATTTCGGAGAATCAAAGTGCATTTGTGTCTAGTCGTCTTATCACAGACAATGCAATTATTGCTTTTGAGGCCTTTCATTCTTTGAAGGCAGGGGAGCAAGGATGCAACAATCATGTGGCCTGAAACTTGATATGGCCAAGGCCTTTGATCGAGTGGAATGGAAGTACCTTTGGCGGATCATGGAGCGTATGCGGTTTCCACCATCCTTTATTGATATGCTGCGATGGTGTGTGACGATGGTCTCCTACTGTGTGTTGATCAATGGAAAACCTATTGGAAGATTAGTGCCTACTAGAGGTATTCGGCAGGGGGATCCATTGTCGCCCTTCCTTTTCATCATTTGTGCTGAGGGCTTCATGGAACTGCTTCATGACTATCTCAATCGGGGATCTTTGCGGGGTATTTGGTTTGGTAAGGTGGATGTGGTCACAATCTCCCATCTGCTTTTTGCAGATGATTGTATGGTTTTCCTTGAACTCTTGGATGGGGCAGCGGAGACATTGGCAGAATTGTTTGATAGGTATGGGGCCCTCTCGGGCCAAGCGATTAATTTCCATAAGTCCAGTCTTTACTTTTCGGATAGTTTTTCGGATGAGGAGCGGGAGATGGTTTCGGATCTGTTACAAATTCCCTTCGGGGACGGCTCGGGTAGATATTTGGGGCTGACATACATGATAGGGAGGAACATGAGCCATGTGTTCACTTTCCTGAGGGACAGAATTCATAAAACGGTAGTTGTTGGAAGGACAAACTACTCTCGCCGGTCGGGAATGGAGTATTCATTAAGTCGTCTCTTTAGGCCATACCTACATACATTAAGCAATGCTTCAAGATACCAACCACACTCATACAAGAGCTAGTGCAAGTGAATAGAGGTTTCTTTAGGGGAGATACTGAGAATAAGCGCAATATTCACTAAAAGAACTGGGAGGCCGATGTTTACCGTAGAATCTAGGGGGCTTGGGGTTTCGGGACTTAGAATGCTTCAATCTGGCATTATTGGCAAAACAATCATGGTGAATTTTGACTAGCCCAGGTTCTTTGATAGCCTAGGTATTGCATGCGAAGTATTTTGAGGAGAATACCATTCTTGCGGCCGGTTTGGGAGCTAGGCCGTCATATTTATGGCGTAGCATTCTAGATGGATGGACCTTCTGCTCAATAGGATGCAGTGGCAAGTGGGAGATGGTGAGTCAGTATATGTCTTTCATAATGCCTGGGTAAACGGACAACCCTCGTTTCGTATACCATTTGAGGGCATGAGCTTCCGGTGGATTCTACTGTCTCGGACCTTTTTATACCTGGCTCTAGATTGTGGGATGGGTAGAAAATGAGGCATGTGTTTCGACCATGGGAATCTAATGCCATTTTAGAGACCACAGTGGCCTCAGAGGGGCACTCAGATCGCCAGATGTGGCACTATGACAGCAGGGGAGTGTACACCGTTAGGTCTGGTTACTTCTTCGCTTTCTCGCTTTATCGACCATCGTCTGTGGTAGGACCGTCTACTTCGGAGGTCCATGGTTAGATTTGAAGAAGTTACTGGCACCTTCCTGTCCAGCCGCGTATTCAGCATTTCTTGTGGCGGTGCTTACAATATTGTCTTGCCATTGGCCAGGGCTGGCATAAGAGGAACTTGGGGGATGGTATTTTCTTAGCATGCGGGGAAACATTAGAAACACTACGGCATGTCATCTTTGAGTACGAGCTGGCTGCCAGAGTTTGGCAAGCGTCGCCGTTCAGTCACACTTTACACATCTTCGGTCCGCTTCCTTTGCGGATTTCTTTATGCGACTGATAGCAGAGCAGGGGCATTCAAGAGGTGGCCAGGTTTTTATGGCTTATGTGGGGAATTTGGAAGGCCCGCTCTTCGGCGGTTTTTGATAATCAAGCTATTTTTATTTCTGCTGTGTGTGCGCGATCCTTGTCAGCATCAGCTGAGTATAGAGAGGCAATGGAAAGTTAATGGATCAAAGGCTCGGCCCAACCTTTGCCAGATCAATGGTCGAGACCACATCCTGGGGTAGTTAAGAGCAATGTAGATGCATCAGCCCTAGAGTTTGGTTCTGGTATCGGGTTGATCTTCCGCGACTCACATGGATTCGTTGCACTCCTTTGCGTACCATTTTGATCCAGGAGACCCTGTGGAATATTTGGAGCTTAAAGATATTTCCTTGGCTTTGGAAGAGGTGATGTACTTAGGGATACAGAGGTTGGAAATGGAGAGCGATTTTTTGGCGTGTGTAGCTCACCTTCGACGACCAGGAGAGGATCTTATAGCTCACGGTTGTCTTTCCAGGATTGTTTGGCACTGTTGCCTAGTTTTACTTCTCTTTCCTTTTCTTTTATTTGGTGTGTAGGAAATGTCCCAGCACATCTTTTAGCTCGACATGGTTTGTTGGTTTTATTTGGACACCTTGGGGATCTTCCCTCAGGTGACGTTTTGACCGCTTGTTTAGCAGATCTTGATTAATAAAAAAATTGGTTCCTCAAAAAAATTTATCTTCAAAGATCAATTTGTTGAAAATTTAAAGTAGTTCCTAACAAAAATAAAAAAGAAAATTTAATGAAAGAACATTGTAGTTGTTCTAAAAATAACGATATAACTCACATCAATAAATTTATTATTTATCATCTAAATATGATATAACATAATGAAAGAACATTGGAAGATCATGTCAAATTTAAGAACTTTTACAATACTTTCAAAGTGTTTTTTTTTGTAACATGTACATTGTTTGCCTTGCTAAATATCAAATGCCTTGTAACAAAGTGTTGCTTTTTGATTGCATCATATCATGTCGTAAACCTCAAAGATGAAAGAAGACTCTTTTGCTAAGCAGAGTTGGTAAAATACTTCTAAGTAGAGAATTGTAATATATATGCACTAACCAAAAACCCGTGCATAATGCACGGGGTCAACTAAAAATAAAGGATTTGAAGCCGGAAAAGAAAAATAAAAAATAGTCAATATGAAGTGATAATGAAAGAAAATCCGTGTGAAACTTAAGAAAAAATTTCGATAATTTAGAACAAAAGGAGTACATATGAAAGAAAAACTTCAAATAAATGAATAAAGGCAGCACGATAATCATTTGTTAGAAGAATAGACCGTGGTTGCAGAGAAAAGGTAAGTCATTATGGACTGAAACACAGAAAATGAAGGAAGAAAAAGAAAACTTTTGCAAGTGGAGACGATTTTCAGGGAGCCGTTTCACCAATTATGGAGGGAGTACCACTTCACTAAAAGATCAAAATAATTAACCCAAACATAAGAATTATGTCGGAGAATGGATTAAAGTGGAATGAAATGAACATGTAACAGTATTGTCGAAAAAAAAAGTAAAATGAAGCAAAAAGTATGAAAGAAACAAAGTGGTTCTGACCCATTGTACAAACGTAGTATTACCCGTGCATTATGCATTCCTACTGCATCCAAATTGCACATCTTCCTGGGCTGAAGTTTAACAATAAATAATTGGCTAAAAGAGGGAAGACTATGGACCTTTGTACATTGGCATAAACAAAACCGAAACAGAAGAAACAACTTCAAAAATAAAAAGAATAAAGCCAAAAGAGAACCAAGGAGATGCAACTCCTATCAAAAGCCTATCTACTGCATATCTAAGAACTTAATGGAATACTGAGAAAGCTAATACCAGAGCTCAACCATTCAAATTGTAAAACCATAATTGCCTGCTACACCTGGAAAAAGAAAAGAGCCACAGCATCCCAAAGCTCCAAACAACAACATATTATGATAATAATAGGAGTTGGGAGGGACACCGGCTTGCACCCTTCATAAAAATGAAGGGTGCATTCCATTCATTCCACGCATCTTAGTAACAGATTCACCAAATTGCAGGCCTGCCAATAAAACAACACAGAGCCATTATCATTGTCTATATTAATAAGGGAAAAACGTAAAGCAAAAAAGCGCAACAACTTATTTGCACTCTTCGTAAAAATATTTTTCTAAGTTTTATCTGAGAAATTTTGTTCTATAATATTTAGTTTTTTGGTAATATGGTTTACAACTTAAAGATATTATACAGTTTTTTTTGTTATTTTAAAAAAAGATGGTCTTTGTGCTCGTTCAAACGAACGACAACACCGTCGATAGGCGATATTTAAGCATAAAAATGATCAAGTTGATGCCGGGAGCGGCTATTCCGCTTGCTAAGGCACCCTATAGAATGGCACCGGCTGAATTGAAGGAGTTGAAAGCACGGACTCAAGGATATGCTTGAGAGGAATATAATTCAGCCTAGTACTTCGCCTTGGGGAGCCCCGGTGTTGTTTGTTAAGAAGAAAGATGGTAGCATGAGGATGTGCATAGACTATCGAGCGTTGAATAATCGACCATCAAGAATAAATACCCTTTGCCGAGGATTGATGATTTGTTTAACCATTGCAAGGCAAGAGAGTGTTTTCTAAGATTGATCTTAGATCGGGATACCACCAGTTGAAGATCAAGGTAGCAGATATACCAAAGATAGCTTTCAGTACGAGGTATGGACATTATGAGTTCTTAGTTATGCCTTTTGGACTCACTAATGCCCCATATGCATTTATGGATTTAATGCAGCGTGTTTTCATGCCATACTTGGATAAGTTTGTGATAGTGTTCATAGATGACATCCTTGTATACTCTAAGGATGAGAAGGAACATGAAGAACACTTAAGGATAGTCTTGGATACATTAAAGGAGAACCGAGTTGCCATGCTAAGTTCTCGAAGTGCGACTTTTGGTTGAATCAAGTGAGTTTCTTGGGTCATGTCATTTTCTGGAGATGGCATCAAGGTTGATCCCGCGAAGATTGAAGCAGTTGAGAAGTGGTCCAGACCGACTACCGTTTCAGAGGTTAGAAGTTTTCTCGGTTTGGCTGGCTATTATAGGAAGTTTGTACAAGACTTCTCAAAGATAGCTACACCACTTACCCGGCTCACTCAAAAGGATGTGAAGTTCGAGTGGACCGGTGAGTGTGAAGATGCTTTTCGGACGTTGAAAAAGAGGTTGACTACGAAGGCCAGAGCTTTGGCGAGTTCCGGAGATCTTTGATAATTATGATGTCTACACGGATGCTTCGGGACAAGGTTTAGGTTGTGTGTTGATGCGGGGAGGGGAAGGTAATTGCTTATGCATCCCGACAGAGTTGAAGGTGCATGAGAAGAATTACCCAACACATGACTTAGAGTTGGCGGCGGTAGTGTTTGCCCTAAAGACTTGGAGGCACTACCCTGTATGGAGTTAAGGCCAGGATCTTCACCGATCACAAGAGTTTGAAGTATTTCTTTACCCGGGAAAATCTGAATATGAGACAAAGGAGATGGCTGGAGTTCGTAAAGGATTATGACTTGGAGATTCGGTATCATCCGGGTAAAGCAAATGTAGTGGCCGATGCCTTGAGCGAGAAAACCCGGTGTTTGCGTATCGAGTGTTGAAGACGTTGCGAAAGGTTAGATGGGTTGAGAATCCGAAGCTTTGATCGGATTGAAGACCGACGGTTTATGGCACCATTGTTAGCAAGGTCGAGTTGATGGATGACATTCGGGAAAAGCAAGATGAAGACCCAGTGTTGGTTGACTTGAAGCGAGTTGCAAGGGAAAAGCCTACGGTTGGATATGTGTTAGATAAGAATGGCAATCTTTGGTACCGGGATCGTTTGTGTGTGCCTAAGGTTGGTGATTTAAGACAGAGAGAGTCATGGAAGAGGCACATAGGATTGCTTTCGCAGTTCATCCAGGGAGCTACTAAAATGTACGAGAGACTTGAAGGAAAGGTTTTGGTGGCCCTCGATGAAGCCGGAGATAGCCAAGTTCGTTGCGAGTGTGATACTTGCCGAAGGTTAAAGCGGAACATAGAAGACCGGGAGGAATGCTTAAGCCATTGGATATCCCGGAATGGAAGTGGGATAAGATCACATGGACTTTATCACCGGTTTACCTAAGACGAGAGGCGGTAATGATGCGATTTGGGTGATTGTGGATAGATTGACCAAATCCGCTCATTTCTTACCATATAAGGTCGATATGCCCTTGAAGAAAATGACGACACTATACTTGTATAATATAGTGAAGTTACACGGAGTACCTATCTCGATAGTTTCGGATCGTGATTCGAGGTTCGTCGATCGGTTTTGGAAAAGTTTACAAGCGCTTTTGGAACCAAGTTGGATTTGAGTACGGCCTTTCATCCTCGGACGGATGGACAATGCGAGAGAACCATCCAAACACTTGAAGATATGTTGAGAGCTTGTGTGTTGGAAGTAGGTGGATCATGGGATGATTACCTACCGGTAGCGGAGTTTGCTTACAACAACGGTTATCATGCAAGTATTGGCATGCCACCGTTTGAAGCATTATATGGAAGAAGATGTAGAACACATTGTTTTGGGATGAAGTCGGGGAAAGACAAATCACCGGGCCGAATTGGTTGAGCAAGCTAAAGAAAGGGTTCGGTGAATTTGGTCAAGAAGAATCCGAAGGCGGCTAAAGATAGACGAGAAGAGTTGGGCGGATGTTGAAGGAGACCTCTTGAGTTTGAAGTTGGTGAAAGAGTTTACCTACGAGCTTCACCAATGAAGGGAGTGAAACGTTTTGGACAAAAAGGAAAGCTAAGCCCTAGGTACGTTGGACCTTTTGAGATTCTAGAAAGAATTGGACCTTTGGCTTACGGACTCAAGTTACCGTAATCCATGTCGAGAGTCCACAACGTGTTTCATGTCTCAATGTTAAAGAAGTGTTTGACCAAGACGGATATTGAGACTACCGTTGATCCGGAGGGTCTCCGGGATAATCTTTCGTACGATGAGACACCGACCGAATTTTGGACCGGAAGGAAAAGATGATTAAGAGACGGTTGATTCCTTTAGTTCTGGTGCAATGGAGCAATCATTCACCGGATGAAGCTACTTGGGAAGTTGAGGATGATATGATCGGCGAGTTCCCGGATTTTATGGACTTACCGAGGTATGTTTTAAGTTTCGAGGACGAAACTCCTTTAAGGGGGAAGAATGTAATATTCCGATTTTCGGGAAAGGAGCGGTACGTGTCATTTTGCGAAAACGAAATATTGAGTTCGGTTCCTTTTATTCGGAGTTTAAGTATTTGTTAAATTATATATGTATATTTCGAAATATATATATGTATATAGTTAAGGAAGATAATAAGATCTTTATCCTTTTTTTGGGATTTATCTTATTATAAAGGAAGATAATAAGATCTTTATCCTTTTTTTGGGATTTATCTTATTATAAAGGAAGATAATAAGATCTCTGTCTTTTATCTTTTTTTTGGGATTTTCTATTTAAGGAGAATAAATCCCCACAATTCTCATAACTTTATTAGAAATCGAGATTTTTCTCCACCTCCGTATACTCTCTGCGTGTGTGAGCCAAAAATTAGAATGCCGAGAGTTTTTCAATCGGCTGTTAAAGCAATTCTTGACGGTTTTCAGATCATAGTAGAGCGCCGGAATCGTTGTGAAGAAGGCAACGTTTTGATTGCAGAAAGTTGAAGCTTTGATAAGAGAAAGATCGGTTTTAGCCATTTCTTGTTTCCGAGTTTTTCTTTGTTGGAATAAGCTTGCTAAAGGTAAGCGACTCTTCCTACAATCTAATTGTGGTTTAGAGTAGAATAGATCATGTTTTGGATGCATATTGTATCAAGTTTTAAGCTTAGATGATGTTTAAGGATTAAGTTTTGTTTTGGATCTTAAAAGACATGTTTTTCTACTTGTTTTTACGCTATAATTCATGTGCAAGATGTTTGGAAACGAGTAGAGACCGTTAAGGGTTGGAAAATAGGTTTTAGGGATTTTTTTCGCGTAGGATGTGTACGCATTGGCTAGCAATACGCCGCATTCCCTACGATGCGGGGATTGCTTAGAATAAGTGCGACGGGGATGCGCACGCATTCTAGAGTAATGCGCACGCATTGCCCCGCTTTATGTAATGTTGTTTTAAGCTATGTTTTGTGATTAAATAACATTAATTGAATATGAACAAGCCCCGATTGAGTTTCGATTCCGGTTAAAACACCGAATGTACTCTTAAAGGGAGTTGAAGTTCGGATCCGTCGGAAGGGCATGAAAGGGCTTGTGCTTTGATGAACTAGGGTTCATCAATGTACGTGTAATTGATAGGATGTGATGTCTAGTTGTCTAAGTGAGGGAGTAGAGGCGATAAGGAGTATTATTCTCGAAAACACTTAGGTGACTAGTTAATTCACATTAATAATTACATAAGTGTAGTAAAAGCTAAAACGTCATCTATTCTTGGTTAGGTGACCGATTCAAATCGGCGATGTGATACGTTCATAAAAGGTGGACAACACTACCGGCTCAAAAGGTGAAGGGTAGTGGAGGAAATCCATCGAACGTATATGCATACCGGGGAGATCCCGGGACTACCGGTGCTAATCACCGTAGTTGGCAAGTACATCTCGTGGTGGAATTTTCACCATGCATTGTGTCCTTGAGTAATGATGTAACAAAGATAAGCTAAGTTAGAAACGTATAGTCACGACGTGTCGATGGGCATGTAGTGAACCACTAGATCGAGTCGGTCTCGTAAGGCAAATCTTTTAATAATAAACCTTTATCATATTGTAGCTTACTACTTCTTACTTTGTACATTGTACTTACCTCAAATGCATGTTTATTTATGTGTTTGGGGGAGAAGACGAACGAGTAAATGATGAGTTCGAGGAGAACTTTGATGACGACGTTTGAGGACGCCGGAGTTGAAGACTTTGATTAATTATTATTCATTTCTTTATTTATTTCCTAGATTTGGATTATTATTGGATTTTGTAGTTTACTTTTAGTACTTTGGAATTAAAATGCTTTTTGGGATTCGTTGGTTTTGTTTCGGATGTAATAACTTTACATTTCCTTCTACTAGTTCTTGAATTTCTATTCCGAGATGTTTGAAAAAAATTACCCGAGTCTTTTCTAGCTTCCGTTTGCTTTTATTTGATACGACGTAGTAAGAGAGGCTTACGTGTAATATTTATTTAATATTATGCGTGCCGAACGACTCTTCGTAAAAATATTTTTCTAAGTTTTATCTGAGAAATTTTGTTCTATAATATTTAGTTTTTTGGTAATATGGTTTACAACTTAAAGATATTATACAGTTTTTTTTGTTATTTAAAAAAAGATGGTCTTTGTGCTCGTTCAAACGACCTGGCTGATAGCTGATATTTAACTGAATTACACGTTTGTTACTCTTATGATGCATGATTATATATACATCAAACGGTGAATTTCACGGTCTTAATGATGTTAGATATCATGAATTAGAGATTGTATATTAATGGTGTTATTATGGTGATTCCGAATTTTGAAATAATAATTTATTCCCTTTTTTTTTTGTCAAAAACAAAAATAGTATTAAAAAAAAATTATTGTGTTAAAGTGATTCCGTATTTTTGTTTTTTATTCTTCCAATTTTTCTTATTATGTTAGAGAGCATAAAATATAAATGGTGTAGTAATTGTCTTTGGAACAAAAAAAAATATATGTGTTTAATTAAAAGATATTATTGTGTTATAGTGATTCCATATATTTTTTTTTATTCTTCCCAATTATTTTTATTATGTCAGAAATCAAAAAATATAAATGGTGTATAATGGTATTTGGAACAAAAAAATTTCCGTACTTAAAAAAGGATATTATTGTGTTATACTGATTCCATATACATGTTTTTTATACTTCCAAATATTGTTAATTATGTTAGAGATAATAAAATATAAATGGTATATTAACGGTGTTATTATGGTGATATGTCTAGACAACAATTTTTTAGTCTCAAATAATATATTATTTACTTTTTCGTATAGCGTGTCGCATTTAATAACAATTCTCGTTCGTAAGTAGTGTGCCTCATCAAAGACATCAAAATAATACCACTATTAAATTCGTAATCATAAAAAATATATAATTAATTAAAAAAATTCTTCAATACCTTCTTCTCACCACCCTTGATCTGATGATGAATAGAAAAGTATAGCTATGCTATCATTTGCCTTATGAAGCCTAACGACAACAATTCAAAACATATAAAACGTCAAATAACAATCATGTGAACTTATGGCAAAAAATAATGGGGAAATAAATCACACAGGGAAGAATAAGTCGGACTATAAAAACCATAGTACATGTAGATTGTATTGAAATTGTGCAAATGAATGATATCATGTGAATGTATATATATAGCCGTATAAGTAGTGTGTTGAGTAGTTTCAAAAAAGTGATTCCGTATTTAAAAAAAATTGTATTCCGTATTTTTGTTTTTTTATTCTTCCATTTTTTTTATTGTTTTAGAGATCATAAGATATAATTCCATATTAATGGTATTTGTAACGGTAATCGCTGAAAATATTGATTCCGTATTTTTTTGCCTAAAAATTTTCATATTCCCGGGGAAAAAATTCCGTATTTATAAAAAAATATTTTATTGTGTTACATTTAAAAAAAAGAAGATATTAGTGTGTTAGACTGATTCCATATTTTTTTTATTATTTTAGATATCATAAAATATAATGGCATATTAATGGTATTTGGAACAGTAATCATTGAAAATATTGCTTCCGTTGATTCCGTATTTTCTTGCCCATAAAATTTCCATATTTCGGGGGGAAAAAAGTTCCGTATTTTGAAAAAAAAAAGATTTCATTGTTACACTTTAAAAAAATATTTTAGTGTGTTACAGTGATTCCGTGTTTTTATTTTTTTATTTTTTCAAATCATTTTTTAGAATGTTAGAGATCATAAAATATTAATGGTATTTATGGTATTGGGAAAAATTTATGCGCAAAAAAAAATCCGTATTTAAAAAAAGATTTTATTGTGTTACACTTTAAAAAAGATTTTAGTATGTTACAGTGATTCCGTGTTTTTATTTTTTTATTCTTCCAAATCTTTTTTTATTATGTTAGAAATCATAAAATAGAAATGATATATATGGTATGGGGAAAAAAGTATTCTCCAAAAAATTCCGTATTTAAAAAAATACTATTCAGTATATTTTTTATGCTTCCAAATAATGTTTATTATTTTAGAGATCATAAAATATAATGGCATGATATTTGGAACGGTAATCATTGAAAATATTGCTTCCGTTGATTCCGTATTTTCTTGGTCATAAAAATTCCATATCTCAGGGAGAAAAAATTCCGTATTTTAAAAACAAGATTTTATTGTTTTACAAATTAAAAAAAGATTTTAGTGTGTTACAGTAATTCCGTGTTTTTTTTTTCAAATCATTTTTTAGTATTATAAAATATAAATGGTATTTATGGTATAGGGAAAATTTTATTTGCAAAAATATTCTGTATTTAAAAAAAAAATTTATTGTGTTACACTTTAAAAAAAGATTTTAGTGTGTTACAGTGATTCCGTGTTTTTATTTTTTTATTCTTCCAATTTTATTTTATTATGTTAGAAATTATAAAATATAAATAGTATATATGGTATATGGAAAAAATTATTCGCCAAAAAATTCTGTATTTAAAAAAATACTATTCAGTATATTTTTTATGCTTCCAAATCCTTTTTATTATTTGAGAGATCATAAAATATAATGGCATATTAATGGTATTTGGAACGGCAATCATTGAAAACAGTGTTTCCATTGATTCTGTATTTTCTTGCCCATAAAAATTTAATGTTTCGGGGGAAAAAATTTCCGTATTTAAAAAATAAGATTCTATTGTTTTACACTTTAAAAAAGATTTTAGTGTGTACAGTGATTCCATGTTTTATTTTTTTATTCTTCCAAATCGTTTTTTATTATGTTAGAGATCATAAAATATAAATTGTATTTATGATATGGGGAAATATTTATTCGCAAAAAATTCCGTGGGGGAAAAAATCCATATTTAAAAAAAAAATTATTGTGTCACACTCTAAAAAAATATTTTAGTGTGTTACAGTGATTCCATGTTTTTATTTTTTTATTCTTCCTAATCTTTTTTTTATTATGGGAAATCATAAAATATAAATGGTATGGAGAAAAAAAAATTCGTGAAAAAATTCCGTATTTAAAGCTGATTCCGTATTTATGATGTTTATCAAATTTTTTTCTTCCGTGTTTAAAGATGATTATGTATTTATTATGTTTGCCGAATTCTGTTTCTGATTCCGTATTATTATGTTCTTTTCCAGCGGGTATGAAGTCGGTCATTATACGGGTTTGGGTCAAAATTACGGACATTGGGTTAAAACAACACTTATATATTATATATATACATATATATATATATATATATATATATATATATATATATATATATATATATATATATATATATATATATATATATATATATATATATATATATATATATATTTATATATATATATATATATATATATATATATATATATATATATATATATATATATATATATATATATATCCAACTTGAACTTCACAACAGAGGATTATGCATTCCACGCTTCATACAAATTTGCACAATCAAAATCTAAGCATAAGAATCCTAACCGATTTCGATATTTAAGCAATTCAGTTTCTTGCTATTAATGGGTGTGACGGAAGTCGGACTAGCACATCACCACGTGTCATCCCCACTATTCAATAAATGAAGATAAAGAAAGTCCACTCCAAAGGCCCAAAGACCTGAGCTGAGCAAGCTCGACCCCTCTCCCGACCTCTGCAAGTCGGCCAAGGCACAGATAAGCCTACCCGTGTCCGACCCTATAGGTCGGTCTAAGTCCTTCTCGGACGAACGTCCCCACATGCATAATTAATCAGATAAACATGGAAAGAATCATCAGCAATAAAGGCTCCAATCCGATATTCAAATCACCTAGATTATCTCCTAGAATCAAGGGGATTAAATCGTGATTATCACTTCCTTAGGGAACACGAAATCACAGTCCACCAAGGACCCGGCCCACGATGGCCTAGGGCGCAAGCCCATCTATATAAACTATCCCTAAGAAATAACGATGACTTGATTCTTGAAATATTAAATGATACGTAGGCAACTTGAGATGCAATTTCTCAAGTCCAATCCAAAACACCATAAACACCCCTCTTTATCGTTTTATGTTTTCTTGAAACTTGTGTAGGTTGTCACAAGGAGTAAAAGGACCCGGAATTAATACCTGACGATTTCCAGCATCGTCAATTGGCTCTAGAAGGAGGGCCTTTTTTTTTTCTGACAATCTGCAAGCGCCTAATCAAGACCCCACATGAAGAAGAAGCAGACAACGGAAGGCTGGTCCATAGACGTGGATCGTTGGGTTCATTAAGAACCGGGCAATATGGTTAACGTTTATACCATCTCCAGAGGACCCAACAACCCGGTTTTAGGTGAAGACAAGGAAGGTGGCACACCGAAGAATTTGTCCACGTCCCATAAGCAGTAGAAATTTTCCGGGGAAGTAACCTACGGTCCAAGGGATCCACTTCCCTTAACAACCAACAACGAGGGATTGGTAATCGAAGAAGTAGTGAACCAAAGCTTAGTAAAGAGGATCTGCGTCGATACAGGGAGCGCAATAAACATACACTACTATGCTGCGTTCCAGGCAATGAAGTTAAGGGATTCCGAGCTGACGGTTGCTCCGACCCCGCTGTTCGGCTTTGCCGGACCCCCTGTTCGCCCCAAAGGAACAATCTCCCTTACTACCACCTTTGGACGATTAGCGAAGTGTAAAACCCTCTCGGTAGAATATGTTGTCGTTAAGGCCCCGTCAGCCTATAACATCATTATAGGTTGACCCACCCTGGTCGGCCTACGGGCAGTAATCTCGCCCGCACACGACAGCTTGAAGTTCCCCACAATCGAGGGATCCATGAAAATCAGAGGAGATGCTAACGCAGCTAAGAATTGCTATGCAGCCACCACACATGAAAGAATGGCAGCACGCCAGTTCTTATTGAGGAGTTACTCCTGGAGGATGAGAAGATGTGATCCTCAAACGATAAGGTAGAGGACTTAGGGAAGGTCGAGCAGAAGTGATGATATAGATCGGTTCCTGGATTCCTGATCCACACAAGCGACATCTTGTGGATCTACTGAAAGAATTTCGGGATGTGTTCTCCTAGAAGACAGAAGAGATGCCCGGCTTATCCCCTACGTTGGCTTTGCAAAAGCTAAACGTCTACCCAAGCCGAAAGCCAGTTCGGCAGAAGAAGAGGCACTTTGCCAATGACCGAATCACAGCGATTGAGAAAGAAATGACCAAGTTGCTCCAGACCAATATCATCTGAGAGGTGGAATATCCCGAGTGATTAGCGAATCCAGATCTCGTTAAGAAGTCTTATGGCAGTCGAAGAATATGTGTCAACTTCACCGATCTGAACAAGGCCTGCCCCAAAGATTGTTATCCGTTACCCAAGATAGATCGCCTCGTAGATTCAACGGTGGATTTTGAAGTGTTTGCATTCTTGGATGCCTATAGAGGGTATCACCAGATTTCCATGGCCCCTCAAGATGCAGAGAAAACATAGTTTATAACCGAGTTCGGCACATACTGTTACATAACCATGCCCTTTGGTCTAATGCTGGAGCAACCTACCAAAGAGCAGTCAACATAATATTCAAAGATCAATTTGGTAGATGCATGGAAGTGTATGTGGACGATCTCCTCATCAAGAACAGGTCTTTAGACCAATACTTAGCTAATGTCAAAGAAGTCTTTGAGACACTTAGAAAAACACAAATGAAGCTCAACCCTAAGAAGTGCACGTTCGGATTAGATTCGGTAAATTCTTGGGCTACATAATATCCACAAAAGAGATTAGAGCCAACCCGGATAAAATCGAAGCTTTAAGGACCATGCCTCCACCCAAAAGTATCAAGGAAGTTCAAAGGCTGATAGGGCGAATGGTCGCCCTCAACCAGTTCTTGTCAAGGTCAGCTCATCGAGCTCTTCCATTTTTCAAAATCCTAAGGAACACTAATTCCTTTAAATAGGACAGGGCGTGCCAAAAGGCTTTTGAGTACCTAAAAACTTACTTGGCCGAGCTGCCCACTCTGACTCCCCTCGGGAAGGAGATACCTTGTTGATCTATTTGTCACTATATGTTGAAGCAATAAGTGTAGTCCTTGTCATGGAGCAAGATAATTCACAGAGGCCGATCTTCTACGTGAGCAAAGCACTTCACGGCCCTAAAGTTAGATATTCAAATGCTGAAAAATAGCACTTGCCTTAGTCCATGCTTCTAGAAAGCTAAGGCCATAATTCCAAGCCCATCCGATAGCCGTAATCACGGATCAGCCGCTTCGGCAAATATTAGCCCGACCAGAGACTTCGGGTAGGCTAGCCAAATGGGTTGTAGAACTAGCCGTGTATGACCTGGACTTCTGCTCTCGAACCGTAGTCAAAGCTCAAGCTTTATCCAATTTCCTAGCTGAAGGAACAACCATCAACATCAATCAAGAACAGCCGAGCTGTAGAGCGGAGCAATGGACCCTATACGTCGACATGGCATCAAGTAAAGAGGGAGCTGAAGCAGGTCTCCTCCTGGTCAGTCCTAAGGGAGAATAATTCCTCAATGCCGTGCGCTTCAGTTTTCAAGCCACCAATAATGAAGCTGAGTACAAAGTGCTGATCAATGGGCTCAACTTGGCATCCAAGCTCAGAGCCAGGAACTTATAAGTTTACTGTGATTCCCAACTAGTGGTTAACCATGTAACGGAAGAATACGAGGCAAAGGAAGAACCTATGAAAAAGCATCTCGCTACAGCTCGGTCTCGCTTGCAAAACTTTCAAAACATGAAAATCGAACAAGTTTCTCGGTCACAAAACAGATGGGCTGACACCCTGTTAGGAACATTTTATTATGTTTTGATGATGGCCATACTAGCTGTAATAGCAAGCCTGAAATAAGTTATAAATATATGTATAAGTATTTACTTAGAGTCTGCCATGTTGTATAAGTTGAGTCAGACAAGTAATGTACTAGTTGGTAGGATGGCGAAGTAAAATAGAAATCCGGCAGAGTGAAGCCAGCCAAGTACCAGCAGAGAAGCATAAGAGACATATGGTCTGATTTATAACCAGGGAAGTCTATGATGACCTTGGATATGTCTAAGTTAAAATTCAAATGATTGAACACATTGTTCAAATATGGTGTACATTGATCTCACCCGAATCAAGGATTAGTGAAGTACAAGAAGTACCTGAAAGATCAAAGAAAATAAAAATGCAGTAAACCGGCAGAGTGAACTGACTATCGGCTGAGTAAAGACAAAGCAGTGAAGGAAGAACTAAAAAGCCAAGTCAGAAGGATCATTTAACCGTTCAGGGAACGGCCAAGTAAACTTTACTTGTTCAGATTTTGAAGAATGAAGAAGATTCAGAGGATCAAGCATTCAGTGCATAATCAATTGAGCATCAATCAAAGATGGATTTTGTGATAGACGTTTGAAAAAAAATCCGACCACTAAAATCAAGGAGAATACAATTAAGGGGGAATCAAGAATTAAATCAAGCATTATTCCTCACATTAAATAGCCAACGGATGAAAATTCAAATCAAGGGTTATCAAGGCTATAAATAGAAGGCATTGACAGACAAGAAATATAACGATTGAATATGATAAGAAACAAGTAGAAACTCTGTCAATTGAAAATCCTTCTATCTAAACTTAAAGGATACATCTAGAGATCAACTCAGCAACCATAACTTAAATTCCATATCAAGCACTGAGATTGATCACAAATCTGTGAATCCAATTCACATCAAACTGAAGCAATTGAATCAGAGGAATTTGAGAAGGAGTTGCGACATTTGTAATAGCTGCTGAAAGATTTGTTCTCAAGGATCAGTGACAGAGACTGAGTCACTGAAGCTTTTGTAGCCAGGGAGTGATAGTCTTGATTGTGAAGCTTGTGTAGCCAATGACAATCTAACTATTGTATCTGTGAAAACAATAGTGAATTCCTCCAATCATCACATGGGAAGAGTGGATTAAGGGATTACACCACCCTAAACAACTATAAACCTTTGTGTCTATTTACTTTCAGCAAGTTACTTCACAACACTTTATTTCATCGCATATTATATATGTGATTGTCTAATCTACTTTGAACCAACATTTAAAGAAGGGACTTATCCGCTGCCCAAAAGTTTTTGAAACTCCACTATAGTCATTCACCCCCCTCTGACTATAGTTTTACCCTTCTCTGGGACCAACAATTGGTATCAGAGCAGTGTTCCTAGTATCAGAACCTGTTCAGATCTAATTTCTGGTAACAAGGAGATCACATATTTTCAAAGTAGTTTACAAATCTGTGCTTTCTAAACATATCTCTTATCTATACTTATGGGATCCTCAAATTTCATGTCTAAGGTACCTGTATTTAATGTTAATAATTTTGATGAATATAAAATAAGAATGTTGTCTCATTTTGCAGCAACTCATGAGGAGATGCTGGATATAATCAATGATGGCCCAATCAAGATCACAACTGTGTTAGCCACATGAGCAGGTCAAGGAAAGGAAATAGACAAACTTAAGAAAGATTGGACCAAGGATGACAGAAGAAGAGCAAATCTAGATTTTGTTGCAAAAGACATGATCTTGAAGACTCTGGACAGTAATATGTTCATGAGGATTAAAGACTGCAAAACAGCAAAGGAGATGTGGGATAAATTAGCACTGATCAATGAAGGATCAGAAGCAGTCAAGGAAAACAAATTGTCTGTTGCAAAACAGAAATTTGAAAACTTTAAAATGAAGACTGGTGAATCTATTGATCAAATGGATAACAGATTTTTAAGCATCATCAGTGAACTGCAACAACTTGGACACACATACCCACAGATTTTCAAGCATCATCAGTGAACTGCAACACTTAATTATACTTTAACTCTGATGTCTCAATTAAAGGCTTATGAATTTGAGTTGAAAGGCGAAGACAGTGCACCGGCAGAGGCGCACAAGGCCAGTGCACTGGTCGCACCCCAGGAAAGCAAAACGGCTGACACAAACAGAACAGAAACACATGAGCTAAATGAATAGATTGCTTTACTGATCAAACGTTTTGACAGGTTTAGCAAGAAGAAGCAATTCAAAGGAAGTTCAACATCTAACAAGAAGTCAAGCTCAAGCAAAGACATGAAGAAAAAGGATGATGAATTTAGATGCTTCAATTGCAAGAAGAAAGGTTACTTCAAGGCAGATTGTCCTGAAGAAAAAGACTAAGATGAGGAAAAGAAGAAGTACAAACAACAGAAAAGAGAAAGAGCAAGAAGGCACTCAAAGCTGAAACCAGCAGTGAAAAGAATGAAGAATCATCTGATAATGATTCAGATGATGATGAAGCAGATAGCTCAGACAATGACAAAGCATATCTATGTCTTATGGCGAAGGAAACTAATGGAAAAGAGGTAACATCTATTTCATACTCATCATCTAGTGCATCCACATCTGACACTGCACAATCTTCTATTCTCCCTTTAGATTCTGCAAACCTAATTCAAAATCTTATGAGTAAATTTGAAGAAATTCAAGTAAATCATGAAATTCTGAAACAAGAATGTGAGAATCTGAGAAAGGAAAATAAAAGATTAAAGAAAGAACTGGATGAAATGAAAGCTGAACAAACTAGTAAGAAAATTCACTCAACGGATCAACAAGCAGCAGATGATCACTCATCTGATATTGAAAGACCAGCTGAGAAAATATCCCTACCAATTAAAAAGCACCACTGCACCACTAAATGCACCAGCTTACAAACCCTCAAAAAGGTTTGGATCCTAGATTTGGTCTTGGTTACAACAGTCAGGATGAGAAAAGAAACAATGGACAACACAATTCTGAATCAAAGACCAAAACTAGACCTAAATTCAGAAAAGGACAGACCATAGTTTCTTCCACTCACCTTGAACCGGCGAAGTCAAAGCCTAGTTTAGTGAAACAGCAGAGTAAATCATCAAACCAATCAATTAAAGGCAAAGGCCTACTGTAAGGTAAGAGAAGACTTTACCCTTCAGAAGATGATTGGAATGTTGCACCTCCAAAATACAAGAAGAAACCATTTCATGCTATGCAACATGTGTTTAAGAAAAGCCAACCAAGGCATGTTCCTGGACACATGAAGCAACATGAACACAAGTTTCCTCCTGTTTATTGGAAAGTGAAAAAGGATGCAAATGCAACAAAAAGTAGAGAAAAGTATCAGAATACCTTTAGTAGAAATATTAAAAGTTATTCTGCCATGCCTTATACATATGAAGTTGATGACTTCAACTATCCAAGAAGAAAATCCTTTGGATATATACTTGGAGTAGGATGCATGACTGCTAACAGGTATGGACCCGAACAATGTTGGGTACCTAAACATAATTAATTTGTTTTGTAGGATGTCTGGTACATAGACAATGGATGTTCCAGACACATGACAAGGGACAAGGAACAAGGGATGGCTGACTGACTTTAAAGCTTTTGATGGACCCAAAGTAACTTTTGGAGGCAAAGAAAACCCAGGCAAAATTAAGGGGGGAAGGAATAATGCTAAAAAACAGTTTGAAAATTTAAAATGTGGCTTATGTTAAAGGACTGAATTTCAATCTTCTAAGTATCAGTCGATTCTATGACAAAGGCTACATTGTGCATTTCAACAAAGAAGGATGCAAGGTGATTCACAGCCAAACCAACACAGTTGTACTTGCAGGAAGAAGAGAAGATAACATGTATGTGGTAGATTGGAAGACAGCAAAGACAGAAACATGTTTGATTGTCGAAAATAAGCAATCAACCAGCTGGATTTGGCATAGAAGATTGAATCATCTCAACTTCAAGACAATCAATACACTGTCAAAGGACAAGCTAGTTGAAGGTCTTCCAGAGATCACCTTCAAAAAGGAAAGCCTCTGTAATGCATGTCAAAAATGGAAGCAAATCAAAAGCTCCTTCAAGTCAAAGCCCTATCAATCAACAACAAGAATTTTACATCTTTTGCATATGAATCTATTTGGACCAGTCACACCAGTAAGTGTAAGTGGAAAGAAGTACACTCTAGTGGTGGTGGATGACTTTTCCAAATTCACATGGAGCATATTCATGAACAAGAAAAGAGAGACACTCAAAAGGCTACCAGACCTGCTGCGAAGAGTACAAAATGAAAAAGAACTAAAGATTATCAAGATAAGATCAGATAGAGGCACAAAGTTCCTAAATGAAATAATAAGAACCTACTGTGAATAAAATGGAGTTATACATCAACTATCAGCAGCAGGGATTCCTCAACAAAATGGCGTAGCAGAAAGAAGAAATAGAACACTCAAAGAAACAGTCAGAACAAAGCATGCTTACCCAAGAGATTTTGGGCTGAAGCAGCAAATACAGCATGCAATACTCAAAACAGATCAATCATCAACAAACATTATGGAAAAACACCATATGAAATTTAGAATGGTAGGAAACCTAACATCTCACATTTACATATGTTTGGATCTAAATGTTTTGTTTTGAACAGGAATCAATTACACACCTTTGATGAAAAAGCTGATGAAGCAATCTTTATAGGATACTCAGATGCAAGCAAAGCCTTCAGAGTACTCAACAAAAGAACTTTGGGGATTGAGGAGTCAATCCATGTAGTCTTTGATAAACCAAACTCAAATGGTGAAAGTCTACAAGAGCCTGAAGAAGAAGCTACACAAAAACAAGTATGCATAAACACAACAGTACCAGCTACCATTCTGGATCACACCTTTGGCAATCAAGATGACACACCAATCATTGCAACACAAGAAGCACCAACACAAGAACATTAAGTTGATGCACAAGCTGAAGCTGTAGAAGAACTAAATCAAGAACAACTTCAACCAAACTTGAACTGGCTAAGAGATCATCCTGAAGATCAAGTCATTGGAGTTATTCATACAGGAGTTAGAACCAGGAGACAACTGGAAAGAAAGCTAACTTGTTTCCTATCACAGGTGGAACCCAAAACTATCAATGATGCAATTCAAGATGCTGATTGGATCACAGCCATGCAAGAAGAGCTCAATGAATTCGAGAGAAATGAAGTATGAGAACTTGTTGATAGACCAGACATGGACAACATCATTGGAACAAAATGGGTGTTCAGAAACAAGATGGATGAACAAGGAACAATTGTCAGAAAAAAAGCAAGGCTAGTTGCAAAAGGCTAGTCACAAGCAGAAGGAATAGATTATGATGAAACATTTGTACCAGTGGCAAGATTGGAAGCAATCAGACTATTCCTATCTTTTGCAGCACATAAAGATTTCAAGTTATATCAGCTGGATGTCAAGAGTGCATTTTTAAATGGACTCTTAGAAGAAGAAGTGTATGTGGAACAACCCCTGGTTTGAACTCAAATGGAAGGAAGACAAAGTGTACAAACTCAAAAAGGCACTTTATGGACTCAAACAGGCACCCAGAACCTGGTATGAGACACTATCACAATTTTTGATCAACAATGGATTCAAAAAAGGGACTATTGATAAGACTCTCTTCAAGCTAGAAGAAGTAACAAGCACCTTGTTAGTTCAAATCTATGTTGATGACATCATCTTTGGATCAGAAGATGAGAAGCTGTGTGAGAAATTTGCAAATCTGATGAAAAGCAAATTTCAGATGAGCATGATGAGAGAACTAAATTACTTTCTTGGTCTACAAGTGAAGCAAATGAAGGATGTATTCTTTATCAATCAAGACAAGTGTACAAAAGACTTGATACACAAATATGGTATGGATACAAGTGGCACATCAGATACACCAACGTGTGCAAGAGTCACTCTTGGAAAAGATGAAAGTGGAAAGGATGTTGATCAGAAGCTTTATAGAGGGATCAATGGGTCTCTACTCTATCTAACTGTAAGCAGACCTGATATAGCATTTGCAGTAGGAGTATGTGCAAGATTCCAAGCTCAACAAAGGAATCTCACCTACTAGCAGCTAAAAGAATCATCAAATACCTGAAGAACACCATCAATGTAGGAATATCCAAAAGATGGAGGATTCAAACTGATATCATATTCATACTCAGGCTATCCTGGATGCAAGATAGATAGAAAAAGCACATCTGAAACTTGTCAAATGCTAGGCAGCAGACTAGTATCATGGTTTAGCAAAAAGCAAAACTCTATATCCACATCAACAGCTGAAGCAGAATATATAGCAGCAGGCAGTTGTTGTGCACAGGTGTTGTGGATCATACAACAGCTAAGGGACTATGGAATGGAGGAGAAGACAATTCTAATCATGTGTGATAACACAAGTGCAATATCTATCACAGAAAATCCAGTACTACACTCAAGAACAAAACATATTGATGTGAGACATCATTTTATCAGAGATCATGTAGAAAAATGAGATGTTATTCTAAGATATATACCAATTGATGACCAATTGGCTGACATCTTCACAAAACCACTCAGTCATGAAAGATTCAGCAAGTTGAGAACTGAGTTGGGAATGATAGAAATTGATTAAGTTATAAGGAGCAGCTAACTGGAGTAATCAGCTAAGTAACTTCACCAGCTGACTGAACCTTTGCCACTTCGGGAGAGCTCTTTTGACAGGTAAGGCACTGGTACCCAGCGAAGTTAACTTCATTCATTGTTAGGAACAGTTTTATACAACAGCTCAGTAAAGGAGTCGCTAAACCGGCATAATGACCAGCTAAGTTACTCAACCAATATACATCTTGGAGGATACATCGAAGTGAAGTGTGAACAAAATCAACTGTATACATGTGGAAAATCGGTTAATTTATGGAGAATAATTATGAAAGATTACACACGTGGATTATATTGGGTAATCGTGGAAGTTATATTTTACATTAAGTTATGACGGCAATGCCTCGATTCCCGGGATTTATCATTACATACCGCAATCCACTCCCCCACTACACTCAAATACTATGATTTATATGTTGGATGTAATATCGCCGGACGGATCTAGATCCGCCCTATTACACAGCGGAATAAACAAGAGGATCACGATCATATAAAATTAAACTACATAATTTAAGATCTACCTACAAGAATGTGAGATCTACTTACCAATCAAAAAGGATGAACTCCAAGATTGAGAAGCCGAGATCCGAATAGTTGAGATGCCACGATCTTCCGATGTGTATCTCCAAGCAAAAACCGGTAGATGTTGATCCTTGATGCTTGACCTCCTTGATATGCTACCCGGAAAATCCCGAAGATTTTCCCAACTCGTAAAACCCTAGCTATTGGCCGAAAATTCTAAGCCAATACTATGTGTATGATGCGTGTATTGTGTTAGGATAAAGGCTTAGGAGAACTCTTTTTATATAGGAGATAAATCTTGTCCTCCAAGGATTTAATAATTAATACAAAATCAATTAAAATAATCCTTTTCCATAAAAGATACTCCTAGAATAATCTAGAATAATCTAGAATATTTAAGGATCAATCTAATATATTTTCCTTAATTAATTATTTAACAAATAAACAATTAATCACATGTCTTATAATTATCAAGAAAACTAATTCCTTAATAATTACCAAGACAAAAACACGCCCTTAATACTAGAAAATTAGGGTTCACACGAAATTTCACATAATGGGCCGAGTCCACGAAAATTGTCTTTTCCATGTATTTTATTATTTAGTCCAATAAATAATATATCGCACATCAATTAATCAGTCCAACTACTTAATTATTATTGAGGCTTAACGTCAAGAAACATATGCATGTTAGGAGCCACATCGGGAACCATGGACCTATAACCAGTAGCTACAATAAATTAAATAAAATTATTCATTGAACAGAACAATTCTTATTCAATCTATTAATTCCGGGATTACGCCACCATAAACCCGAAACCGAACTCTATCGATTATAGATATATACTTACACTCTAATCACTGAGTCGATAAGCGTCCATTGATATAATCATTACATAGGGATAAATCCTCCATAGACTGTTCGCTTTGATTCGGGATATGAACTGGGCCCATCGATCAGTTTCTATGATTAACAAATAAGGGAACTGTCTGTCTACTTCCCGCAGGAAGGAATGAATTCCATATCTGTGAAGTCACAGACTACTCACTCATTCCAGAATAGAGCCAACGAGAAGTGTTCAGATCACATGTATCCAAGTGATCCTTAACTAACACATCAAACCCTACTTTGAACCAAGCAAGATATCGTGATCACATCAGGATTGAGATTAATCCATATATGATCATCTTGTGATTCGATAAGATTTCTAGATCACGGAATTATATCGAGAATTCAAATCAAATCGGTCCAGTCCTATATGATAGACATCATATATAAATGCCCCACTAGGTACCCTATACCGACGGTCCGGATAAGATGGTCTAACCATTAAGTGTTCTGGGCGCATTATTGGTATATTAATCACGAGACCCATACTCTGATTAAATTCACCACGGACTAATTAGTTTTAAGCATATCATCACTAACTCAATCCTCGTGTGTATGCCATACATTGAGTTATGTGATTACATACCGATATACTTAAGGTTTTCAGCAGTGTATAATATAAGCATAAATGTAAATAATAAAATGAATATATAATTCTGTCATTTATTAAAATAAAACAATTACAAAATTGTCTTTCGGGCACTTCACCTAACAATCTCCCACTTGCACGAAAGGCAAGTGATTAATTGTTTTAGAGCACACCCTATATCTATATTACAGCAAACTACATCTCCCACTTTCTCTAAAGCGAATTAGTCATGTCCTTAATACCCATATTCTCCAAATGCCTGTTGAAGACTCCTAACGCCAATGTCTTGGTGAAAGGATCAACCAGGTTGTCCTCAGAGGGGATTTTCTGTACGGAAATGTCTCATCGTTGAACAATGTCTCTGATCAAATGGTACTTTCGCTCTATATGCTTTGACTTGCGATGACTACGGGGTTCCTTCGAATTTGACACAGCCCTATTGTTGTCACAATAGAGACATATCGGATCGTTGTGATTTGGGATTACTCCTAAACCACCAAGGAACTTCTTCAGCCAAACTGCTTCCTTAGCTGCCTCAGAGGCCGCTATGTATTCGGCTTCCATAGTTGAATCAGCTGTTTGCTTTACGCTTCTCCAAATGGCGGCACCTCATCTGAGAGTAAACACTGAGCCAAAGGTAGATTTGAAATCATCTCTATCCGACTGGAATTCAGAATCAGTGTACCCTTTTATATCCAGGTTTGCACCCGAATATACGAGCATATAATTCCTCGTTCTCTTCATATATTTGAGGAGATTCTTTACTACTGTCCAATGTTCCATTCCTGGATTGGACTGATAACGGCTGACGATTCCAACGCCATAACAGATGTCCGGTCTAGTTCACAACATTGCATACATTAGACTACCAACAGCCGAAGCATATGGCACTCTTCCCATAGCCTCTATTTCTTCAGGAGTCTGAGGACCCTGTTTCTTAAAGAGGTGAACGCCGTGACGGGTTGGTAGAAAACCCTTCTTTGCGTTCTCCATGCTATATCGTGCCAACACCTTATCCATATAAGATTCCTGGGACAGAGCTAACATCTTGTTCTTACGATCCCTTATAAGTTGGATCTCTGGAACATAATTCGCCTCTCCCGAATCTTTCATTTGGAATTGGCTGGCTAACCAACTTTTTACATCCAACAACATTCCCTTATCGTTTCCGGTTAGCAGAATATCGTCTACGTACAACACTAAGAATGCAACCTTATCTTTGATGACTTTCTTGTATACAAGTTTCCAGACAGAGTTAGAGTACATAGACTCCATCTCTTGATTCATCGCATCAACCCATTTTTCCTTGTCACGATCATCCATGGCCCTCAAAAAGGACACTAGATCATCTTCCACTCCATCAGAGACGGCTACGTTCGCGTCTGATTGCATCCCATACCAAATTGGTGGCCGAACCACTCTCTCAGTACGCCTGGGTGGAACAGTATTTTCTGGTTTGATAGGTGCATTCATAGTGTTGTTGTCAGTGACACTAGGTTTCACCAGTGGTCTGACCTCGTCAGAAAGTAACTCCTCAAGTACAATTTTACTTCGAGGTTTGAAGTCTGCCAAATATTGATCTTCCAAAAACGTGGCGTTAGTAGAAACTATCACCTTGTTATCTTCCGGATCATAAAACAGACCTCCACGTGTTCCTTTGGGGTAACCTACAAACAAACATCCTTTCGTATGTTTTTGTAGTTTTGTAGTCTTGTCTTCCAGCACATGTGCAGGACATCCCCGAATGCGGAAGTGACCTATGCTTTCACGACGTCCTCTCCACATTTCAAGAGGTGTCTTTTCGACAGACTTTGACGGTACTACATTCAGTATGTATACCGTTGCTTGTAAAGCATATCCCCAGAAGGAAATCGGTAGCGAGGCATAGCTCATCATAGACCTGACCATGTCTATCAACGTTCTATTTCTCCTTTCAGCAACTCCGTTTCGCTGAGGTGTCCCGGGCGTAGAACGTTGAGAACAAATCACATGTTCAATCAGATAGTCAGTGAATTTAGTATCTAAGTACTCTCCTCCGCGATCAGAGCGAAGGCATTTCAAAGACTTTCCCAGTTGCCTTTCAGCTTCTGCTTGGAATTCCTTAAACTTTCCAAAATTTTTAGATTTCGATGCAGCAGATAAACATAACCGAATCTCGAGTAGTCGTCGATGAAAGTCACAAAGTACTCGAATCCGCCTCTAGCTTGCACATTCATCGGACCACAAAGGTCTGAATGTACTAACTCTAAAGGTTCTTTAGCCCTATTTCCCTTTTACGAGAAGGGACACTTAGTCATTTTTCCCTCTAGGCAAGATTCGCAGATCGGCAACGAGTCAACAGATAACTCTTTTAAGGAATCACCCTTAGCCAGTCGTTCGAGTCTTTCCAAGGAAATATGACCTAGCCTAAGGTGCCAAAGATATGTTTTATCTTCTTTTTGAGAAACTTTCTGCCTTTTAGCAGATTGTTGATGTGCTACTTTAAATATTTCAGTGTTAAGCAGTGGAGCATGCGTTGGTTTAATAAAATATAATCCGTTTTCCAGTATTGTAGAACACAAATTAAAACCATTTTTGGAAATAACAAATTCATCATTAACAAAGGAAACTGAATAAAATTGTTCTTTCAATACTGAAACGGAAATCAAATTTCTACGGAAGTTTGGAATAAAATAAACATGGTCTAATTTTAGAACTTTATTGCCAAAAAATAAATCAACAGCTCCCACTGCTTTAGCTGAAACAAGCGCCCCGGTGCCAACTCTCATCACTTGAGTACCTTCCTCTAGCTCCTCAAACGAACTAAGGATCTGCAAAGAAGAACATACATGGTTAGTAGCTCCAGTATCCAGTATCCAAGTTGATACATATTTAGCTACATTAAAGGATTCCAAGACAAGTAATTCCGAATTACCTTTCTTATCCTTTCCATTGCCACCTTTGACCTTTCCATCATTTACGTCTTTGAGATATGCTGGACAGTGACGACGCCAATGTCCTATTTCGTTACAGTAAAAGCACTTCCCTTTTGGTTTGGAAGGATTGGTCTATTTGGCCTTCTTCTTCATAGGTTTTGGTTGAGGCACAGTAACATGTTTAGACTTGGTCTTGCCCATATGGCCAGAGTTCGACGCCTTGGCTTCAACCGTATTGGCTTCCGCCTTTTTTTGCCCTTCTTTGCCTCTATTGTTAGACGAGAGAGCTTCGAAGACTTGCAGTTCGTTGATCAACCGTGGCATGTCAAACTTGAGTTTGTTCATGACATAGTTAGTCTTGAACTGTAGGAAATCAGGTGTAAGTGATTCAAGAATCATAGACACCTGAGTAGCATCGTCAAACTTTGACCCATGAGTTTCTACATGACAGGACCAGTTACAGACTGACCTCTCCTCATTTTAGAGTTAACGGCCATCCTCACTGCTTTGTGCCTTGCTTGATCAGAAGGGGCGCCAAACATGGAGGATAAGTGCTGCATGATTTCTCGTGCACACTTAAAGCCTTCAAGTTTGGTACTAATGACCTCCGACACTGATTCTAAGATGATACCGCGCGCCTTATTATCCGCTTCAATCCATTTTTTACGGTCGTCTTTAATGGATTTAGACGGGTTCTGTATGGGAAGTACAGGGCATTCCACAGTCAAAACAAATTGCGCGTTCTCAAAGATGAGTACCACGTTCAGGTTACTTTTCCACTTTCCAAAGTTGTTACCATTAAGTTTATCATTCAGTAATAAGGAAAGTTGCGACGACATGATTGCAGAAAATAAAATGACAGAAATTAAATTCCAAACACTACTAGATAAATTTTAGGAATTATAAACTTTTAAAAAAAAGTCTATTCTACCATTCCAAGGATTTAACCTCGCATCGTACCGCATCCTAGGGAGTCGGTATCAGCACGATGACGGTTAAACTGAGACAATCTCTCTCGATGATTAAACTTTGAGAATCAAACATCTCATGGGAATCGTACATCCTATACTTTAATCGTCGATTACCTTCCTTTTTCAGCCAAGATATTTCCTAAAATATCCTGATGAGTGTGACCTACTATATCAAACCTTTAAGTACGCCCCGAGTATGCCTATGTAGGGCAGGTCAGTGACCCGGTGAGTCCTCAAGATCCTATCCTTTCGGAGACCAAGCCTTGAATTTTGATAGCGGTGAACACCATCCGAAGGGGGCCGAAATCAAAGCGGCACGAGGCGTCACCATTCTCTCACTTGCTTGCATCTATAGTAGAGGCCGTGGGGTCGGCTGTCGCCTTCCCCGCTCCCACTCAAAATTTTGAAAAAGTGGTGGGTTTACTGATCGTAGTTTTGGACTTGACAATATTTTAAGAAACAACAAATCAAGTACCCGAATGGTGTCGGTAATGTAGGCAAGCCTACCCGTCTTATTCGTTGAAACATATGTGACTGTCGGTCGGATCCGGCTAAGAGAAGCCCCATTTAGCCGTAAAGGCTTGTCGGATATGCTAAGTCTTGCCGAACCCCCATGCAAACGTCACACGTGGAGGGTGACTCGATCCAGCCGTAGCTCAGTTGAACTTACCCAACCATGGTTAGACCATTTCCGATCCCATGTATCACGATTTTCCAATTTCTTAAATTGTCAAACTTTCCCGTAGACACTACGGAACAAACCCGCAATCTCGTTCCGGTTTAAGGTGGGATTCACCGAGAATCCATCACCGAAAACTTAACGATTTAAGGTGGGATTCACCGAGAATCCATCACCGAAAAACATAACGATTGACAAAACCCGGTTCCTCGGTTCTATAATTAGTTTCTAATAATTAATTTCCACAACAATTAATTAAAACTTAAACTAATTAATCGAGTTGAATACATGCCTAATTAATTATCCAGAATTAAATAGCTACATGTATGCATATGGAGTGGAATTTATGATATGATGCATGTCATGGCAATTTTCCGGTTAAACACAAAATCACGATCATACACGCAAATTACGGAAAATAAAACACCGAGATGGATCGTTGGTACCCCCTTATCTAACCTATTTTCTTGGAAAAAGTAAATAAAAACCAAAAATCCATCTTCGATCTTGAAATCTTGAAATCTTGATCTCGAATCTTGAACTTCCGGATCTCGAACCACGAACCCAAAAGGAGAGGGGCTATTTATTAAATATATAATCTATTTATAAAATAAATTTTTTCTTATTTTTTTATTTATGTCACGGCTTTTCCAGTTTTTTTATTTTTTTTTTATTTTTTTTATTTTTTTATTTTTAATTTATGGCCTTACGGCCGAATTAAATTAAAATAAAAAACGGTTTTCATAAAAAAAAATACTAAAAAAAAACTAGCCGCTGAAGGGTAATTATTGCGACGCTCATTAATGCCGCTATACCCTTAAGAAAAAAACATGCTGCGGCGAAAAAAAAAAAGGAAAAACGCCGCCTAAAGTGTTTTAAGCCGCCCCTCACCTTATTCATACCTAGGGTTTCGCCTTGATCTTGATCTTCGTCACCATGATCTTCATCGTTTCGAACACAGAATTTTTATACATACAAAAAGCTTTCAATTTTCGCATGATAAAAAAAAACATCATCCTATGCTCAATTGATACTAATCAAAAGAGCTACAAAATAGATCTAACGGGTAAATAATACCAACCCCAATCCATCTTTTCACCACAACATATCAAAGCATTCATCATCATGAAAATTTTCGAATTTAAAAAAAAAAACGAAAAACAATGCAATCTAAACATGCAAATCCACTCCTAGATCTATCAATTATATACTTTAATTAATAGATCGGAGGCTCCGATACCACTTGTTGGATGTAATATCGCCCGACGGATCTAGATCCGCCCGATTACGCAGCGGAATAAACAAGAGGATCACGATCATATAAAATTAAACTACATAATAGTTGAAATGCCACGATCTTCCGATGCCGAGATTGAGAAGCCGAGATCCGAATAGTTGAGATGCCACGATCTTCCGATGTGTATCTCCAAGCAACAACCGGTGGATGTTGATCCTTGATGCATGACCTCCTTGATATGCTACCCGGAAAATCCTGAAGATTTTCCCAACTCGTAAAACCCTAGATATTGGCCGAAAATTCTAAGCCAATACTATGTGTATGATGCATGTATTGTGTTAGGATAAAAGGCTTAGGAGAACTATCTTTATATAGGAGAGAAATCCTTGTCCTCCAATGATTTAATAATTAATACAAAATCAATTAAAATAATCCTTTTCCATAAAAGATACTCCTGGAATAATCTAAAATATTTAAGGATCAATCTAATATATTTTCCTTAATTAATTATTTAACAAATAAACAATTAATCACATGTCTTATAATTATCAAGAAAACTAATTCCTTAATAATTACCAAGACAAAAACACGCCCCCAATACTAGAAAATTAGGGTTCACACGAAATTTTACATAATGGGCCGAGTCCATGAAAAATGTCTTTTCTATGTATTTTATTATTTAGTCCAATAAATAATAAATCGCACATCAATTAATTAGTCCAACTACTTAATTATTATTGAGGCCCAACGTCAAGAAACATATGCATGTTAGGAGCCACATCGGGGACCATGGACCTATAACCAGTAGCTACAATAAATTAAATAAAATTATTCATCGAATAGAACAATTCTTATTCAATCTATTAATTCCGGGATTACGCCACCATAAACCTGAAACTGAACTCTATCGATTATAGATATATATACTTACACTCTAATCACTGAGTCGATAAGCATCCATTGATATAATTATTACATACGGATAAATCCTCCATAGACTGTTCGTTTTGATTCGGGATATTTCCGTAAACCCTTCTCAAAACATCTTATCCTTATTTACCATTAACCCCCTAGTGATCAATTAGTTCATAACTAATATAATATGAACTGGGCCCATCGATCGCTTTTAGGATTAACAAATAAGGGAATTGTCCGTCTACTTCCCGCAGGAAGGAATGGATTCCATATTCGTGAAGTCACGAGACTACTCACTCATTCCAAAAAGAGCCAACGAGAAGTGTTCGGATCACATGTATCCAAGTGATCCTTAACTAACACATCAAACCCTACTTTGAACCAAGCAGGAGACTGTGATCACATCAAGATTGAGATTAATCCATATATGATCATCTTGTGATTCGATAAGATTTCTCGATAACGGAATTATATCGAGAATTCAAATCAAATCGGTCCAGTCCTATATGATAGACATCATATATAAATGCCCCACTAGGTACCCTATACCGACGGTCCGGTTAAGACGGTCACACCATTAAGTGTTCTGGGCGCATTATTGGTATATTATTCACGAGACCCATACTCTGATTAAATTCACCACCGACTACGAGACCCATACTCGATTAAATTCACCACCGACTAACTAGTTTTAAGCATATCATGACTAACTCAATCCTTGTGTGTATGCCATACACTGAGTTATGTGATTACATACCGATATACTTAGGGTTTTCAGCAGTGTATAATATAAGCATAAATGCAAATAATAAATTGAATATATAATTCTCTCATTTATTAAAATAAAACAATTAAAAATTGTCTTTCGGGCACTACACCTAACATTATATACATAAAATCACGCCATTATGTCATAAAATCCTTCCATATTCAACCATGTTCACACTACCAAAATTATCCTATATAAACAACACTTAGAGAATTTTCAGAATTCTTTACGCTCCTTTGCATTCATAAACCCTATTTTCTCTGAAAAATCGAAGCTTTCTCTCCAATATCAAACTTATTCAAACAATGGCTTCATCCTCTTCAAACACACAAACTGGAAAACAATATGAGAAGTCAATTGCCACTGGATCGTTCTTTCAAGAAGAACACTACTTAAAGCTTTGTGGAAATGATGAAGAAGCACAAAGATTGGCGACTGGATGCAAAAACCTAAGATCGCCGACCTTTCTAAATCCTCCCATCAAGGACATTTGTTATGAAAGCCTCATCTCTTTTTGGAAAACCGCCAAGTTTGTTTCTGGGCTCTTTGCTGAGGAAGGTGTCGAAATGTGTGAAGACAAGATTGTTGTATCTGTCAATGTTACAAAAGTGGTAATTACAGCAAAGGTAATCCGTAAACACCTTAAACTCTCCAATAAAAGGTCAAGCAAAATTGGCTCTTGTTCCACAAAACTTGGATGAATTCTGGGTAACAATCGCTAAAATGACGAACCCAGGCTCTAAGAAATTCAATTGTCTTAGATCCGCCTTGAAGAAACCCTTCAATGAATTCAGTGCTCTAATTGGAAAGACAACTGAAGGCAAGCTAAGGGCAAACAATGCCATGACAGAGGTTAGAATACGCCTTATGGGAATCATTTACAACAGTGATAATGCGGTTATTATCATTGTGGCTGAGCGGTTGTTTGTTTAACGGATATCTGGCTTATTCGATGTGTTTGTAGTGATTATGGCCCGTGGTGCACGGCGGCGATATGGAGGTGTGTATGAATGCTTGAGAGAGTAGGTATTTTGACAGAGTTTAGCTCTCTTTATCAAATAGCATATATCTTCTTTAGTTACACAAGCCCTCCTTTTATAGGGAGGAGGGAAGTTTAGGGCTTAAGCAAAGACAAGTAAGCAAAATATATTAAAGACAAGTAGACTAAATATCTTGGCGGCGCATCTTATGTGGTCGCTATGATCGCTATCCGCAAGGTCGCCTACTCATCGTCCCGTATCAGCTAGCTTCTTTGCTGCTCCATCCTAGGGCTCGCACAGTCTCTTATGGACCCATTGTTTAAGGTCGCAAGTCGGCCCACTGAGCTTCTAGTGACCTTAAAGTTTTGAATGCTCTTGGTAGGGACCTGCATGCCGTGACCTCAATTAGGTTGGCGCCGTGGACACTATGGCCGTGAGCCTAACCCAACCTGGTGGCTAGATAGGCATTTTCTGAGGACTCATATGTAGTTGTACTATTAGCCATATCAATGGCCCCCTACTCTATGTCTTAGGCATTTTCAAGAATTGTTAAGCATAGAGTAAAGTGTGCTCATGGATTGCCCACATCTGATGCTCTTTTGTATTTTGATCTTTGGCGACCTTGTCATTTTGTCCGACTTGTGACTTGGGATCGTGCTATCAAGCAGACGATCACCAAGTGTTTTTTCTCTTTGGCGACCCTGTCGTTTCGTCCGACTTGTTACTTAGGACCGTGCTATCAAGCGGACGGCCTCAATGTGTTTTTGGTCTTTGGCGACCTTGTCGTTTTGTCCGACTTGTTACTTAGGACCGCGCTATCAAGCAGACGATCACCAAGTGTTTTTTGGTGTTTGGCGACCTTGTCGTTTTGTCCGACTTGTTACTTAGGACCGCGCTATCAAGCTGATGATCACCAAGTGTTTTTTGGTCTTTGGCGACCTTGTCGTTTTGTCCTACTAATGACTTGGGACCGCGCTATCAAGCAGACGATCACCAAGTGTTTTTGGTCTTTGGCGACCTTGTCATTTTGTCTGACTTGTTACTTAGGACCGCGCTATCAATAGGACGGCCTCAAAGTGTGTTTGGTCTTTGGTGACCTTTCTTGGATGGCGTAGCTTGGGAGGAACCGTTGTTCTGTGTGTGGTGAGCTGTCAGACGGGGGTAGCGGAGTAGTTGAAACATCAGATCGTGGGCTATCGTCAGCTTTCTCAATAACTGCCCACGTACCTACGCGGGCATTGATTGCCTCCCCACTATGATGACGTTTTTTTCGAATTTCGAAGTGACCGCCTTACTCTGAGCCATTAGATTGAAAAATCCTTGGCCGCACGATCAATCTTTCCTTGCCTATATAAAGGTCCACTCCTCAAATCCTCCAACACTTTTCGCATATCCTATTTCCTTAGTTTTTTCTGTCTCAATCTTGTGTGCTTTCTGTGAGAGTGAGAGTTGTTCGGTGAAGATTTGAAGATTCTGGTGAGGATTTTGGAGGAGACTTGAAGACTCCGGTTGCTATTTTGAGGCTTCAGGCGAGGATTTTGATGATTGCGGTAAAGATTTGAAGCTTCCGGCTACAAGTTCAAGGTTTGCGGCCTATTTTTCCAGTTTCCAACTTGACCCTTATCTCAAGAACATGTAAATCTTCCTTCCTCCCTTCTTCCTCGTTTTCCTCTTGTATTTCGATTCTTTTTCCAAGTTCGTTTTGTTTCTCAGCAATGTAGGCCTCGTTAGGGTGTTTGTGGGGTTAAAGTTTGGTTTTTTGAGTGGGAGTTTTTGTTTTATTTTGGGGTTGCTTCAAAGTGGTATGAAATAAAGATGTTTTTGCTACCAAAGATAGGTTTTTGGCTATTACCTGGATATTTAGCTTTAAGACCCTTTGCAATCCTTTTTTCCTTTTGCCATTGTGTTTTGATTTCTCCTGCAAGAACGGAGGGGAAGGTGTCGAGATGGGTGCGATCTCCCCTCTGGTTTAATCCTTATTATCCCAGGTGACTAAAAGCTCTGTCTTTCCCTTTTGTTTTTCAGGATGTCAGATGATGAGTATGCTTTGGGAGGCACTTCGGATGAAGATCAAGTGGCATACGAATATGCACAAGATGAAGGGAGGATGACCCTTCGAGCCCTAACGTGCCTGTTGAGGATGACTTGCTTGATGAGTTGACCAGGAAGGAAGCCGCTTTTCAGCCCCATGATGATCCTTTTGGCCTAGATAGTATCTTTCCCGATCTGGCACCGCGGCGTAAGAAATGTCACAAAGAAGCCGCTCGGAGTCAGGGCGAAGGAACCAGTACAAGCGCCGCTGGGGGCGATGAGGATATTTTGGTCGAGGAACATACCGCTGAAGCTAGTATAAGTGGCACCGCTGTGGGCGATGAGGATACAACCTTTGCTGAGGACGTATTTTTCCACAAACTGATGGGGTCAAGTGAGGATGAAAATCTGCCTTTACCTCGCAAGATCACTTGGGAAGTCCCCAAGAAACCAAAGAAGAAAAGGGATCCCAAGCCTACAAATGTTGGCGATGCGACGAAAACAAAGACTCCTAAGCCCAACAATCCGGAGGCACTGAGGGAGTTCACTCTTTTGGCTGAGTATGAGAAAGCTCTAGAGGAAGAGTGGGATCGGCTCCAAAGCAGTGACGACCTCACTAAAATTATTAGACGTCGATACAACATCGACACAAACATCTATAGAATCTCCTCATTTGATTATTCAAAAGATGAGGACAAGCTCAAACCTGGTGATCGTGAGGATCATATCTACTCTCGTCGTCCCGACGACTCTTTATTCCTTTACTTTGACCACTTTATGTGGGGTTTAGACCTCCTTTAGACCTATTTCTAGTGCAGATATTTCAATGTATGGAGGTGTTACCAAGTGACTTCGCGGTGGGAGCCGTGATCCAACTCATGGCCTTCATCGTGCTGTGCCGGACGATGAAGATGGAGCCCACCCCCTCTCTTTTGAATCAATTTCATCTTTTTTGTGGGCCCTTCATTCCACGGAAGGTATCTTTGAGGACCAAGACTCCTAGCCTCTTATTTCAGTTGCCTAATAAGATTCACCACTGGGGATATTGCATGCTTGAATTTGAATCGAAGGTTTGTTGGCCCTTTCCTAACACCACCCCACGTAGAGGGAAAACATCGATTATCTTGTTCCATGAACTTCTTGTTATTGAGCTCCGATTTGTCAAAGGACTTATGACCCTTATAAACTCTAATAGGATCGAGCCCTCGGCGAGGAATGTGTCAGAGGTTGATCTTATTGATGTTGGGGAGCCGCATGCGAGCATAGCGGGGATTGTTGGCCCGCGAAAAGCACAAGCCTTAGTTGCTTTAGAACCTGAGAAAGTGATTCCTATTGGATAGGAGATTGCCATCTGGGCAAATTTTTTACCTCTGAATGTACTGTATGCTTTGGCGATCCCCATAGAAGACCTCGCCGTAACTTTCTTTCATTGCTTTTTCTTTCTTTATTTTTCGTATTTTATTTTTTTGCTCTGTTTTGACACTCTTTTTTGCAGTAGACATGGTCGATGCAAATGAACGCCGCGCTCAAAAGCAGAAGCTTGCCGAAGAAGCCGCCAAGGCTAAGAAGGAGATGTTGAAACAAGCTCCGAGGAGGGTGCCACGTACTATGGATGCCTCTATTATTGATGAGACCTATGACCCCAATCAGCAAAATCAGCCAGCGGCCAACATAAACGCGGGTTCAAGTCAGGCTGGCGGGGTCCGAAGAGATCTCAGGCTAAGGTACCTGCAAAAGAGTCTCAAACCTCCATGCAATCCAGAATCGTGAAATCCAAAACTGCTGGTGGAGCTGATAAGGGCTCCGGTCGTTCTGAGAAGCGACCTGTTGAGAAGATTGTCGAGCGACCTTAAGTGATAGATGAAGGTGTTGCCAAAGAGACTAGTGTGTCGCCCAAGGAACCATTACCTCGCGGATATAAAGGGAAATAGGCTCTCTGGCTGGACTCTGAGTTTATACAAGGTCCTCTCGTTATGACCAAGGCGAGCCGGATTAGGGAAGCCATTGCTGACGTTGTTCCGTTGAACCATCTTTCCTGGGATTCGCCGTCAGGAGTGCAGAGGGAAATTGGTTGAGGAATCACTCCTCGCATTGTGGTTCAAGATGATGCTCCTGCCAAAGATGACGTTGATGAGCTAAAAGATCTTGTCGGCCAATTTGGGCTCGCGTCTTCCATGGTAAATTTCATTCCTGTTGTTTTTCCCAACTCTTCATTTTTCTGTGAGCTTACCCTTTTTTCTTTGTTTCAGCTTGGAACTCGCATCTATAAGGCTACTGAGGCCGCTGAAAAATGCAAGGCCAAGCTTAAAAAGGTGACTGCGGCCCTTGCTATTTCGGACAAGTCTAAAACCGCTGCTGAGGCCAAGCATGCAAAAATTCTGCAAAAAGAATTATCGTCTAAAGGAGGCCATGAAGGCGAGCATGGAGTTGGATGCTCAATTGCAGCAGATGGTGGCGATCTTGAAAGAGACTACTCAAAAATCTGTTGGAAATCTAAAGAGCGTTCAGGAGGAGGTCACTAGCTTGAAGAAGCAACTCGCCGCTGCTAACAAAGCCGCCGAGGAAGATGGTCCTGCGGCCATTGATGAGTATAAACATTCTGATGAATTCCTAGACATTCCAGAGGCGAGCTTCGACCAAGGCTTTAACCACTTCGCGAGATGCCTTTGGACGAATCTTGCAGAGATATTGTCAGCCTTGAGGAGATGGCCAATTGGGTTGCGTTGTCCCAGCTCAAGCCTGAGTTGCTAGCTCTTCATCCGGACATCCCTTACTCTAAAGATCATATCGTCGATATCCATACTGGGCAGATGAAGTATGGCGAGCAGGTTTGGGACCCTCCACACCTCAACGCTGTAAACTTGGCTTTTTTGAAGAACCCTCCTGTTGCTGCGGACTTTCAGGCTGGTGATGAGTATCTGAATTTGATTGCGATCATACCTCAACTCCTCCTGGATAGAACTGAACAATTTATACTTCTTTGTAATAATTCAACTTTGCTCTTTTGTTTGAACAATTTCGGTATTTTCCTTTCCGTTGTTTTGTAATAATTTAGCTTTTGTTTTCTTGCAACTTGACTTGTGGCCGCTTTTGGCCTGTTGATTTATGCACTTTTCCCATTTATTTGCTATCTTTTGTTCTTGTACGTATGCGACCCCCTTTATTTTGGTGAGGTTGAGAGTGTAACTCGTGAAAATAATATAATATCCGAGCTGTTGTTTGTTTTGGAAGTTGAAAATTCCGAATCGTGGCCCCTTGTTTTGAGCAAAGCCGTAACGGGCTTGGTCAAAACAAATTCCCGTATGAGGCCCCCTGTATCAATCGAGGTCGTAGTGGACTTATTTGAAAAATTCCAATATGCGGCCCTCTTGTTTCAACCGAGGTCGCTGTGGAGTTGTTTGAAATGGTAGATCGAAAATTCCACATGCGCTCCCTTGTTTTAAACAAGACTAATGGCGACCTTGTTGAAATATTCTAAGTCTGAGTAACAAAGCTTGAAAATTTTTCATCGCGGCCCCTAGTTTTAGGTTAAGCCTTAGGAGTTTTAGTCCGTGGGCTTGCCGAAAACAGAACGGTTGGCCTCATTTCATCGTAATCAACTTATAGTTGTCAAAATGAGCCTTTTCATTCGATGTGGCTTCCAAAATACGCTTGCTTTTTGCTTGAAGTAAATAGGTTAGGCTTACATGTAATACTTTTTCAAGTTTTCAGCGTGCCAACTCCTGTTGTATTCGCGACCTTGGTTGTCCCTTAGGACATAAGTCCCCTTCTTGACTATCCTTGCGACCTGAAGTGGACCTTCCAAATTCTCAGATAGCTTTTCTCTTTTGGCCTCGTGACCAGTGGCCTTTCTCTTTCATAAAACATAATCTCCCACCGCAAAGTGATGATCGCGGATACACTTGTCATGGTGTCGTTTGGCCGCCTATTTGCAATTGAGCAAATGGCCATGCGAGTTGATTCTCTTATCTTCCACCAGATCGAGGTCGAGCTTTCGGGTCAGTGGATTTTCAGCCTCGCTGAAATGTGCGACCCTTAAGCTTGGTAGGGCCATTTCCACCGAGGACATAGCCTCCGACCGGTAGGTCAAAGCAAAAGGAGTTTCCCCTGTAGTTGTATTTCTCGACCTCCTAAGGGTCAATAAGGCCGCTGGCAAATGATCCGGCCATTTTCTTGCTTTGTCATCCAAACTCTTTTTCAGCACACTGAGCACCTGTTTGTTGGCATTTTCAGCCTGACCATTTCCCTGCGGGTAGCACACTGACGATTGCCAATGCTTAACGTTATGTTCCCTGCAAAATGCGTCGAATTCTTCTCTGAACTGCGGCCCATGATCGGACATTGTCACCTTTGGGACATGATGTATTATTTTTATATGATTAAATTTACGTGATTTTATTATGTTTTGTTGACAAATTCTATGTAAAATATCTAAAATTATGATATAATTAGTATAAAATATTAATCTTTGTAGTTTAGTATAGTTAGTAGTAAAAGTTAGTATTTATAATAAAAAGTTGTAGTTTTTGTACCGGTTTTAGTAACCGGAATAAATGTGTCTATTTTACACGGGTATTTTGTGTTTATTTCATTGCGTAATCCTAAGATGAAGCGAAATCTCGAGTATCGACACTTTTTGAAGTCAATACAAGTCGGTGAAAGGAAGTTATAAAGCGTCACCGATATACATGATCAAGGGAATAATTGTTTCTAAATCTCGAAAAAGGACGTATAATACAAATGGCTCATCGAGAGTACGTTTTCGAAGAAGTGGTCTTGATGAAAGTTGTAGAGAATTCAACGAGCTTTTCAACGGAAGTTCGATTATGTCATTCGATATCGAGAATTCAAGTTACGATTTTTAGAAGATTAGCGTGTAATTATATATAATTATATATATAATTACACAAAGACAAGTAATGATTATGAGTAACATGGGGGAACATGCGAGGACAAGCTGTAATGATTAGCATCATTACACCGGACCGATCCGGCAAATTTTCGGGACCGGTCCGGGAAGGGGAAAATTCTATAAAAGGGAGCATCGAGAGAGTTCATTTGGGGGTACCAAATTATATATATAAACCATATTCTATATATATAACTCTTTCTCTCTTTCTTTTATAGTTGTAAATAGGCCTTATGCCAAAATAATGTAGTAGTAGTATGGTAGTAATGCTCGGGAAATTCTCGAAGGTTCGGTGTTCTTTGAAGTCGTTGTAAAATCCGGAAAAAGACGATTTCGAGTCGGCATTGTAATCGGGTAATTTCTATAATAATTATGTTTATGTTTATTATTTTCTTCTTTTTAGTTTTTATAATGTTATTAGGCTAGATCTAATAACTAACCAAAGTTATGTAATTATATTATTTTGATCTTTTCGGTAATGGAATGATGTTAAAATAAAAATGACTAAAATTGAGTAAAATGAATCTTTTTCTATTTCGCTACGTAATGATAACATATTCGGAATGAAGTAATCAATCATAATGAATACTACATATAACCTGGCGATGAACCGACCGTAGAGAAGTCGGGATATGAGTAAAAATAGAAAAACCGGAGGGTAAAAATGGCCGTCGATTAACGGAATCCTATTTCCTACCCGGGGGCGATTTGTCCTAATAAAACAAATCTTATTAAAATTTGTACTCGAGATCTTAATAATGTTAAAATCACGAGTTTAATTGAAACTACACCGTTTGTATTAAATCGATCCGCTTGACAACCGGAGCCTCTTGAATAACATCGGCCATTTGACAAATGGAATCACCTCTTTTATCCGGGGTAGATTTGTACTCGGTACTGTTTTGACTAACTAAGTTTAGCATGGGGCAGTTGTGGACCTTGGATCGATGACTTTTGACATATGACAATTTCATACGCTCGTGTGAGGAGGAATTGTTGACATTAGGAGTACACCGTTTCATTCACTCAATTGGACCTAAAAAGGAAGATCGAACACATTCCATTAAGCGAAAAGATCATATAATTTGATTACATATACTTTGGTTAGTCCGGTTATATATTATATTTTGGTATCTATATATTTATATATATATATATATATTATATTAGAATAACTTTTAAATTACGCATTTATTTTATGTTGGTTAGAGTAGTAGTAATCTGTGTTATAAAATTGCGGTTTAGATCGAGTTAATAGCGACTCTTTGGTGTTTAACCACACTTAAAAGAATTACCACTTTTTTTCCCCGAGGATTCGACACCGACTCACCACTTTATCACTACAATTTGACCCGGTACACCGCCGGTTAGGATCCGTCTAACCTAGAAAAGGTCCTGTCCCCTTCTTGACGCCGTTTCTAAGGTCCGGTTTGGTGAAGTCACTTTACGGCGCCGTTGCCGGGGAGACAAAGTCGCTATTTTTTTTTTGTGTCTATGGTTACTACTTGTATTAGCTAAAAATTCTCGAGGATAAACCAACACTCTTCTTATCACATTTCTTTTTTTTTTTATTTTTCGTTGGTATCTACTTTCTTTTAGTACCAATTTTCTTCTTCTTTAAAACTCGAGCATTTTTCTATTTTCATTAGTTGATGACCAGAAGTGGTAAAGCCTCACTTACTCCTTATAAGCCCGATATAAACGCTTACGAAAGGCGGTTGCGGATAGAGAGTAAACGTGGTCAAACCGACTTAGGACTCCTTGGAAAATCTCCAACGGAATCATCTTCTAATAAAAATAAAGAAATGGTGAAGGTAGTGATGAAACAAACGAACGAGAGGCTAGATCATGCTTTAGGGCATGGACAAAACCCGTTAACCCTAATAATAATCGAATAATAATAATAGGAACAATCAAGATCGGAACCGAATAATCGTAACAATCCGCCAAACCCGAGACCTATCTCGTGATCAAACCGTAAGGAGAAACCGGACTAATAATCCCATACTTTTACCGAATGAAGGAGCGAATAATTTCGAAATTAAGTCTCATCTTTTTGGTTTAATTGACGCAAGAGCCCAATTTCTAGGAGAAGATGATGAAGATCCACATCATCATCTCTATCCGTTTGAAGAAGCGTGCAATACGACCAAAAGTCAAGGTGCTCATAAGGAATTAACGAGGATGACTATGTTTCCTTTTTCTTTAAAAGGAAGAGCCCGAGATTGGTTTATGTCTCTTCCACACCACTCGTTAACTAGTTGGGAGGATATTCAAACCGAATTTACGAAACAATATTTCACTCACAGGACGGAATTTGGAATTAAAAGTCGAGGTTGCTAATTTTAGACAAGGATCTCGAAGAAACACTTGGGAATGCGTGGGAAAGGTTTAAAAAATTGTTAAGAGCTTGTCCCGATCATGGTTATTCCTTGGATATGCAAATCCAACTTTTACGTCGTAAATTAAGAAAAGATTCACGTGCGATGTAGATCATGCATGTGGTGGTTCGTTAATGATGAGTGAAGCTCAAACAGTTTACGATGCTATAGAAAAGATTTCCAAAAACAATAGAATGTGGGAAACCGGCTCTAGCACTAGAAAAGTAGCTTTTGCAGAAGGATGTACTTCAAATACGGAAGTTCTAGCACATTTGGAGAATTTAAGTAGAAAGTTTGATGGATTACAACAAGGTAAGAATCAAAATTCAGAAAATAGTACTCCAACTGAATACTCAAATTATGATAATGTGTCATTAGGGAAAGAAGAACCAACAGGATATTCAAAAGAGGAAGTGAGTTTTCTTCAAGAAGATAGGAATTTGAATAATGCATATTCAAACTCATTTAATGCTATTAGAAGAGACCACCCAACTTTTAGATGGTCCGAAAACCCTAGTAAGCCGGGACAACCGCCGTATCCGTTCGGTATAAGAATATGAATAATAATCAAGTTTATCAAGGAAATACATCTAATCGAATTTACAATCATTACCAAGATCCTATCCTCAACATACCACTCAAAGTATACCAAGTAACTCAAAGTTCAAATCAACTGCAGAAGGGGTTGAAAAATGGGAAAAGCGATGGAAAATATGATGGGTGTAGTATCTACTCAAGCTAAGAATATGGAAACAATGATGACTTCTATAGGTTCAGTCAGTAAGGACATGAGTACAATGAAAACATCTATGAGTGGACATGATACCAGAATGAGAACGATAGAAGCTTCATTAAGGAATATGGAAGATCATTTGAGTAGGGAAGGTGAACGTAACAATAGTAGACCTCCTGGAGGATTACCAAGTAATACTGAAAGAAACCCAAGAGAGGTAAATGTTGTAGTTACGAGAAGTAGGAAACTCTATGGTAGTAATGGAGTAGAAAACTTCGGGAATAATGAAGTAGAAAATGATTTAAATAACAATGAAGAGACTAAAGATGAACTTGAATTTCTTGATGAGGAAGAAGAAATCATAGAGAAATTCTTGAAAAGGAATAGAAGTTTGGAACTTGAGAAGGAAGGTGAAAAATGGGTAAAAATCCCTAGAATTTTGAAAGACCCCATGGATAAAGATTTAAGGAATCTGTTTAAGGAACATGTTAGAGTAGAAGATAAAGAAAACAAGGATGAGAAACGGGAAGAAGCGAAGGAATATGAAGTAGAGATTGATTCGGGGAACAAATTAAAAGAAAAAGGTCAAGAACCCGAAACATGGCGATCAAGTAATACTCCAAAGGATAAAGGAAAAGAGAGAATGACTTCGAAACCCAAGGTTATAGATTTAGAGTCTTTACCTTTTCCACCTAAAGATCAAATTAAAAAGATTAAGACCGATCGAAGTATGCTCGTTTCCTTGATACTTTTCGTCATATTAATGTTAATATCCCCGTTATCGAAGCTCGATAAATATGCCTACCTATGGAAAGTTTTTGAAGGATATACTATCAAATAAGAAAAAATTAGAGGAATATGAGAATATATGCCTAAATGAAGAATGTTCGCAATTTTGCAAAGATAAGTTACCACCTAAACTAAAAGATCCTGGAAGTTTTACGATTCCGTGTGAAATTGGAGGCTTTTTGTTTAAGAAGGTCTTATGTGATCGGGAGCTAGTATAAATCTCATGTCTTATGAGGATTATAGAAAGCTAGGCATAGGAAAGCTTACTAAGATCGAAATGACTCGCAAATGGCGGACGGATCGATTAAGTACCCTAGAGGAATTATTGAGGACGTATTGGTTAAAGTAGACAAGTTCTATTTTCCAAGTAGACTTTGTAGTTATGGAAATGGAAGAAGGATTTTCAGCGCCGCTTATCTTAGGACGTCCATTTCTAGCTACTGGGAGAACTTTAATCGATGTTCGAAAGGAGAATTAATTTTGAGAGTCAATGAAGATGAAGTTGCTTTCAATATTTTCAAAGCTATGAACCATCAATACACATCACCGAATCATGTTCTTTTATAGAAGATATTCATTCGTTGTCTATGATAATCGATTACCAACTTTTGAAGATAGATTAGAAGAATGTTTAACTTTATCTATCTATAAAGAAGATGAGGAAGACATTGAAATGAAAGAGATAATCCTTTCTCTAGATAAAGGAAGTTTTACTTTTAAACCACCATGGCATAAGTATTTAGAATTAGAACTAGAAGGACCAGTTCTTAAATCATCAATAGAAGATCCGCCTAAGAATGCGGAATTGAAACCGTTACCTTTAAATCGAAATATGCTTTTCTTGAAAATGATAACCTTTTACCGAGTTATTATTTCATCAACTTTAACGGAGCAACAAGAAGATCAATTACTAGGAATGTTGAAAAAGCATAAGAAAGCTTTTGGATGGACGATTCTTGATATTCGAGGTATTAGTCCCGAGATATGTGTTCATAAGATAATTCGAAAGAAGATGCTAAACCTTGCATTCAACCGCAACGCCGCCTCAACCCGAATTTACGAGTTAATCGTTAAGAAAGAGGTTATTAAGCTATTAGAAATGGGAATAATTTTTCATATCGGATAGTGAATGGGTAAGTCCAACTCAAGTTGTACCAAAGAAAGGAGGTTTCACGGTGAAAGAGAATGATAAGAATGAATGGATTCCAACAAGGGAAATTACAGGATATCGAATGTGCATTGATTTTAGAAAACTAAATGATCATACTAAGAAAGATCATCATCCACTTCCATTCATAGTACAAATGTTGGAGCGTTTAAGTGGTCATAAGTATTACTGTTTCTTAGATGGTTATTCAGGATATTTACAGATTTTCATTGCAGCAGGAGATAGGGAAAAGACTACTTTCACTTGTCCTTATGGAACTTTTGCGTATAAAAGAATGCCGTTTGGTTTATGTAATGCTCCAGCTACTTTTCAAAGATGCATGATGTCTATATTTTCTGATATGGTTGAGAAATTCTTAGAAATTTTTATGGACGACTTTAGTGTTTACGGAGACTCTTTTAATGGCTGTTTGTTACACTTAGAACGAGTGTTACAACATTTGTGAGGATACCAATTTAGTGCTTAACTGGGAAAAATGTCATTTAATGGTATCAGAAGGAATTGTACTAGGTCATAGAATCTCTGAAGTAGGAATTGAAGTTGATAAAGCTAAGGTCGAGGTAATCGAAAAATTGCCTCCACCAGTTAATCTAAGAACATTAAGAGGATTTCTTGGACATGCAGGATTTTATAGGAGATTTATTGCAGATTTTTCAAAGATAGCAAAGCCTCTAAGTCATTTGCTTGAAAAAGAAGTATCTTTTAATTTTGATAATAAATGTATGGAAGCATTTAAGACCCTGAAAGCGAAGTTGATTACTGCACCAGTATTGGTGGCACCAGACTGGGATTTACCTTTTGAGATTATGTGTGATGCAAGCGATTTAGCTGTAGGAGCTGTTTTAGGTCAAAGGTATAATAGAATTCTCAAAGCTATTTACTATGCATCTCATACGTTAAATGCAGCCCAACTAAACTATGCAACTACAGAAAAAGAACTGTTGGCTGTAATTTTTGCCTTAGATAAGTTTAGATCGTATATTGTTGGCTCTAAGGTAATAGTTTATACAGACCATTCAGCATTGAAATATTTGCGAGTAAGAAAGATGCGAAACCACGTCTTCTTAGATGGATTCTTCTACTTCAAGAATTTGATATTGAGATTAAAGATAAAAAAGGAAGTGAGAATGTAGTAGCGAGATCATCTAAGTAGAATGGAAAGCGAGGAAGAAATAGGAAATGAAATTAAGGATTCGTTTCCTGATGAACAACTGTTTAGAATCGATATGCCTTCAACCATGCAGTTATTAAAGAAAAGAATTCCTTCTAAGGAAAATTCACCTTGGTTTGGAGATATCATTAACTACTTAACCTGTGATTACATTCCGTCTCATTGGACTTGGCAACAGAAAAAGAAGTTCTTTTATGACTTAAAATTTTATTACTGGGAGGAACCAGATCTTTTCCGTAAATGTTCGGATGGAATAATCAGAAAATGTGTGCCTGATAATGAAATTTTAAGTGTTTTATCGTTTTGTCATGATCGTGAGGCAGGAGGTCATCATGGAGGGTGGAAAACTGCTTTTAAAGTCTTACAATGTGGTTTTTATTGGCCTACACTTTATAAAGATGCGTATACATATGTTAAATCTTGTGAGTCTTGTCAAAAATGGGGAAATATATCTAAAAAACATGAAATGCCTATGCAACCTATTTTAGAATGTGAGTTATTTGATGTTTGGGGTATAGATTTCATGGGACCTTTCCCTATATCTTTTGGAAAAAGATTTATTCTTGTAATGGTAGATTATGTTTCGAAATGGGTAGAAGCTGAAGCTCTTCCCACTAATGATACCAAAGTTGTTATACGATTCCTTAAAAAGAATATATTTACACGTTATGGCATTCCGAGGGCTATCATTAGTGATAGAGGTTCACACTTTTGTAATAGACCATTTACCAAGTTAATTGAAAAATATGGTGTAACGCATAAATTAGGAACGCCTTATCATCCGCAAACCAGTGGTCAGGTAGAGGTGTCAAATAGAGAGATTAAAAGAATCATAGAAAAAACAGTGGATTCAAACCGTAAAAGCGGGCGGTTAGACTAGATGATGCGTTATGGGCATACGAATGACTTTTAAAACTCCAATTGGTGTTCTCCCTACAAATTAGTCTTTGGTAAATCTTGTCATCTCCCAAGTAGAGTTAGAACACCGAGCATTACGGGCTATTAGATTTTTAAATTTCGATCCTAAATTTGTCGGTGATCATAGATTACTTCGGTTAACGAAATTAGAAGAATTTCGCCTTGATTCATATGAAAATGCTCGAATCTACAAGGAACGCACGAAATCGTTCCATGATAAGAGAATCTATAGTCGTGAGTTCCATGTAGGTGATCGAGTGTTATTGTACAATTCACGTTTAAAGTTGTTTCCAGGAAAGCTTAAATCAAGATGGACGAGGTCCATTTAAAGTAACACGAGTTTATAAATGCGGAGTCGTTGAACTAAGCGATGGGAATACAACTTTTATAGCCAATGGTCACAGGGTGAAGCTATTTCTGGAAGGTGAAAAATTTCTCCGATAAATGAAGTAATGTTGCCGATCGACCCTCCGAAAGACTAAAAAGGCAGTGCTCTTAAAAGCTGAAAGTATCAAATTACCAGGTTTTATCTTTACTTTTATATGTCTAAACTAGTTTCGTCTTTTACCGATAGACGTAAAAAAGCTGGATGTTTTTTTTAGATAGATTAGGAGTTTTTGTTTTGCTTTTAAAGTTTGGTTTTAATAGAGATATCGCCTTTACTATAGAAGCCTTAGTTTTTGAACGAACAAGCAATTGTTGAGAGAGAAAAAATTGAAAGAAGTTTGTAATGGTACGTCAAGAAGCTCGATAAAGAGAAGGGCTAAGTTTTTAAGGAAGTGCGTAACTGTGGAAAAATTGAACACGGTGGGCGATGTGGGAAAAATATAACTCAATCTCGAGTGAGTGTTTGAATGTAATTAAGAAGGGAACGATTAGGTGGTTAACCGAAAATCCCGATGGACTTCCAAGACTTAATTCAAACGCTACATTTCTAGGATATAGTTTGCTTGAAAGGTATGTTAGAAATCTGAGTTTGTAGAAATTGAAGAATTAGAAACCCCGTAGGTTCAAGTCTTTTATTGTTTTTAGTTTTATAAAATTTTTGCATAACTTTGAAAATCTTATAAAATTGGATCTTTATAAAATTAAGGAGTTTTATAAAAGTTTTATAAAAAGTTTTTTAAGTTTTTAAATATTTTATAAGAATTAAAATAAATTTATTGAATTTTTATAAACTTTTAAATAAGTTTTATAAAGATTTTATAAATTTTAAGAAATTGTTATAAAATTTATAAATTTTATTTTCTATTTTTATTAAGTTTTTATTGAGCTTTATAGGTTTTAAAAAAAAAAAAAAAAAAAAAAAAAAAAAATTTTTGAAAAAAAAAAAAAAAAAAAATTGCACATGGACCGATCCGGCCATTAATCCGGACCGGTCCGGGACAAGGTTAACCTAAAAACGGGGAAACAGCCCCTTCTTCTTCATTTCTCCTATTTTTTTTTTTTCTAAAACAGGCCGCCCCACCCCCCAAACCCCACTAAATCAAATTTTTTTTTTTCAAACTTTACCACAAATTCACTCCACACTACACTACCACTCAATTTCTTTCTATTTTTATCTCCTCTCTTCAACACAAGTGAAGAATTTGAAAAAGATCGAACACAAGCTCCATTTCATCCCGGAGGCTTATACGACTTTTCCGGCCACTTTTCACGGTTTTTGTTCATTATAAGGTATAATTTGTTTACTCTAGTTATCAATTTCATAATTTTTATAATTTTTAGATTTATTTTCAACTGTTTTGAATTTTTCGTGTGTTGTGACATTTTATTTTGTGTTGTTTTTCTGTTGTTTTGCCAATTCAATATCGTAGAATGGCCTCATCCAGTCGAAAAATCTCTAAGAAAAGAAAGCCTAATATTCCAATAGAAGTACCGGTCGTAGAATTAAAAGATTTAACACCGGAAGAAGAATCGTTAGTTTTTCGCTACTGCTGACTTCACCTCAAGCTAAGAATGCTTATAGGAATATCTATAGTAAATGTGGAGTTGTGTTGGAAAGAGGCTTAGATTTTGATGACTTAGGAGAGGAGGTTAGGCGTATTTTTGCGAGACGCCAATGGTTGGATTTTGCGGCTCGAGAGGACGGGGAGAGATCAATACTACCTTAGTGGCGTAATTTTATGCGATTTTGTCTACTTTGACACCCACCGAGGGTAGTATGATAGAGTCTATTCCCCTTAGGTCTAGACATGTTTCTTTTAGTCCGGAACCGATTAATGTCTTGTTTTAGGGGTAGAAGTTTTTCCGGATGAAGAAGATTATAGAGTTTGTTTATAGATTAGATGATCCTGCTATGTATGAGCATTGCCTCTCAGAGCTCGAGAGGGAGTTTGATGCTACAGCAGATTGGGTGGACAACAGATTTAATTATGGGAAGTGTTTTAGAGATCTGAGGGCAATCAAAAGATTTTTGAGCCATACTCTCTATCCCACTACCAAACACACCGCCTTTGGTAAAGAGGATTTATGCATTACTTGGGCAATGATTCATGATGTTAAGGTGGATGTGGGGAAGATCATGTATAGAAGGGTTTTCGAGTTTATTGTTACTGCCAAGGCAGGGAGTCACATGTACTTTCCTGGCTTTATTTCAGATTTATGTCGTAGATCGGAGTTCCTTTCCCGTCTAACGACAAGTTGATGATGGCGAGATGAGTCCCCGATAGGCCCTAGTCCGAGGAGGTCTCCGAGGGTTCGATAGACTCGATAGTTAGACGTAGTACCCCTCCACCGGTTCCACCCGTTTCCGCATTTTCATCTTTTTTCTCGAGCAACGACAGACTTCTCTCCCAAACACCATTACATACGATATGTTTCAATCCTTAGTATCGATGTAGCCCGAGGACAAAGCTAATATGGCTTTGTTTGCCGAGCGAGTAGGCAAGTGGAGTGATGATTTACGTAGAGGGATGCCGAGACACGAGCGGATGCATCTTGATCCTTCTTTCGATAGAACCGCCTATCCGCCCGTCAATCTAACCCGTATACGTTACCGAATGGATAGCACCTATTCCACCATCTCGAGCTTTCATCATATGCCAAATCCTTTTGGAAGCCGCCTAGTGGTCGTGGTGTCTTTTATACGGAGTTCTCGTGGTGCTTTGTTACATCTAGCTGGGGAGGATTTTCAGATTTTGCAAGGATGACGTCAAGTATGAGTTCGATGGATCTCGACAGTTCAGTTCGGACACGACTACGTTTCCACCGCCCGGTTACGTCATCGGTTCCAAGTATGAATGATCCAGTTTACACTGCTGACGATGATGATGTTGACATTGTTTGATTTTAAACAACTTTTATTATTTCTAAACATTTTATGACTGTTTAATTTATTTTCTGTATTTTAACTTTAGTTGATAAGTTTGCTAGTTTAACAAGTTTTCGATTTCATTAATCATATTTTGTCGTAGTCGTAAATTTATTTTTAATAGTATTTAAATATTTCATAAAAAATATAATAAAAAAAATCAAAAATCAAAAAAATATATTTATCATTCGCGTGTCGTATTCGTGTGTCGGTGAAATAATATTTACATTACCTTTATAGCCTCTCAAATAGCTTGAAGTCTATTAAAGTGCACAAAGAAAACTTGAATTTTACAACCTTCATACGGTAAAAATATTTTAAGGCCGGACCGGTCCGTCCATTTTCAGGATCGGTCCGGGAATAAAAACTGCTGAGTCATGTTGAGAGTTCTAATGTGCAGCCACGTACACTCTCACTTTTGTCCATTTAAGCTGAGAGTAAACAATCTACAAATTCACTCTTTTACTTTTACCTTTCTATCTGTGATTTTTTTTTCATCTGTTTCAACTAAAATGTCAAACCGATCATCACCATCAGTCAATTCATACGATCCAGAGGAAGTTGATGTTTTTGTCCCGGAATCTAGAGCTTCAAATGTTCATTTGTTGGTGAATGCGAGGTTTGCAAATTCTCCTATATTGATGGAAAGGGGTATCAATTTTGAAAAAATTGATCGGTTCGAAGGATTTAATTCAGACTCAAGGATGGAAAAAATTTGTTAAGCAACCTCGAGGAAGAATTAATGTTTCTATTGTTAGGGAATTTTATTCGGCTCTTTTCTATCTTGTTACTACGGTAGATCCGTCACGACTTATATCCGTTCGTGGTACACTTATTCACTGTCACCTCATATTATCAATCATATCTACGAGATACCGATTTTCAATCAAATCCATAATCTTCATTATGAATATCAATGGGGATTAGGGAACTCTTGTCATGTTGTTAACTATGTCACGGAAGCTTTTCCGTATCTGTTTCCGAGTTCGATCAAAATTACGACTCTACCACTTCGCTCGCCCGCTCATCCGAGAGCATGGAAACACTTCATTAACTCACGAGTCTATCCGACTAGTGACTTTGCATGGGTTAGTGATAGTGAGATACTTCGTTGTTTGCATTGATAACTCGGAGCTTATGTGGACCTGGGGATTTTGATTTTTAGGACGGCAAGTAAACTTTGCGTAGAACGGTATAATAATGGAAGGCCGATGCCTTTTGCTTGGTTAATTTCAAGGTTATGTATTCATTTGAATGAAGTCCCCGAAATTGCTTCGATGAGATATATCCGTCTCGTGATTGTCGTAGAGGATTGCTACCGGTAGAGAATCCGGGTTGTTCGTCAACTATTTGAGATAGTTGTTAGTGGTTTTATTTAATTTAGTTTAAGTTTGGTTTGCTTTAATAAGTTAAAGTTGCTTAAGGTTAGTAAGTTAATAGTCGGTTTGTTTTATTTTTAGTCTCGTAATAGTTTCTTTTTGCTTAATATATATGTTGTTTGATTTTAATATATGTGTGTTATCGATGTTTATAACAATCATCTATAATTTTAATTTAATTTTCGAACCTACTTTTTCATACTTATTGAACATCGGGACGATGTCAATTCGTAAGTGGGGAGTAGAGTTAGGTTTGAAAATTTCATTAAAATTTTCGAAAAAAATTTAAAAAAATAATAATTATAAAATATAACTTTTTTCATATAAATTAGTACTTTAATTACTTATTTCTTAGCTTTAATTTTTCTTGAATAATTTAAGATGGTTAATATATGAATAAAAATGATATAATTCGAGAGGATTAATTTTTGATTTAGTAAAATATATTAGATATATAATGAATATGTTTTATATCTTTTATAAGATTTTTAAGATTTTGAGTATGTATAACTAAATAATTTTTATCAAATATTTCTTTTATGGAATTATTCAAGTAATTTTTATATTTATAAATAAATTTTTAGATAATTTTCTTTTCAAGATTAATTATGAATTTGGAATCAAAATTAGGAATGATGATTTTTGGCACCACAAAAATATAATTATAGCCAAATAAAATTTCCAATTTTTGAACCCACCTCAGCCTTTTAAAGAGTGATCAAGACCTCACTCGGAATTTTAGCCATTTTGATTAAACTAGAAATTTCCGATCTTTAGCTTGTTTTGGTCTACATTTCTTTGACATTCTTCGAGTTTGTACGTACTTATGAGAGGAGATGATGACAGAAAAAGTTAAGAGTTGAGAAAAATGGTATATGCTGAGATTGGAATGAGTTCAGATATGTTAGTGTTTTATGGAAAATTTTTTAAGAATTAAAGCACCATTTTTACACATAATAAATCGAATATCAAGTATCTTCCCTATCTTTGATCGACCAAATATATGTCTGATGATATTAGTCCAGCTAGGGGATTCTCTCGAAATGTCCTATTGCTGAGAATGAAGGCATAAGTCGAATCAAAAGATCTCAAGAATGATTACGTGTTTAAGGAAACCGGACTCGTAATTTTAGATCGAAAGAGTAGTACTCCGATCAATCTTGATGAAGCAATGCTTGTGAATTTGATTATTTACACACACTCACGCTTTAGTTCTTAATGTATGTTTAAAAAAAAAAAAAAAAAAAAAAAAAAAAAAAAAGAGAGAAGAGAGAAAATCTGAAAAATAGTTGGAATAAAAGGATGTTACTAATCAGAACTGTTTTTGATCAAGAATGTGAAGACGTAGGTACGTACGACTTACATCTTTCTCTTTTTGATTTCCTTTTCTATCTTTTCGATTAACCAATGTCCTATCCTAATATATTAAGCCAATGTGTCTTCTATCTGACTTAGTTAATGATTCCAGAAATTCGTAATAATCGAGATAGAAAGTATTTCTAATATTTTATTTATATTTCTGAATTATTGCATGCATGTTTCCATCTAATTCATATTTGATACTTAATTCATTTAAGTTATATAATCTCCCTTTCTTAAATTTCTATAAAATTTATAAATTATATGTTTGTAATATTGACGATATATATTACTTTTGAAATTTTAATCGATCAATTATATTATCTCGTTATTTATATATTACCGCTTATTTTTGCTCGAGGACGATCAAAAGCTAAGTGGGGAGTAATTTGATGTATTATTTTTATATGATTAAATTTACGTGATTTTATTATGTTTTGTTGACAAATTCTATGTAAAATATCTAAAATTATGATATAATTAGTATAAAATATTAATCTTTGTAGTTTAGTATAGTTAGTAGTAAAAGTTAGTATTTATAATAAAAAGTTGTAGTTTTTGTACCGGTTTTAGTAACCGGAATAAATGTGTCTATTTTACACGGGTATTTTGTGTTTATTTCATTGCGAATCCTAAGATGAATCGAAATCTCGAGTATCGACACTTTTTGAAGTCAATACAAGTCAGTGAAAGGAAGTTATAAAGCGTCACTGATATACATGATCAAGGGAATAATTGTTTCTAAATCTCGAAAAAGGACGTATAATACAAATGGCTCATCGAGAGTACGTTTTCGAAGAAGTGGTCTTGATGAAAGTTGTAGAGAATTCAACGAGCTTTTCAACGGAAGTTCGATTATGTCATTCGATATCGAGAATTCAAGTTACGATTTTTAGAAGATTAAGCGTGTAATTATATATAATTATATATATAATTACACAAAGACAAGTAATGATTATGAGTAACATGGGGGAACATGCGAGGACAAGCTGTAATGATTAGCATCATTACACCGGACCGATCCGGCAAATTTTCGGGACCGGTCCGGGAAGGGAAAATTCTATAAAAGGGGAGCATCGAGAGTTCATTTGGGGGTACCAAATTATATATATAAACCATATTCTATATATATAACTCTTTCTCTCTTTCTTTTATAGTTGTAAATAGGCCTTATGCCAAAATAATGTAGTAGTAGTATGGTAGTAATGCTCGGGAAATTCTCGAAGGTTCGGTGTTGTCGAAGTCGTTGTAAAATCCGGAAAAAGACGATTTCGAGTCGGCCATTGTAATCGGGTAATTTCTATAATAATTATGTTTATGTTTATTATTTTCTTCTTTTTAGTTTTTATAATGTTATTAGGCTAGATCTAATAACTAACCAAAGTTATGTAATTATATTATTTTGATCTTTTCGGTAATGGAATGATGTTAAAATAAAAATGACTAAAATTGAGTAAAATGAATCTTTTTCTATTTCGCTACGTAATGATAACATATTCGGAATGAAGTAATCAATCATAATGAATACTACATATAACCTGGCGATGAACCGACCGAGAAGTCGGGATATGAGTAAAAATAGAAAAACCGGAGGGTAAAAATGGCCGTCTGATTAACGGAATCCTATTTCCTACCCGGGGGCAGATTTGTCCTAATAAAACAAATCTTATTAAAATTTGTACTCGAGATCTTAATAATGTTAAAATCACAGTTTAATTGAAACTACACCGTTTGTATTAAATCGATCCGCTTGACAACCGGAGCCTCTTGAATAACATCGGCCATTTGACAAATGGAATCACCTCTTTTATCCGGGGTAGATTTGTACTCGGTACCTGTTTTGACTAACTAAGTTTAGCATGGGGCAAGTTGTGGACCTTGGATCGATGACTTTTGACATATGACAATTTCATACGCTCGTGTGAGGAGGAATTGTTGACATTAGGAGTACACCGTTTCATTCACTCAATTGGACCTAAAAAGGAAGATCGAACACATTCCATTAACCGAAAAGATCATATAATTTGATTACATATACTTTGGTTAGTCCGGTTATATATTATATTTTGGTATCTATATATTTATATATATATATATATATATTATATTAGAATAACTTTTAAATTACGCATTTATTTTATGTTGGTTAGAGTAGTAGTAATCGTGTTATAAAATTGCGGTTTAGATCGAGTTAATAGCAGCTCTTTGGTGTTTAACCACACTTAAAAGAATTACCACTTTTTTTTCCCTGAGGATTCGACACCTGACTCACCACTTTATCACTACAATTTGACCCGGTACACTGCCGGTTAGGATCCGTCTAACCTAGAAAAGGTCTGTCCCCTTCTTGACGCCGTTTCTAAGGTCTGGTTTGGTGACGTCGGGACACCAATCCTGGTCCAAACTTGATCGAGGAATAAATAGATTATATCTTTAGTCTTGGTTTTTACTAAGGGTTTGGCCTCGATCTATTTGGTGAAGTAATCAACAGTGACGACCACATATTCACATCCTGAGCGACCCCTTTTGAGTGGCCCGATGAGGTCGATAGTCCACATGTCGAACGGCCAGGCTGTGACAACGACATTTTGTTTGACTGATGGCGACCGAGGATGTCCGCAAATTTTTGATATTTATCGCACTTTCTTGCATATATTTGGGCATCCTCTATGAGCGTTGGCCAGTAATAACCGGCCAACAGAACTTTCTGAGCGAGAGTGCGGCTAGCCGGATGGCCACCACATATCCCCTCGTGAAGCTCGATGAGTATTCCTTCAACCTTATCAAGTTGCACACATCGTGACAAAGGCTCAGAGAATGACTTTCTGTATAAAATATTGTCAAGATTGTGTACTTGGGAGCTGTTCTTATTAGGGCTTTGGCCTCTTTTGGATCATTTCGGAGCGCCCCTGATTCAATATATGCCTTTATCGTGTCGATCCAACACGGATTAGTAGGTTGGAAGTCCATGACCTCGACCTGGTTGATGGTGGGCCTAGACAAGTGTTCCACCATAACTGCTGGATTGCTCATTTCGTCCCTGCTTGTTAATTTTGACAAGTAGTCCGCTCGGTCATTATCCTCTCGAGGGATGTTGGTGAACTTACAATGTTTGAAGCTTCCCTCGAGCCTTTTGATGAGATCAATATATATTTGTAGGATTTCGCAATGGACCCCGAACGACCCCGTTACTTGATTGACTACTTACTGTGAATCACAGAATACCTACACATTTTTTACTTTCATGGCCCTGGCGAGCTCAAGCCCTGCTATGACTGCTTCATACTCTACTTGATTATTCGATGCAGTGAAATCAAATCTCAATGAATTTTCGATTTCCTCCGAGGTACCTGGTTCCAGTAAAATGATCCCGGCACCACAACCTTTGTGGCTTGCGACCCCATCGACGTAGAGCTGCCAACAATGACTCGGCCTTTGGGGCTCAGCCGCTCTTGTCGCTGTTGTGTCATCGTTAGGTTTTGAGCTGGGCTGCTGCTCTGGCTGTTCCTCATTAAAGCTTGTTTCTGCTATGAAGTTGGGTAAGGCCTAGGCTTTGATAGATTTCTAAGGCTCATACCAGATGTCAAATTCAGTGAGCTCAATGGCCCATCGCAGAAATCGACCAGATGAATCCGGCTTGTGGAGGACTTGACGTAATGGAGCGTCCGATAGCACAGTAATAGTATGTGATGAAAAGTAAGCCCTTAATTTCAGGCAGCTAAGACAACGTAGTAGGCCAACTTTTCAATATTAAAATAGTGACTCTCAATGGGACTGGGATCCTTAGAGACATAATAAACGGGTTTTTGAAGGTACTGTCCTCCTTGACAAGTGCAGCGGCGACAGCCCGGTCCGAGGCCGCTAAATACAGAAACAAAATGTCTCCAAACATAGGACTGATCAGTAGGGGTGGGCTTGACAGATAAGCCTTGAGTTCTTTGAAAGCCTGTGAGCACTCCCCTGTCCACAAAAATGTTTTGTTCCCTTTGAGGATTTTGAAAAAGGGTAGGCTTTTTCAGCAGATTTGGATATGAACCTTCCCTGAGCGATTATCCTCCCATTTAGCCTCTACACCTCTTTGATTGTAGTTGGTTCGCTCATATTTATTAGAGCCCCTATCTTCTCGGGGTTTGCTTCGATCCTCCTTTGACTCACCATAAAACCCAGAAATTTCCTACATGGACCCCAAAAGTGCATTTGGCGGAGTTGAGTTTCATCGAATGCTTTCTTACGTTTGCAAAGGTTTCACGAAGGTCCACCAGGTGATCCTGGAAACTTGACTTCACAACCATGTCATCTATATATGCCTCCATGTTTTTGCCGATCTGTGACTTAAAACCATGTTCACCATCCTCTGATATATTGAGCCCGCATTCTTCAGTCTGAATGGCATCATCTCATAATAGTAGTCCTCCAGCGGCCCTGAAGGCGGTCATTTCTTTATCATAGTCGGCCATTTTTACTTGATGATAGCCTGAATAGGCGTCCAGAAAACTCAGCATTTCAAAACCAGTGATCCCATCTACCATCTTATCAATCTGTGGCAGCGTATAAGGATCTTTCGGACAGGCTTTGTTGAGGTCGGCTAAGTCGACGCACACCATGGTCATGATCTGTATGATACTTACAATACTGTGACTTATCACGAGTGCTGGGGTCGCCTTTCACGGGCTTTGGTCTTTTGAAGTGTTCCCGGATTTCAAAGAGTATCTGGGATGGCTTGGTATTAAGAGGGACGAAATCACTTTCGTTGAATTTATACGGCCTCTTGGCCTCACGGTCTTGGTTTGCGTCCTTGCCGCACTCATTCCTACGATCGTCCCCGCGATCCTCTTTCTGTGAGTTTTCCTCCAGTCTAGATTTTGGTTTTCCAGAAGGAGATGGCGCTTCACTCACCCCGATCATTCTGGCCCTTTCCAGCATCTCCCTTAGGCCTGATATAGGTGGCCGTAGGTTAAACTCTATCTTCATCGGACCCTTGGCTATTCCTGTGAGAAAGAAAATTATAATGGCGTCGTCAGGAATGTTTCTCGTTTGATCGTATACTCTGACAAACCGCTCATAGTAGTCTTTTCCCGACTCATTTTCTCCCATGCGGACTTCATAAAGGTCCTCAATAGTCCTCTTCGACCTGCCCGCTGATTCAAACTCCTTTACAAACTTTTCAGACAGATCCTCCCAACTTTCAACTGAACCCCGAGGAAGCCAACGGACCCAAGAGGCGGCCCTGTCTTGTATGCTACCGGCCAGAGCGATGCACCAGGTTGACCTGTTCTGAGTTGCTAAGGTGATGCGACCTTGGAATGCAGTGAGCCAATCATTTGGACAAGTGTTCCGATTGTAGTAATTGTAACTAGGATAGCTAACCTTTTCCCTACTCGTGAGTAGTGTTTCAGTGATTCTCTTGGCGAGCACGTCGATCCCACAGATTGGGGCTACTTTTCTAGCAGGCCTCGACTTTTTCAGCTCTACGATTTCTTTCCTCATTATCTCCATTTGCTCGGCCATGATGGGATCAGCTCTCAGCATGAGCGGAGGTTGAACAGCCGCTCGCTCGGTTTTGCGGTTGGGCTCAGCCTGGTTCTGTGAGTCCTCTTGTTGAGCCTGCTTTTCTCTTATGATTAGGCGAGCATCTTTTTCATTCCTCCCTTCTTTGCCTGTGTATTACACCTCTCTCTGGGAGACTCAGACGGCTCAGGACCGAAGCCCTTTCTTTCTCCCCCAGCCTGTTTAGAATAGAACCCCTCTCGTCACTATTTCTTTTTGATTTTCGTGACCAAGGTGAGCGGAAGTTTGGGTGACCTCCTGGTCCCGCTTGTGACCTTTGCAGTCTGATGATTGAACACTCTCCTCAACCTCTATCCTTTGGGCTGGCTTTGTCGGCCTTTGTCCGGTGCCCTTGGGTTGACCTCGCTCCTAGGGGGATTCACAAGTCGGACCGGCACTGGAGCCCGGCCAAGAGCCACTAGCCGAGAATTGTTCAGGTATATCGTTTTAGTGTACTTGGCGTACTCCCTCATTTCGGTGACCTCAAGATCCTCTTGGAATCCGTGTACACTTTCTGGTACTATCTCTCGACTGCGTTGCGGTCTTTTTTCCAAGAGAGCTTATTCTAAGGCTGCAGCGGCCTCTTTGGATTTTGATTTTTGGTTCAAGACATTTCTAACGTCACAAGAGAATAGAACCTCTTTATGTGACCTGTCCCGATCTTCCGTAGGATTATCAAGTGTTTCTCCTCCGCCCTTGGTGTGGTGTTGATTGGATGCGCCCCCTCTTGTCGGAGTGGGCGGTATTAGAGGTGAACCTTTATTTCCTGCCATCGCAATTGATGTGAGCTGATTAGCTTGGAGATAAGATCATTAATCTGGTCGCCACCGTCTGTCTGACAACCTGCTCTGTCTAACACCCTCAACTACTTCATACTTTCTTTGACTTTTGGGGGAGTAGGTCAGAGATATTTTGGATAGTCTTTTTGGGTGAGTTTGAGGGAGATCTTTTGGATAGTGACAGATCAGATGAGGGTGGCCAGAAATACGAATTTCATTGGAAAAAGGTGATGATTCAAACGCGATAACCCAAAAAATTTGTATGACTTCCTTTTGCAAACGCACACAATATCAAGTAAACAAAAAGGGGTTTCTTTGTGGCAAAGTGCTTTTCACTATAACATGGAAACAAAGGTGATATATGGGCTTTTTCTGGCGATATGCTGAGTCTGAACCTTGAAGATACCGAGAGAGGTGATTTCTCGAACGCAAGCTCGGTATACCCAGGCTTTTTAAGACAAACACGAGTGGACTGCTCCCTAAACTATGATAGCTTAACTTAAACACGAACTTGAATGAAGAACACTACGAGAGAGGTGATTTCTCAAACGCTAACTCGTGAGTTTCGTGCAAGCTATGTTAAAGTTACCTTCTTTTGTCTTTCTTTTCGGTGAGATGAACTCCGAGACCTCTCCTTTGTATGAGAACTCAGCCGGACTCAAAGGATTGATGAAGATGACGCTTCTTCATTCCGTCGTGTGAAGGCTTTCTGGATGATTTCCACGTCGGAAAGACTGAAAAGCTTGCTCCTTTCCTTGTAATAGAGCCAACTTATAAAGCGGTTATTGTCACGGTAGCTGAGCGGTTGTTTGTTTAAAAGATATCTGGCTTATACGATGTGTTTGTAGTGATTATGGCCCGTGGTGCACAGTGGCAATACGCCAATATGGAGGTGTGTATGAATGCTTGAGAGAGTAGGTATTTTGATAGTGTTTAGCTCTCTTTATCAAATAGCATATATCTCTTTAGTTACACAAGCCCTCCTTTTATAGGGAGGAGGGAAGCTTAGGTCTTAAGAAAAGACAAGTAAGCAAAATATCTTAAAGACAAGTAGACAAAATATCTTGGTGGCGCATCTTATGTGGTTACTAAGATCGCAATCCGAAAGGTCGCCTACTCATCGTCCCGTCTCAGCTAGCTCCTCTGCTGCTCCATCCTAAGGTTCGTGCGGTCTCTTATGGACCCATTGTTTAAGGTCGCAGGTCACCCCCCTGAGCTAAAAGGTTTGAATGCTCTTGGTGGGGACCTGAATGCCGCGACCTCAATTAGGTTGGCACCGCGGATGCTATGGCCGCGAGCCTAATCCAACCTGGTGGCTAGATAGGCTGTTTCCGAGGACTTATAGGTGGTGGTACTATTTAGACATATCAAATAGTCTGGAGTTCAATTGGGCCAACTATTTATTCCTAAGAATCAAAGAGCAAATCCAGGGAGAGGCCAACGCCGCTAAAAATAGGCTAACAGAAGGAAAGAAGAAAAATGGAATCTTCTGGGTGAAGAAGTCCTATAGGATTCAGTTACACTATCTGTTGCAATGTCTGCAAGTTCCTGTTGTCAAACTCCACAAATTGCATGACTCTAAAATAATGTTTACCTAATTCAAACAGAAAAAGGTAGCATGAGGTGGAAAGAGAAAGCAAACACGAAGCAGCACCTCCGGCCAAAGAAAGAAACAAAAAGTTCAAAGAAATTTGGACAAAGAGGATTTTGGAAAATTAATAGATGAAGAAGAAGAAGAAGAAGATGAATTAGAAGAAGAGGCAGAACAACAAAAGGAAGAAGATAGTAGTGAGGATGATCAACTTGAAAATGAAGAAGTTGAAGAAGACAATGGAGATGATGAAGAAACTCTAGAAGAACCAGCAGACACATCTGGCAGAGGCATTGATGATAGAATTGCTGCATATCACGAATGGAAGGAAGGTGATACTAGACTTTAGCTTCAAAATTCAGAACATATGCTTAACGAAGAAGCTTGGTTCGTTGATTTTCTTGGGATCACAACCCTGGTTGGTGTACTTTATGAATCCTCACAATGGGATATGGTTGATGCAGCAAAGGCAAAAATACCTCTGATTTCTGATAATTTGAATCAGATGATGATGGTGATGATCATGATAATGATGATGGTGATGATCCAAATAATGATGATGATGGACAAGATAAAGAGGTTGAACAAACAGCTGATGCAATTGATGATAACATCCTCTTAAGTACTCTTCTACAAACACAAGAGCCAGCAAAGTCATCTCTATCAGCTAAGGCAAAACCATCAGCTCAACCACATGATCAGCAGACCATGGAAGCTGCTAACACTTCTGAACCGGTTCCACATGCTTCACAACTGTCTGTTGACACCACAGCTGAACCAACAATAGTGTTGGACACTGGATTAGTTGCTGCCACTCCAGTCAAGGCAACTCCCGGCAAAGAGCAAAGGGAAATAGGCGACATTGCTGCCCCAGAAATAACATCTACTCAAGTACTTGAAGAAGTAGAAGCTGGTGAAGATGTCACTCAACCGACAACACAACACCGTGAACCAGCTGAGATTCCTACCACTTTGCTTCACCAAGATAGAATACAACAAACAGAACCAGAACCAGCTGATATCTGTCACCAATTCACTCAACTGTCTACTTCATAACACATGAGGCTTTTCAAAAAGTAGCAGATCTGTTGGCTGAAGAACTGAAACAACAAGCAATGTATCTCAGATCCATGACTATGGCTTTTGAAGATGAGATCCACTCCATAGAGAAAAGATTCCAGGCTATTGTTGAGTACATTGATGCACAAAATATCGTTGTGCAAAGGCAGGGTGACTTGATGCGCCAGATGAACATAAATTTGACCAACAATATGGCAGGCCTTAGACAGCATGTTTCTCAAGAAAAGGAGTCCATGGCAATGGATTTTGGAACAATATTTGGCAGTGTGACCAATAAGTTGTCTAATCATGATAACAGATTCACATCTATTGAATCTAAATTTGACACTCTCATTGGTATAGCTGAAGCTACAAATAGCATCATGCTACAACAAAGGGATGATGCTTCCAAAAATTAGGAAAGAAATGATAAGCCTGAAGGATCAATAGTCAGACCCCCAAATTTTACTGAGGAACAACTAAGAGCAAGGGACAGAGAGCTAAGAATCCGAAACGAAGCTGAAGAACAAATAAGGAAGGCTAGAGAGGATAGGGAAAAGGCCTCAAATGAACCTTGCATAGGATTCTCTCATCCTATCCAAAGAAGAGATGACGACAGAGATAGACCAGGAAGGCAGCAAAGGCCTGGATTAAGTCAACAAAGAGGCTCAATGAGTCTACACTGATCCAGCACCGGTAGAGGTAGCAGCAGTACCAGATATGCTGGTGAGAATAACTCACAGAAACAGGCAAGAGTATGATGCCGAGATATTGGACAATGAAAGAGAGTTTTTCTGAACTCAGGATTGCCTATATCCTAATCAAAATCAAGATGAAGTATGGGCAGACTGGCTAGGCCGCTATGATGAGAAGATGAGAGATGATATGGCAAAAGTTTACAATGATGTCATAGAATATGCATCTCTTAAACAAAGTACTGGATCTGGCTCAATCAGCAGACCAAGTCAAGCCATACCCCTTACTGCAGAAGGACCAGAAGATCTATCCAGTGAACAACAGGAGGATTTTAACAACATGATAAAATTCTTCAGTCCTATAGGGAGAATGAACCATCAGGAACAATGGGGTCTGTTCAAGAATCTCAAGTTTGCTGATTCACACATTGCTGAAGCTAAGGATGGTCTTGAGAAATAGTTTGGAGCACCCAAGGCAAATTAGACTATGCCTGACTTTTACAGAATCATCAACAAGAGAGTATTTCTTGAGGTCTCTGAGTACACTGTCATGGCATACTGGAAATAAAAGTTCCCAGAAATTAATTGGAAAGACATGGAAGAGGCTCAGACTACAAAGTTCAAGAGGTACAAACAAGACTTAAGCAAAATGTAGATGTATCAATCTGAATCTGTTTTGAACTTACTTATCTTTTTGCCCTTGAAAGGATGAATAAAATTGTTGAGTTTTATTCTGATTATTATTATGAAAAATTTGCTAACTTATGTTCAGGCTTATAAGGGTTTTGGCATCATCAAAAAAGGGGAAATTGTTAGGAATGTTGTATTATGTTTTGATGATGGCCATACTAGCCGTTATAGCAAGCCTAAAATAAGTTAGAAATAACTGTATAAGTCTTTACTTAGAGTTTGACATGTTGTATATGTTGAGTCAGACAAGTAATGTACTAGTTGGTAGGATGGCGAAGTTAAACAGAAATCCGGCAGAGTGAAGCCAGCCAAGTACCAGCAGAGAAACTTAAGAGACATATGGTCTGACTTATAACCAGGAAAGTCTGTGATGACCTTGTATAAGTCTAAGTTATAATTCAAATGATGGAACACATTGTTCAAATATGGTGTACACTGATCTCACCCGAATCAAGGATTACTGAAGTACAAGAAGTACCTGAAAGATCAAAGAAAATAAAAATGCAATAAACCGGCAAAGTGAAATGACTATCGGCTGAGTAAAGACAAAGTAGTGAAGGAAAAACTAAATAGCCAAGTCAGAAGGATCATTTAACCATTCAGGGAACGGCCAAGTAAACTTTACTTGTTCAGATTTTGAAGAATAAAGAAGATTCAGAGGATCAAGCATTCAATGCATAATCAATTGAGGATCAATCAAAGACAGATTTTGTGATAGATGTTTGAAGAAAAATCCGACCACTGAAATCAAGGAGAATACAATTAAGGGGGAATCAAGAATTAAATGAAGGAAAATTCCCCACATTAAATAGCCAACGGACGAAAATTCAAAATAAGGGTTATCAAGGCTATAAATAGAAGGCATTGACAAACAAGAAATATAATGATTGAATCTGATAAGAAACAAGCAGAAACTCTGTCAATTTGAAAAGCCTTCTATCTAAACTTAAAGGATACATCTAAAGATCAACTCAACAACCAGAACTTAAATTCCTTATCAAGCACTGAGATTGATCACAATTCTGTGAATCCAATTCACATCAAACTGAAGCAATTGAATCAAAGGAATCTGAGAAGGAGTTGCGACCTTTGTGATAGCTGCTGAAATATTTGTTCTCAATGAGCAGTGATAGAGACTGAGTTACTGAAGCTTTTGTAGCCAAGGAGTGATAGTCTTTAAGATTGTGAAGCTTGTGTAGCCAAGGACAATCTAACTATTGTATCTGTGAAAACAATAATGAATTCCTCCAATCAACATATGAGAAGAGTGGATTAAGGGATTACACCACCCTGAACCACTATACACCTTTGTGTCTATTTACTTTCAACAAGTTACTTTACAAAACATTATTTCATGGCATATTATATTTGTGATTGTCTAATCTACGTTGAACCTACATTTAAAGAAGGGACTTATCTGCTGCCCAAAAGCCTTTAAATATAAGAAAAGTTTTTGAAACTCCATTATAGTCATTCACCCCCCTCTGACTATAGTTTTACCCTTCTCTGGGACCAACACGCCCTCTCGATATTAGCCTCAAACTTTGTCTCTAACAATACAATCCGGTATAACTGCTGAAAGAACGAAGCTATAACAGTCAAGAAATTCAGCCCATCTCACAGAAAGATACGTGGATGGATCCTGCCGTCTCTTATTAAAAAAATGGAATACTCCCTTTAGATAAGGTCCAAGCCAGGAAAATGAAACTCCTGGCCACCTGGTACTCTCTCTTCAACGACGTTTGGTACAAAAAGTCTTTCATATCCCCTTGGCTCAAGTGCGCTTCAGAAGATGAAGGAAATTACTTAATTCGTGGAATCCACTTAGGAATATGTGGAAATCATGCGGGAGCTCGAACGTTGGCTCAGAAATGTTGACTATTTGGCTACTATTGGCCTACAATGCAACAAGACACTCAATACCTCATTTAGAAGTGTAAATCATGTCAGGTACACGATGACCTTACCCATCAAGCCTCGCAAAACATGGTTCCAATAATATCACCATGGCCCTTCGATCAGTGGAGCGTTGATCTAGTCAGACCGCTCCTCCGAGCTCCAGGAAACTTCAAATTCCTGGTGGTCGCAGTACATTATTTCACAAAGTGGGTAGAAGTTGAAGCTCTAACCATGATTACAGCCAAGGCTATTCGGATATTCCTTTGAAAGAATATTGTATGCAGATACGGCATACCTAAAACACTGATCTCGGATAACATGACTCAATTTGAGGATAGGACTATCCAGGCATGGTGCTCCGAACTAGTGATCACCCAGCACTTCACATCTATTGGCTACCCGCAGGCGAATGGACAAGTTGAGCAGGCTAATAGGCAAATTAAGACTGGTCTGAAAAAAAGACTTAAAGAAGAATGAGAGAATTGGGTGGAACATCTGCCCAACATTTTGTGAGCCTACCGGACCACGCCCGAATCGGCCATAGAGGAAACACCCTTCTCCTTAGCCTACGGAAGCGAGTCGGTAATTCTGACAGAAATATGGCTCACTTCACCTCAGTTTGAGCTATATACAGAAGCAGATCAAGAGACTGAGCTCAGACACTCCAAAGACGATCTGGAGGAAGCTCGAGAAATAGCACTCATCAGAATGGCCAAGTATAAACATAGAATCTCCCAATACTACAACTCAAAAGTAAAACACTCATACTTCAGAGAAGGATCTGGTGCTAAGGAAAAATGAGGTTAGCCGGCAGGGCCCTCAGGGAAAACTAGACCCGAACTGGGAGGGCCCTTACAAAGTAATAAAGTGCATGGAAATGGTGCATATCAGCTGGCCGACTACAACGGCAGAACCATCCCCAGGAGCCGGCAAGCTAATAATCTGTGCAAGTTCTATATCTGGAACAGGTCTTAGACACTAGCATTTATTATTATGTCTATTTACTTTAGCGTTAAATGTTGGTCCCTTGAAAAGACTTTAGTTAAGTTTGGAGGGGGGTGAATAAACTTAACACTTAAAACTTTTGGAGTTAACAAACTCAAGCAACTTCGCAGCCTATTGAGACCTCAGGGCAGTCCGCGACACCTCGCAGCATGCTGATACACGTAGTCTATTGACAGTTGAGTTTACTGAATTTGTGCAGCGGAATTATATCAAAAATTAAGCCTTATTACTTGTTGTTAAATATGATACTAAGTATTAGATACTCAGTAGTGTAGGTGTGTGAGTTCAGTTGCTAGATTCAATAGGTTGATGTGTATAATAAACTAAATGCAGAATGTAAGTGCAGAAAGTAAGTAGGCAAATTTTATAGTGGTTCCAGGTGGTGTAATCCTGTCAGTCCACTCTTCTCCTGTGATGTTGGAGGTAATTCACTAGAGATCTTTGATTTAGCTGTTCCAAAGATTCCTAAGGTTTCTTGTCCTTCACCAATAACTATGGCTTCACAAACTGAACACTTGGAACAGGTAGGATTGCTGCTCCAAAGTCTTTCATGTTAGGAAAATATCATCGCAACGGAAGCGATTTATGGATCTAGATCTATATAATACACGTAATAAAACAACTAGATCTATTCTACAAGGGGGTTGTAGAACATACCTCTTGGATCTCAAAATCCAAGTTGGAGAACCGCAATAGAAAAGAAGATGTGAAGAGCACCACGATCTTCCATACGTGTGATCCAAGCAACTCCCGGTGGAAGGAAATCCTCGTCTCGAATCCTTCCGATATGCTACCCGGAAAAATCTCCAAGATTTTCCCCATATTCCCTTGGCCGAAAATTTGCTCCTTCTCTCTAAGAGAAGTCGAAATTTATGTGTTGTTTAAGGCTTGGGAGAACTCTCTTTATATAGGAGAGTAAAACTTAGCCTCCAAAGATTAAATAATTAAGAGATAATTATTACATTAATCCTTTTTCCAAATAAAAGATAAATATAATATTTATCCCAAACAAATTAGGATAAATAAATATATTATCCAATATTCCATGATTTATCATTTAACAAATAAAAGATAAATCACACATTAAATAATTATCCAAGAAAACAAATTCCTTAATAATTAAATAATATAACATGCGCACCTTTTCCTTCAAATTCAAAGTCCACGCATATTTGACCAATTTGGGTCAAAATTGGTCAACACACCAATTCGGGCCAAGTCCACGAAAAATGTCTTTTCCGTGTATTTAATTATTTAGTCCAACTAAACAATTAATTCACATATCGTTTTAATAAAGTCCAACAAGAACTAAATTAATATTATTAGGATTCGACGTCCGAGAATAGCTATGCTATATTAGGAGGCACGTCGGGGACCATGGACTAATAATCAGCGGCTCCGATAAATCAAATAAATAATTATCTTACGAACAGAATAATTATATTCGATAAATCAATCACAGGAATATGCCACCATAATCCCGTGACTGCACTCCTCCGATTATGAGATTATATTTATCTCCTCACGAGAATAATAATAAGCGTCCATTGATATAATCATTACATATGGATTAATCCTCCATAGACTGTTCATTCTAAATCGGGAAGTTACCGTTAACCCTTTCTAGAACCTCTTATCCTTATTTACCATTAACCCCCTAGTGATCAATTAATTCATACAACTCACTGGTAGCTAATCAGTGTAATATGAACTCCATGGATCGATCAGTTTCTAGGATTAACAAATAAGGGAACTGTCTATCTACTTCCATAAATGGAAGGAATGGATTCCGTATCTGTGATAACACAGACTACTCACTCAATCCAGTACAATGCCAAGATGGGGTAATTCAGACCACAGACTCAGTGTAATCCTTAACCGTCAAGTCAAACTTCATACTGATTCAAGCAGTTGACTGTGATCACCTCAGGATTAAGATATATCCATAAATATGATCATCCATTGATTCGATAAGAATTCTCAATTACGGAATTATATCGTGAACTCTAATCAAATCGGTCCGCCCTATATGATATATCTATCATATATAAATGCCCCATTAGGTTCTCTTAACCGAATGTCCGGATAAGACAATCACACCTATTGTGTTATGGGCACATTAATAGCACGTTAAAGGAGAGACCCGATACTCTCGATTAACTTCACTACGGGCTAATTGTATTTTAAGTACATCTTCACTAACTCAATCCTCCCGTGTATATACCATACACTGAGTTAAGTGATTACATAAACGATATACTTTAGGGTTTTCTGTAGTGTAAATACTATTGTCACATCGGTGATTATGAGAATAATAAATATGAATAATAATATCATTTCATTTATTAAATAAAACAATTACAAAATTGTCTTTCGGGCATCACACCTAACAATCTCCCACTTGCACGAAAGCATGTGATTAATTGTTTTAGAGCACACCCTATTATTTAAAATACAACAAACTACATCTCCCACTTGCTCTAAAGCAATGGAGACTCATCCCGTATGCTAGTACCCACTAAGCATATCATAACCATTTCAGATTCCAAAGTACACTCCGAGTATGCCGTCGTAGGACGGGTCGGTGACTCGGGGAGTACCTACATCTAAATGTCATGGGTCTTAATGATTAGTCGGGTTGTCGGCTTGAGACGATCCGTAGAATCGAAACGTTACCGGTCCATCTAATCATGTGGTACCGAGTAAACACCGAGCCCGAGATCGACTTAACGATCATCCTCAATCCGACTTAAAGTCAAAATCGGTGTATCACACATATCCAAGTTCATACATGAATATGTCCGCATATTATTCCTCGTTCTCTCAAGATACTAAAGGACATACTAAACTTGCTTTGTTAACCGCCGAATCTAAGATTCGATCAAAGTTGACGTTCAATAACCTGACCATCTCTTACTAGAAAGAGAATCTATCCCATTTCTCTTGATCCGAAGATTTAGAGAGTCATTCCTGAGGCATAGGGTAGAACTTCCTCGTTGAATGTTGCATACACGTATGCATCATCTTAACCAATAAGATGGATGGGAAACCAAAGGATCGATTCTAATGAATTCGACCGAGTCAAACTCTTAAGAATGTTGTCCAAATCTCTCGTTGCAGAGAATTGTGGTATTGTCGTATTTCGACTTCGTATAACACACCCATGTTGATTCCAACTCGGTGCGGTGTTATCCTTCACAAACACTAATATATATTTATATATTCACTACTATACTAAAATTGATATCCAAGCCTACAAAAAAGACTTATCAATATTCTCGGGTCAAATCCACATATTGTAGAAATATATGACTTCCAATGACCGAGAGGTTTGCTTTTTATCCACAAAGGACATAAGCCTTGACAAGTCATCCTATCATAAGTTCATAAGTCAATACCCTTCGTTTCGAATGAATCCGGACTCCGTTTGTTTGGCAAGAAAGTCTCGGGGAATCACCCATATTTTCTCGCTTTTGAACGAAATCATGCAATACCGAACTCATTCTACTCTTTTCCGTGTAGATCCAATTACTCCCACCGGGCCCGAGACGCTCGGTGGTTCTACAAGAGTATGAACAGCTCCGGAGTACCAAACTCCATTCACGGGGTTATGGCTTGTAAACCAACCTCTATTATCGAATCCTATACCGCTCACAAAAGAGCATAGGTCATCGATCGATCCTTAGACTACAAAGTCTCGAGAACTCGTAACGGGTGATGGATAAACCATACTCCTACTACATTCGGGTGGATCGAAATTCGATCTAGTTTAGTAGTATTTAGTGTTATCACCAACAACCGATGTTGGATGTGGTCCGATTTTAATCGTTAGTAACTACCTTGAGTAAACGTACTTCAAGGTTCAAGGTTTTTTTCGATCATGGATTCTATCGAAATGATGCAACAAAGATAACCGTCCCTTCCCGATTTCAAGAATCCTATATCTAACCTTTATACTCAATAGTTTAAAAGATATATCACGAATGGTCATTGACCGAACGTATGCACGAAATTCCCAGTCTTACCTTCAAGCAACGTGTGCTAAATGCTTATATTTACGGAAGTGGGGTGAACCGAATCCACACCTTATCCGTAAATTCCAAAGCATATTCTAGGTAGACTTCTCGGTCTTACATTTCAATGTAAACCGTTATTTCACTTCCAATATCTTTATTGAGTTAAGCAAAGTGTATTGTAGCACATCTAAAAAATATATAAGGCAATTTAACGGTTTCTCACTTAGTGAAAGCATTTCACTACGAGGCAAAGCCGAGCATCGTCCCTAGGACTATGTGATGGCCCATTTCGAGTATAGAATACTCTATCTCGTTGAAAACAGAGAAACCTCATAATATTTTGGATAAACTTACCGGAGTGTTTGAATAGTTATCGGACAAGAAGTCACTACTCGGAAGCTCCTACTAGCTCGTATCTTTCATCGACCCCGAAGGTCGTCATGAACAAGCTATGTTACTTCTTTATAACCATTATCCTTTCCCGATTGAAAGGAAACTTAGTCATTGAACCTTTGAGACAATATAACCAGACTGGGAGAAAAGAATCACCCCGAGCCGGTCTTCGTGTCTTGTCTTTTGTGGACTATGCACTAACTATGGAATATGAAGAAGCGTTTATCTAAATATAGAAACCAATTGCTTTTAACAGTTCTTAAGATGTGTTTTATATACATATTTCAGCAGTTGTTTCTGATTTGACTTTATCAAACAAAAGTCCGAGTCTTGGATTCGTACTACAAATGGTATATTCACTTTCTATACGACAAACAAATTATCGAATAGAAGGTAAATCCATTCGTTCCAACTAATCTTGAACAGAAAATAAATTTTCCGCGATATCCAAGGATTGAACCCGAGATTCATTTCCTTATATCACTCCCACTTTTCTAGCTAAAATTAACTGCCCGTTGTTTACTCCTTTAATCGTTAGATGCACTGCTACCTTGTTCTTCCAAAGAACCTAGCTCGAGAAAATCGTCAAGGATTCATAGGTTGGTGATCCAAAATCACTGTCCTTATCCTATGATTTTCAGTTAATTAATTTTCGGTTCAGCCTTAAAATTTTCTTAGTTTAGATGACTAACACTTTTAGACATATGCTCCCATTCTTGACTTTCCGTGAATGGAAACAGTCTTGAACCAGCGGTTCGTTTGAGTAGACACTACTCTTGAACCGTGGGATGTCTATTTCGAGTGTTACTCGTCGGGACTTCTCGGATTTTCTAATATACCAGAAAAAACAACAAATCATAACATTAAAGCTCCCACTAGTTTTTCGGTTCCAAATACCGTCTAACGAGCAATGCTTTATTTTTATGATTTTCCGATTTTTTCGATTAGAAAATCTTTCGTACATAGTTCTATTGTTTCCAGAAAAACAACAAATCATAGAAACTCCCACTAGTTCATCGATTCCAAATATCGTCTAACTAGCAACATTTCATGACTTTCCGGTTTTTCAATTAGAACGGTTACGTGTGTAGTCAGTTACACTTTTCTAATGTTCTAGAAAAACAACAAATCATAAAGCTCCCACTAGTTCATCGATTCCAAATATCGTCCAACTAGTAACACTTCATGATTTTCCGATTTTTCAATTAGAAAATTACTCGTGTAATCACTACACACTCAAAATTCACTAAGAATTTTAAAGTCCGAAATCACCTAAGTTTGTCTCCCGTTTGGCACGAGTGACACTAGTGACATATCTATATGTCACTCTGATTTTTAAAAGGCTTAAGAGAAAATATCTCTTTCGAAAAATAATTGCATTATCGATTAACTAGTTCAACGTCCTAGTTACTTTCCACTTTTTAACAAAGTCAATACTAGTCAATTAATTTTTTAAGCAATTTAGTAAGGGATATAATGTCGTAAATAAAATGACATATATTAATTCAAGTTTAACACTACTATATTAAATTTTAGGAATTGTAAACTAAAAAATAAGTCTACTCTACCATTCCAAGGTTTTAACCTCGCATCTCAGTGCCGCCGTAGGGTAGGTCAAAGAGATGACGGTTAAATCGAGACAATCTCATCAATGAATAACGTGTGAGAATCAAACATCCCACGAGAATCGAACATCCCTTTATTCATTGACTACCTTCCTTTTTTAGCCTAGATATTACCAAAAATACCCATGATGAGTGTGACCTACTATATTGGATCTCTTAGGTACGCCCGAGTGTGCCGTCGTAGGATAGGTCAGTGACCCGACGAGTACCCAGAAATCCTATCCTTTCGGAGACCAAGCCATGAATGTTGATAGGGGTGAACACCATCCGTAGGGGGACGAAATCAAAGCGCCGCGAGGCGTCACCCTTCTCTCACTTACTTGTATCTATAGTAGAGGCCGTGGGGTTGGCCGTCGCCTCCCCCGCTCCCACTCAATATTTTGGAAGTGGTTGTGGGTTAACTAACCACGTCTTTTTGATGTTATCATAAAAGCTCATCAAATCAAGGATTCCGAATGGTGTCGGTGACGTAGGCAAGCCTACCCGTCCTATTCGTTGGAACATATGTGACAGTCGGACGAAATCGGGTCAAGACAAACCTCATTGAGATAAGAAGGAATCACCCTCCGTTCCCCGGTGTAGCTTAGTCTTGCCGGACCCCCGTGCATACATCACACTAGGAGGGTTAAGTCGGTCGAGCCTAGCTCAGTTGACCACCCAACCTATAAGCGAACCGTTTTTATCCAAGATTTATTGTTCTTTTACCATCATTCAATCTCGTAGACACTACGAATTGAAAACGTGATCTCGTTTGTGCTTTAAGGCGGTTCACCGAGAACACACACCAAAAGGCTTAACGATTTCATAACCCGTCCTCGGATCATTAATTAGTTACTAAATTTATTAATTACCACGTATTAATTAAATTTCAACTAATTACACGAGTTTGTATACATGCCTATTTTAATTACCAAAATTAAAATTCTACATGTATGCATGGAGTGGATTTATGATATGATGCATGTCATGGCAATTCCGATTTTATATCTATTTTATGATCGAACACATAAAAAATAAATTACGGAAAATTTAAACACCGAGATGGATTTTTGGTACCCCCGTATCTAATCTATCCTAGGAAAAACAGTAAATTACATAATCTATGTCTTCGAGTCCTGATCTTCAAATCTTGAACTCGAAACTTCCGGATCTCGAACATTCGATCTTGACACGAACCACGAACGACGAGAGAGAGAGGAGGCCGTAATATACCAATATATTAAAATATATCTATATTAAATTGTTTTATATAAAAAAAAAATTCCTTTTCTTCACGGCAGAATCATCAAAAAAAAAAAATTTATTTATTTATTTTTTATTAATGCGGCAGCATCAGGTCAAATCCTTAAAAAATTAATTAATTTTTTTTTTTTTTTTGTTAAGTTACTGCATGCCTTTCGGCCATGCACAATTTAGGTCAAAAAAAAATAGATTGCCGTGAACAAAAATTGCCGCATGGGAAAAATTGCTGTGACAAAAAAAAAATAAAATAAAACAATCGGCCTCCTCCCGTTTTTACCTTCTTGATGATCTTCAACACCATGATCTTCAACACATCATCTTCGTCGTCTCGAATCCGGATCAAAATTAAAACAAAAGGTACTACCTTTTTACATAATAATTTCGAAAAATTGACATAAAAAAAATACAATTCCTATGCTCAATTGTTACTAAACAAGGAGCTACAATAGATCTAACGAGTAAACAGTACCAACCCAATCCATCTCTTCAACCAAGACATTCATAATCATAAAAAAAATAAAACAAAATTTCGGCCCCTTTTTTTAAAAAAATTGGGACAAAAAATCTACATGTTTTACCACTCCTAGATCTAATATTTTATACGTATAAATATAGATCACCATGGCGACTGATACCACTGTTAGGAAAATATCATCGCAACGGAAGCGATTTATGGATCTAGATCTATATAATACACGTAATAAAACAACTAGATCTATTCTACAAGGGGGTTGTAGAACATACCTCTTGGATCTCAAAATCCAAGTTGGAGAACCGCAATAGAAAAGAAGATGTGAAGAGCACCACGATCTTCCATACGTGTGATCCAAGCAACTCCCGGTGGAAGGAAATCCTCGTCTCGAATCCTTCCGATATGCTACCCGGAAAAATCTCCAAGATTTTCCCCATATTCCCCTTGGCCGAAAATTTGCTCCTTCTCTCTAAGAGAAGTCGAAATTTATGTGTTGTTTAAGGCTTGGGAGAACTCTCTTTATATAGGAGAGTAAAACTTAGCCTCCAAAGATTAAATAATTAAGAGATAATTATTACATTAATCCTTTTTCCAAATAAAAGATAAATATAATATTTATCCCAAACAAATTAGGATAAATAAATATATTATCCAATATTCCATGATTTATCATTTAACAAATAAAAGATAAATCACACATTAAATAATTATCCAAGAAAACAAATTCCTTAATAATTAAATAATATAACATGCGCACCTTTTCCTTCAAATTCAAAGTCCACGCATATTTGACCAATTTGGGTCAAAATTGGTCAACACACCAATTCGGGCCAAGTCCACGAAAAATGTCTTTTCCGTGTATTTAATTATTTAGTCCAACTAAACAATTAATTCACATATCGTTTTAATAAAGTCCAACAAGAACTAAATTAATATTATTAGGATTCGACGTCCGAGAATAGCTATGCTATATTAGGAGGCACGTCGGGGACCATGGACTAATAATCAGCGGCTCCGATAAATCAAATAAATAATTATCTTACGAACGAATAATTATATTCGATAAATCAATCACGGGAATATGCCACCATAATCCCGTGATCGCACTCCTCCGATTATGAGATTATATTTATCTCCTCACGAGAATAATAATAAGCGTCCATTGATATAATCATTACATATGGATTAATCCTCCATAGATCGTTCATTCTAAATCGGGAAGTTACCGTTAACCCTTTCTAGAACCTCTTATCCTTATTTACCATTAACCCCCTAGTGATCAATTAATTCATACAACTCATCGGTAGCTAATCGTGTAATATGAACTCCATGGATCGATCGGTTTCTAGGATTAACAAATAAAGGAACTGTCTATCTACTTCCATAAATGGAAGGAATGGATTCCGTATCTGTGATAACACAGACTACTCACTCAATCCAGTACAATGCCAAGATGGGGTAATTCAGACCACAGACTCAGTGTAATCCTTAACCGTCAAGTCAAACTTCATACTGATTCAAGCAATTGACTGTGATCACCTCAGGATTAAGATATATCCATAAATATGATCATCCATTGATTCGATAAGAATTCTCAATTACGGAATTATATCGTGAACTCTAATCAAATCGGTCCAGCCCTATATGATATATCTATCATATATAAATGCCCCATTAGGTTCTCTTAACCGAATGTCCGGATAAGACAATCACACCTATTGTGTTATGGGCACATTAATAGCACGTTAAAGGAGAGACCCGATACTCTCGATTAACTTCACTACGGGCTAATTGTATTTTAAGTACATCTTCACTAACTCAATCCTCCCGTGTATATACCATACACTGAGTTAAGTGATTACATAAACGATATACTTTAGGGTTTTCTGTAGTGTAAATACTATTGTCACATCGGTGATTATGAGAATAATAAATATGAATAATAATATCATTTCATTTATTAAATAAAACAATTACAAAATTGTCTTTCGGGCATCACACCTAACATTTCACTGGTCCTTGAAGGGTAGGATTGCCTCTTCACCAGCTCCACCACAAACAACAGTCTTTCACACCCAACAGATGCTTCACTGTATTCAGTAGATTCTTGTAAAAGAAAGATTGAATCAAATAAATGATTCAGTTGCAGCAGCTTGATCAGGATGATATGATCATCAGCTTGCAGTCTTCAAGTGTGTAAACTTGATGTAGCTTGAATACAGAATACACTTGAAGATTTTCTCTGGATCAGTAGCCTTAAGCTCAGTAAGTTCAGCAGGGTGTTTTTCTTGATAATAAAATGCAGCTCAGGATTATCTGTATTTTTCTCTTGTAAATCATCATCTTTTTCTGAGTTAGAAGTCCTCTATTTTTAGGTAGGAGTCCTTGTGACTTGTATTTGAAATTCAAATATAGCCGTTCCATGTTTTGTCCCATTTGACTTGCTTTCTGTCACTATTCATAGGACTGACATAGTCAGACTGCTTTTTGACCGAATGCAGTCTGTCCACCCTTTGACTTTTAACCATTGGATAAAGTCCTGAATCATCCCAACGTTCTTTTAATATCTACCATTGATTTGTTTGATAAATCAGAGGTAGTTAGCTGTCCTTATCCTTGTTTTCTTCCAATGTAATCTTGAATAAATCGAGGTATATGTATCAGCAGGTTTACGAGTCTGCTGAGTTACATATCAGTCAGCTGAACCATATTTTGCTAACTGTCTTTTATCTAACTTTTATTTACGAAGTTAGATTACACCTTTGTGCATATAAGTAAGTTCCAATCACCATCCAACTTAAGGAACTTAGACCTTGTACACAAGATATATGTAATCAGTTTAGGTCATCACAGACTTCCCTAAATTCTGATTCCATATCCTTGACTTTAACTACTAAGTTTGATCCCTTAGCCTTCATTAACTGAGTTTGAGCCCTCAGCCTTCAGTCTTCAGCAGGTTCCTGATAAGTCTACTGACCTAACTACCCTACTGACCTAGACTAGTCTGATGATATAAGTCAGCTGACCTTTACAGTGCTTGTTTGTTCAAACCTATACAAAGATCAAACTCTAATAAACCCATACATTTGATCTAGACATCTTTTTGCCTTTGCACTATAACAGTTAGTCTGGCACTCATCACTAAATCTTTAAAAATAAGTCCAACAATTTCCCCCCTTTTTGGTGATGATGCCAATACCCTCTCCTAACAGCAAAGCAAAAAGATTAAAAACAAAAACAGAACAAACTTGGTCAATTATCATTATAATCATTTGTTCAAAAATTATTATATTCTAGCATCAGCAAAGATAAAACATTGTAAAGTATGCTGATCTACTGTCTTCTTTCCCTTTCCTCTCTTGCTTTCTCTGCTTGTTCTTGGTAAGCTCTTATTTCCAAGATCATCTCTCGCATCCAGTCATTTTCAATCAGAGAGAAGTCAATGTGAGGATTCATATGCTTCCACCAATGCCAAGCTTCATGAAGAGTTAGATTTATCTGATGTACCCTGAAGCCTAACTTCATGTAAACTCCCTTGAATTCATTCAGTGATTCCTTTGCATTTGTGGTAGGTAAACTACTTTCACCTCTACCACCTCTTCCACCTCTTCTAGAAGCCCTCATGGCTTTAACTCTTGCTTCCCAAAATTTTAAACCCAAAAATGAGTTAAGACCTTCATGAAATCCCGTGTCATGATAGGGTCTCCTTCTGTTGTAGTATACCTTCTTGTACTGTTTGAGAAGATCATCTGTGAGTGGAAGTACGCAGTGCAAAGGTGTTCTCTATATGCATTTGTATCAGCTTCCCATCTCTTCTTTGCAAAAATCCTTGCGGCTTCTTTTGCTTCTGCTGTTTGGCTCTCTTCCCCCTTATTGACATCATCAACAAAACGGGACAGCAGGCCATGTAAACTCTCTTGTGTCAACACTGGATTCTTCATTTGACCTTCAATAATTTTAGTCCTAGTGTCTATAGATGTGATCCTTTCTTGCATTGTTTGCTCCAGCAGGGTTATCCTTTCATTGATCTTAGGATCTGGTACAGCAGGGTGAGATGCAACAGTAGCCACAACAGGCTTAGGTGATTCAGCAAGTTTGTCAAGTTTCTTATGAATGGATTCAAATTGTTCTTTCAGAAACTTTTCCTTCATTGTATTTCCTTGCTTAATCCCCTTAACATCCATAGCAAGATCATCTAGAGCATATTGTGTGGAAGTAATATTGGAGGCAACAGTTTCAGTGGTCCTCCCTCTATTCTCTACCAAATTCATTAAATCTTCAAATCTCTGCTCTTGCCTGTCAAGTTGAGTTCTTAAGTTTGCAATATCATTCCTGACAGTTCTCAACTCATTTATAACCTCTGCTGGTACTCCATCAGTCATATTTCCAGCAACTCCATCAGCAGGCTCTTCTACATTATATTGTGCCCTTTGTCTGCTGATGACCATTGCTCTACTTATATCTCTCCCAGCAGGGGCAGGTCCTTCCTCAACCATAGCACCAAGAATGTCCTCCATTATTGGATCTTATGCAGGTTGCTCAAAAATTGGTACAAATGCCTGTTGAGGTTCATCATCAACATTTTCTTCTTCAGGCATTTGAAATTCCTCATCACTGTAGTCATAGTCCACCAGCTGGTCATCTTCATCAATAACAGTAGTCTGCTGACTATCTTTCCCTATAGTGGTCTTGACTCCAGTAGGCTCCACTACAGCAGCCTCTTCAACAACTGTAGGGGTTTCCTCCAAACCCAAATATGGTTCCAACCTTTGTCCAGGTGCTGTTTGTAACTCAGCAGCCTGTACCTCCTGTTCCAACCTGTGTCCAGGTCATGTTTGTAACTCAACAGCCTGTACCTCCTCTTCAGTTCTTTGTTCTGGTACAATTTGTGCCACAACAACTTGATCAGGAAATATATCCATGTTTTCCTTTTGAAAGTCCCCAATATCATCAATTCTTCTTAGATAATTTGCAATTTTAGTAAGAGTGTCCTCAGTGTCAAATCCATCTTGATATTGAATTGAGTCCTCTGAACTAGCACTTGGCTCAACACGATTAGTAACCCTTTCATAATCCAAAACTTCATTCTGCCCAGCATCAGTAGGTTCATCTTCTGCACCATCAGTAGATCCTTGACCAGTGACTTCATCAATTGTTCCTCTAGCCACTGTACTGGTCTCCCGAGGGAACATGGGGGGTCATCATCAGAATCAGATGAATCACTGTCAGGTGTGTACTTTGGATCTCTGAACATAATTGCTCCACTTTTCTTTCCTTCATCCAATAGATCCATCAGCCTAGATTGCAGCATGGTTGTATCTATTAAGTCCAATAGGCTGTCCACACCCAGCTGATCAAATGCCCATTCTTCCAATCCACTCATTGGATCAGCAACTGGTTTCTGTCTTTTGTAGAATCCAAACTTCCATTGGAAATATTTTTGCACTTTTCTGAAGTTGGGATCTACTTTGCCATTTTTTGATGCCTTCTCATATGGCATAGTTGGCTTTCTAGGGGCAGATTCAAGACCTTGCTGACCTCCAAAGGTCCCAATCAGTAAGTTGAGAGTTTCCTCAACAGATGTCTCCAAGTCAGTAGGTTGCTTAGATTGAATATTTGTTCCTACTACCTCCATTTGTACAACACTTGGTTCCCCCTGACTTATATGCTCATCAGCAGGGTTAGCAGCAGACTGCTCTTCCCCCTGAACTATTACAGGAATTGCAGGGTCTTGTACCAATGTTTCAGTTACCACGGCGAAAAGTGCGGACTCGGTGGTCCGTCGTGGTTCTTCAATAAGTTGCTCAACAATAACTTGTGCAACTTCAGTGGGCTCAGGAACCGTAACAGGTGAGGATTCTGTTACTTCAACAAAGCAGGCTCAGGTACAGCAGACTGCTGTGATTCATCAAAAGATTGCTCAAAAACAACCTTTACATCCTCAGTAGGCTTTATAATAGTTATAGGTTCAGCATCAATAGCCTCTCCTCTTCTTCTTCTTCTTCTTCTACTTCTTGTTGTTTCCTCTGAGCCTCCAAATTTTTTAATTGTTTACCCTTGCCATACTTCTTCTTCTTGACAATCTCCTTCATTCTTTTGGAAAGTGGATCATCTTCAATATCAATAACTTTCCTCTTTTTACTTGCTTCTTTCTGCTGCTCCTTCAAAACTTCAGCAACAGTCTTCTTCCTTGCAGGAGCAGGTTTAGTAACCTCAATCTCTACTGGTCCCTCAGTGGACTCAGCAGTCTCTGCTGTTTGCTTCCTTGTCCTCTTAGGCTTTAACAACTCTGTTATTTTTCTTGTGTCAACAGCCTTTCTTTTCTCAGTAACTTTCTTTGGTGCAGCAGGTTTGACAACTGTCTTAACCTGCTCACCACCAGCATCACCATCATCTCCACCATTATCACTATCATCAGCCTCACTAACACCTTTATCATCATCATCTAGACTAGGGATAAGACAGTCAATTTCTTTCTTGTATCTGGATTGGTTTATCTTCTCAGGTGCAACATCAGGAATGTCCAAATGATTCAGCAGGGCCTGAACCATTAATCCTAAGGGTAAGGCCTTGGATTTCCTTTTTCCTTCTCTTTCTTCTTTTGCAACTTTCTTAATGTAGTGGATAAAGTATCCAGCCCAATCAAATTTCATACTTTTGCAAATAATCATCAGCAGCTCTATCTTGGGTCCTGATAGAGTATCAATACTTCCAACGAGGCCTAAGATATTCTTAGCAATGATTTTGCTCAGCAGGTTGTATTCAAATCCAATGTGTCTTACATTGATGCCAGGTATTGACTTGATGGCTTCATTAGTCTTGATTTTATCAACAAAATCTACCTTTGACAATCCCATTTCCTCAGGATTTATTGGAGCATCTATTACTTCATTAAAACCAAAAACTTCCCTCAGTAGGTTTGATGAAATTTCAATTTCTTGAGCATTTACAGTTGTGGTGAATGCTTCTCTTCCTTCACTTATCACAATATTTTTCTAGAAGCTAACAACATTTGTGTAAGATATTGTGTCCAATCTCAAATTAAGTATATTCTCCAAGCCTTCATATCTCTTTATTCTTCGACCAATGTTGATTGCTAGTTCAGTTTGGTTAGCATCAACAACAAAGCCTCTTACACTTTGGCTTGTTCCAATTTGAACATAAACCTTTTCCGCCATTGATATAAGAAAAAGATGAAGAAAATAACTTCTCAAATCTGTGTTCACACAGTGTAAATACAGAGAAAATCAATCTGAGATTTTTGTAGTAGCCTCTGTGTAATAGTCTGTGTATATATAAGTAAATGTAGTTGAAACTGTCAGAGCACGTACTGTGCATTTAACCATGATTAATCTGAGTGAATACTAACTTGACACGTGGCCCATTAATTCTCCATAACGTTTGTAACCCTTGGATCGTGTAACTGCGGTTATAAAGGATAGAATAAATATCCCACCAATTGCTTTTTGACTTTAGTAAGTTTGACTGAATAACGTATTCTTCAGCAGCCTTGTCATCAGCAAGGTCGGTTCGACGGCCTGGCCGTCGAAAAATATGCCTCAAGCGGCCTGGCGATAGAGTAACTCTGCTGATCTTTGATTCCTTCTTGTTTTGTTCAATTGATAATACAAGATGAAGTTTAATACCAATGACTGATCTGTCAAGTGAGCTCACCCAATCATGACAAAGACCAATCCCCTTGGCAACCTCATTTGCTCAATTGTCCATACATAAGTACATGGAATTGTTGATACCAATGACTAATCTGCTAAGTGAGCTCACCCAACATAGCAAAGACTAATCCCCTTGGTGAATTCCAGTACATTGTTGATTATCAGTCAACTTTAATAATTCCAAGTTCAGTCCTTAGTTTAGCAAATCTTTCACTATCCAGTGGTTTAGTGAAAATATCAGCAATTTGATCTTCAGTAGGGATGTAGAGAACCACCACATCTTTCTTCTCAACATGATCTCTTATAAAATGATGTCTTACATCAATATGCTTGGTCATTGAGTGCAAAACAGGATTTTCTGTGATTGCAATTGCACTTGTGTTGTCACACATGATTGGAATTTCCCTTTCTTCAATTCCATAATCCCTTAATTGTTGTCTTAACCACGTATTCGTGCACAAAGAACTTCCAGAGAAAGAATGTATTCGGCTTCAAGGTGGAAGTTGATATTGAGTTCTGTTTCTTGCTAAACCAGGAAACCAGCCTATTTCCCATTAACTGACAGGTTCCTGTGGTGCTTTTTCTATCAATCTTGCATCCAGCATAATCAGAATCTGAATAGGATATAACTTTGAAACTTCCATCTTTTGAATACCATATCCCTAATCCCAAAGTCTCTTTTAGATATCTAAGAACTCTTTTGATTGCACCTAAGTGACTTTCTTTAGGTTTAGATTGAAATCTTGCACAAACACCTACAACAAAGGATATATCAGTTTGCTGGCAGTAAGGTACATCAGACTGCCTATCATCCTTCTGTATAAAGTCTGATCAACATCTTTGCCTTCTTTATCTTCATCCAATCTGATATTTGTACTCATAGGAGTTGATATCTTGGTGCCGTTTTCCATACCAAACTTTTTCAGTAACTCCTTGGTATACTTGGTTTGATGAATGAAGATTCCATCTTTCATCTTTTAACTTGCAATCCCAAAAAGTAGTTCATTTCTCCCATCATACTCATTTGGAATTTACTCTTCATTAGATTTGCAAACTTTTCACATAATAATTCATTTTCAGAACCAAAGATTATTTCATCAACATAAATCTGTACCAGCAGGGTGCTGTCCTTCTCATTGATTCTGAAAAGAGTCTTATCAATGGTGCCTTTTGTAAAACCATTGTCCACCAAGAATTGAGATAAAGTCTTATACCATGCTCTTGGTGCTTGTTTCAAGCCATAAAGTGCTTTATTGAGTCTATACACTTTATCTTCTTGATCTTTAACTTCAAATCCAGGAGGTTGCTGAACATACACTTTCTCCTCTAGAATGCCATTCAAAAATGCACTCTTGACATCCATTTGATATACCTTGAAGTTTTTATATGCGGCATGATGTGCCAAGAATAATCGATAGCTTCCAATCTTGCAACGGGTGCATAAGTTTCATCAAAATCTATTCCTTCGCTTGAGAATAGCCTTTTGCAACTAGTCCGGCCTTATTCCTCACAATGGTACCGATTCATCAAGTTTGTTTCGTATACCCATTTAGTACCAATGATATTTGCATGACTAGGCCTTTCAACTAGTGTCCAAACTTGATTTCTTTCAAATTCATTTAACTCTTCTTGCATAGCAATTATCCAATCTGGATCTGAAATTGCTTCTTCAACAACTTTAGGTTCAACTTGAGATAGAAAACAAGTAAACATTGCTTCTAATTGTCTTCTAGTCCTCACACCTTGCTGTATGTTGCCAATGACTTGTTCAGCAGGGTGATCCCTTAACCATTGTGGATTCTGGTTAGATTGATTCTCAGGAACCTCATCTTCAGTAGGGTCTACTATTTCTTCAACAGGGGGTTCAGCAGATCCTTGAACTGCCTCAGTTGTTGCATCAGTAGTATTATTAGCAGGGTGTTCAGCAGGGGCAGAATCAGAAATCTTTAAGTCATTAAATCTTTCCAAAACTTCAACACAATCTGGATCAGTGACTTGTAGATTCTCAGCAGGTTCACAAGCTTCATCTTCCATACCAGTGAACTTAGGTTCATCAAACACAACATGGATTGTTTCTTCATGTTTTAATGACCTTTTGTTCAGTACCCTGAATGCCTTGCTGACTGAAGAATATCCCAAGAAAATTCCTTCATCTGATTTTGGTTGGAATGTCTTCAAATGTTCCTTATTATTCAAGATAAAACACTTGCTTCCAAATGGATGGAAATAGGATATGTTAGGTTTTCTTTCATTCCAAATCTCATAAGGTGTCTTCAGCATCTTCTTGTTCACTGAGGTTCTATTTTGTGTATATCATGTTGTATTAACTGCTTCAGCCCAATATCTTTCAGGTAGCAATGCTTCACAAATCATAGTTCTTCATGCTTCTTTTAGAGTCATGTTTCTTCTTTCAGCAACCCCATTTTGCTGAGGTGTATCAGCAGCAACAAGTTGATGTAGTACACCATTCTGTTCACAGTATTCTCTTATAACTTTATTGAGAAACTCAGTACCCATGTCTGATCTGATTTTTACTACTGTTAAACTTTTCTCATTCTGGTAATCTCTTCAAAAGTTCAGCATCTTTTGAAGTGTTTCACTTTTCTTGTTCATAAATACCACCCAAGTGTACCTTGAATAATCATCCACAACCACTAAGGTGTATTTCTTTCCTGTAACAATTGTTGGTGTAACTGGTCCAAATAAATCCATATGCATCAGCTCCAAGACTCTATTAGTTGATTGCTTAGTCTATGATTTGAAGCTTGACTTTGTTTGTTTACCTTGCTGACATGCATCACATATAGTATCTTTTTTGAATGTGATCTCAGGTAAACCAATCACCAGTTTCTTCTTCACCAACTGATTGATGTCATCAAAATTCAGATGATTCAGCTTCTTGTGCCATAGCCAATTAAGTTCTGATTTGGTATGCACAATCAGGCATGTTTCTGGAACTGCAGTAGACCAATCCACAACATACATCTTTTTTTGTCTTCTACCAGCCAATACAACTTGATCACCTCTTTCACTAATGATAGTACATTTGTTTTTGTCAAAAGTGACCTTGTATCCCATGTCACAGAATTGTCCAGTGCTCAGCAAGTTGTAGTCCAGTCCTTCCACATATGCAACATTCCTGATTATTAGTCCATTCCTCACAAGTGTGCCATATCCTCTTGTGTATCCAGGTGTATTCTTGTTGCCAAAATTCACCCTTGGACCATCCTTTGCCACATAGTTTGACAAACAGTGCTTATTCTTTGTCATATGTCTGGAACATCCATTGTCAAAGTACCAGACACCCTACAAAACAAAGTTAATACATTTTAGGTACCCAAACCTGTTTGGGTCCATAATGGTCAGTGGTAAGCATGACCCCTGGGATGTTTCCATAAGGTCTTCTCCTAAAAGTGTCATACTTTGGTTCATACATGTATTCTACACATCCATAAGTTTTAACAATTGGTTGTGTAGGATCCACATATGTTTTCTGGCCTTTTGGTTTATAATGCTGTTTGAAGTGATTTTTGTTGTTAGAAGCATTAGCATAACCATTAGTTTGCTGTATGTTAGGAACAGCCCTATTCTATGGAGTCTGCTGAGGTCCCTGCTGAGGTCTTGTATAAGCCCTCTGCTGAGTCCTTTGCTGATTCCATTGCTTAGGTTTTACCCTAGCAGCATGGTTATACTTGCTGTTTCTAGCATTAGATGCAGGAATATTCCAATCATCATCAGTAGGGAACAATCTACCTTTCCCCCTGAGATAAGTATCCTTAGAATGATTAACATTTTTGGGTTTAGGATTCTTATCCTTGTAATATTTTTGGTTCTTTCCTTTTTGTGGTCCAACAGACTTGGTAGAGGGTCCGCTATCAGTATGTCTAGAAGGCACAGCAGTCCTAATTTTGGATTTATTCTTTTTATTAGGAGCTGTTGACTTCTTTGACTTCTGATTTTGCTTTCTTGAAGCATTCTCAGTAGGTTTTACTACCTCAAAGCAACCTTACTGGGAGTTGAATCTTGTGCAGGTACAAACTTAGGACCAATTCTGGTACTAGGTTCAGTAACCTTACTGGATCCACTCTTTTTGGATTGTTGAGTTCCAAATCCAAGCCCTGTTCTATCACCATAAGGCTTTCCAGATTTGTATGCAGTAGAGGAACAAGATGGTTCAGTAGATTCAGAAGCTACTGGATGTTCAGCAGGCTTATACTGATTCTGTCCAACATCTTTTTCCTTACATTTTAGAACCCTTAATTCAGCATTCAATCTTTCAACTTCTACTTGAAGAGCTTCTTTTTCAGCCATAACAATCTCATAACCAGATTGTATTTTCCTTAGTTGATTGAGGATGGCATCCAAAGCTTCTTCATTGTAAGAGTTTCTAGGATTTGAACCACAAGTTGATTCATAATCACTTCCAGCAGGAGTGTTAATTGATACAGTATTGTATACCTCATATGTTTCATCCATATTAGCCATTAATGCATAGTCTTCCATATCAGCAACCAGTGCTGTGTCATCAGATTCATTTCCCTTTTCTGACTCAACTTCATACCCTGATTCATCTTCAGCAACCATAGCCTTCTTTCCATGTCTTCTATGTTGGCTTTTGGTCTTCAGTAGGTCTGGACAATCAGGTTTGAAATGTCCAGGCTTTTTGCAATTGAAGCAGAGATAATCTGGTTCCTTACTTTGTTTTAACTCAGGACAGACAGGTTTGAAGTGTCCTGGTTTCTTGCAATGAAAGCATAGATAATCATTGTCTTTCTTTGGTTCTTCTTTCTTCTTTTCACTGAATTTCTTATTGAAATTCCTTGGAGAACCCTTTCCACCTTTCATCATCCTGATTTTCTTACTCAGTAGGGCAATTTGCTCTTGCATTTCATCCAGCAGATCATCTTGAGCTCCTGATGTCTCTTCTTGATGTTTAGCAGCCAATGCAGTTGTCTTTGGTTCCTATTTTTCAGTGGTAGGAACCAATCTCTTGCTGAATTCATAAGCTTTAAGATCTGAGAATAATTTGAAAGTACCCTCTTCATGTAGCTTTCTCATTTCTTCTATTGCAGTGACTTTCATCTCCCAAACTTCTTTGTCAGGCAATGCTTCCAAGATTTTTGAGTTTATTTCTTCTTTTGAGTAACTTACACTCAGCAAGGTAAGTTCATCCAGGATAGCGTTGAATCTTGATTCCATCTGCTCAATGGTTTCATTTGGTAGCATTTTGAACTTTTGAAATCTCTTTTTGGCCACACTGATTTTATTCTTCTTGATTGCATCAGTGCCTTCACAGATCAACTGTATCTTGTCCCAAAGTTGTTTTGTTGTTTTGCAATCTTTAACCTTCATGTACATATTGCTATCCAAGGTTCTATAAATGATATCAATAGCAATATTGTTGAGGTTTGCTCTCTTTCTATCTTCAGCATTCCATTCTCTTTTTGGTTTTGGAATGTACTCTGTCACATCACCCACTGTTACTGACTTGGTAAACTCCAGTGGTCCATCTGTCAGCACATCCATCATTTCATCATGAGTTGCAGCAAGGTAAGCCTGCATTCGACGTTTATATTCATCAAATCTATCTAGAGAACACATCAGCATAGTTCTAGCATACTGGTTGTTATCCATGATGCAAAGCTTTGAAAATCAGTAATTTGAAAAGTTTTCAAAGTATTTTCACAAACACAACAAGTAGGATTACTTCAGAACAGAAGTCAGATCTGATACAAATTGTTGGTCCCTTGAAAAGGCTTTGGTTAAGTTTAAGGGGGGGGGGTGAATAAACTTAACACTTAAAAATTTTGGAGTTAACAAACTCAGCAACTTCGAACAGCCCGCCGATACGTCGCAGTCCGCGACACCTCGCAGCTCCGCCGATACACGGTAGTCTACTGACAGTTGAGTTTACTGAATTTGTGCAGTGGAATTATATCAAAATTAAGCCTTATTACTTGTTGTTAAATATGATACTAAGTATTGGATACTCAGTAGTGTAGGTGTGTGAGTTCAGTTGCTAGATTTAGTAGGTTGATGTTCGGTAAAAACTAGTTTTAAAATTTATAACCGAAACACCCCAAGTATAAGGTTCGTAGTATAGGATGTTAACGGGTCGTCCTAAGGGAGTGGAATGTTTATCGGATCAAAGTGCAATAATTAAGTCGATTATGTCACGACTATTAACTAAAACTAAGATTTATACCAATTATGAATTAATGAACAGTAACTACGATGAACAAGAATACGATGAACAAGTAACTAAGACGATGAACAAGAATCGGGAACCTAAATTATGCTTAAAACAGTGAAAAACAACTATAATCTTAAAACAACTAAACTTAGCAATCAACGATTGATACGAACTATTTGGTTTATCAAATAATTAAAACAACGGCAAGGCAACGGGAATCCACCGATCAATCAACCCAACCCCAACTAGACGGCAAGTTAAAGATATAATTTTTAGTAATGATCTATCACGAATTCGATTAAATTTCTCTAAACGAATTCTAGGGTTTCGTTTTCTTTTTCAAGTAAAACAAAACGACATGCAAAACATGATCACGAGATTATTTCTAATACTCCTACTCAACTAACTATGATCAATCTCTTGAAACATAATCAATCGCATCAATTGAAAAGGTCACAACTTGAACAATATTTTCATATAAATTCAAAGCATAAAAGATGGTTTCATCGATCTCTCGATTCGAATAAACGTAAACGATAAAAAACAATATCCAATTGATGAAAAATTATAACTTTACTCACTAAACATGTAGCAAAAATCTCTCTAGTTGGTGTTGATGTTGATCGGTTTCATCCGTTGTCCCACCGCGATGTGCTTAGCCAACAACCATGATGTTAATCGTGATCATTGGATGGGAAGAAATCATCTTCTTTTTTTGATAAAGCTCGGCTGCTCCTCTAAATTTTGTGTGAATGAATTGGTTGTCTTAGGGTTGGGTATTGCCTTCGCTTAAATAGAGTTGAGAGGCGGCTGAAAAAATTATGTATGTCGGTCGCTACGGTGACCTCCCGGACGTCCGTTCGATTAGATATTTATTGGAATAAAACTTCTAAAATTCATATCTTGAGTTGTAGACCTCCAAAAATTATGATCCGAATGTCCAAAAAAAGCTCTCGGAAAACTCTACAACTTTCATTAAGGACTCTTCTACAGAAAACGCGTTTTTGACTAGCCCGTCGTATTACGAGTCGTTTTCGGGATTTTCCCAAGCTTTATTTCATCTTCATCCTCTTGTATCTCTTTCTGTCCACTTTAATCTTCAATCAAACATCATTTAGACCTCTTCCATTCCACATTTGTGCACGTAAAAGATGACAAAACCGAGCAAAACGTAAAACCATACAAAATAGATAATAAAACCACGATATTTACTCGATTTTGCATTTTAACTATTCAAAACGTCATTTGCTCAATTAATCAATTATAAGCTCGAATTATACGAAAAACATCCATATATGGGGAATATTGATATAAAATATATCCTTATAAAACACTACAAATTGACCCTTAACAACTCCCCCACACTTATCTTTTGCTCGTCCCGAGCAAAACAAAACAAAGTCAAGCTCGAGACAAATAAACATCCATACAAATATGAAGTATATTCAATAACTTAGAAGTTCACCCGCATAGCCATAATAAACTTCCACTAAGTTCCACAATTTGAAAGTTATTCAAACCAAAACTAGCCCGGTTTCCCATCTAAGTTAGAAATATTCAAAAATTATAACAGGCACTTTACAAAACATACATATCCCAAAAAGAAATAGTATAGAATATCTAGAACATTTCGACGGACTCAGAGGATAATCCCTACAACATATCCTTCAGTTTATACTGGGTATAAGATTAACGATAACTAAGTCCTTACTTATTCATAATAATATATTTCAATATTTTCACTTTTTTCACACTTTTCTAACACACATCAGAATAAGCTTTTGCCCTCATAGTAGAATAGGACATTTCAAGATAATCCCCTACCTTACTCCAATCATAAGGCAGCTATAAACTGACTATCGTGAGCTTTTGGTCATCATAGTGGAATAGGACATACGTGGTACACCCTACCTCACCCAAATCATAAACCAGCTTCCGACACACACAATTACAATTATGTTTACTTAGAGATTTCTGGCTGGCAGTGGAAAAGATTATTTTCTAGTAGCACAGACCACTGAGCATAACACCTCAAGTAAACAATTTATTACTATTGCAAAGACTTAATCACGTTTCACTTATCACATTCAAACTTACGGATATTCACAAGTATGTCATACTTTAATCCTAGAATACAAACAACTAAACTTTTCAAGAATTGTACATAAGCAAAGAAACATGCTATAATCATCAAAAATCTCCAACTAAAATGGGGTAGGCTTTCAACATTTAGCTCATCATTTACTATGGCATGTGAAAAAGAGTGTCGGGTGAAACAACTAAAATTACTAAATATACGAGAATATAGCAAAAATGATATAAACTCAAGCAAAGATATGCCTTTGTCTACTCGGGATATAACAAAAAATTTGAAAATTAAGCACTTTTCATAGAAATACTAAAAATATGAGCAAACGAAAGTAGACATATAAATCATCTATCCCTTCCCCCACACTTAGATTGCAACTTGTCCTCAAGTTATACAGAAATAATAAATTAGAGAACTTAGCTGATTGGATGCTGGCAATTCCGGAAAAATCAACAAGAACAAGGATTGCTTGCATAGCTCAGTAGACTGTGGAGCATCACAGGAAAACTGAATTCATCGTGAAAGTGCACAATAGCTATCAAAAATATCCTGCAGACTTGATCAGTGCAAAAAGAGTCTACGGGGAAAAAGGATTATACATGTAAAACACATGGAAAAGAAGTTATAGAGATTCTTCAGATTAAGCTCATAGAAAGATGAAACATATACATGGAACATTACAAAATAGTAGGCTAGGTGCGACTACATGAAAATATACTAGAATGCAGCCTACATGATATGCAATCCTAAAAATAAAATAAATAAAAATAAATTCTGACAGGCTCAGGCTGAGCAAGTTGACCCCTGACAACTCTACAGTGACTACGGCCCGTGCGAAACAAAATAAAAACGAGGTAGTATAACGGAAACCGACCAGTTAACTACGCTCAAGAAAAATAAAAGAAAAATAGAAAAACAATGCAACTAGATGATATGCAGCTAAATGATATGCATCTAAGTGATATGCAAAAATAAAAGAAAGAAAACTAGCCCACTCATTTGCAACATGACATGTATATAATAAACGTCTACCAGATAATGACAGGTTACGATAAACGACGTTGTCTTGTCCATTACATGCGGTGTAGACGCGCTTTAAGACTCGTCAAAGGTGATAGCATTATGGAAAACCAACGAGTTAGCTATACTAAACGAGATATAACTCATAAGGTTTCCATCGTAGCAACGGAAAACCGACGAGTTACTACCCAAATGAGTTATAAAAATGACAAGGAAGCACATAAGTCTCAAAGCTCACAAGATTCATCACGGCGGTATGTAGCATACGGAAACCGACATTAGCTACTAATTAACACGAAGACCGGTTATAGCATACGAGAACCGACAAGTAACTATAACTTGCATAGATGAATCATGTATAAGGAATAAGATCATTTACTTAGCATGAATTCATAGATGGAAAGGTATAACATTCATATTCGGGACATCTATGTAAAAAATAAATAGGTCACGAGATGCTCGAATGTAAGCAATCCATACTAAATAAAAGCATTAGGAATGAGATCAAGAAAAACCTGGACTACTGAACTGGCGTTCAGCACAACAGACGGGCGTTCACCTAAAAATACAGCTTTGGACGAGCGTTCAGCAAAACAAACGCTCGTTTGACTTGAAAACCAACCGGACGGACGTTCAGAAAGCATAGACGCTCGTCTGGTCCTTTAAACCAGAACAGAGTCGAAAATATTTGAACGGACGAGCGTCCAATACTTTCAAACGCTCGTTTACCTGCAGCTAAAGAACTGGACGGGCGTTCACTAACTTGAACGCTCGTCCATACAACGAATACACAGCAGAGAGCAGGAAAACGCAGACAAACCCTAAAAACTTAAAACACATATTAACACAGAGCGACCACTTTCAATTAAAGCACAAAGAGGTTAGATCAGAAAACACATAAACACATACTTCACGTTTAAACAAATCGAGTAAAAAACTTTTGCACATTCTTAACCTTATGGTCATCGAAACACGGCAAAATAAAAACTCTCGATTTGGTAAACGCTACTTTTATTAAAACGAAAAATAAACGTAACAAAATCGAGAAATAACAAGATCAGATTCAACATGACACCTATTCCCCGGCAACGGCGCCAAAAACTTGTTCGGTAAAAACTAGTTTTAAAATTTTTAACCGAAACACCCCAAGTATAAGGTTCGTAGTATAGGATGTTAACGGGTCGTCCTAAGGGAGTGGAATGTTTATCGGATCAAAGTGCAATAATTAAGTCGATTATGTCACGACTATTAACTAAAACTAAGATTTATACTAATTATGAATTAATGAACAGTAACTACGATGAACAGTAAATACGATGAACAGTAACTAAGACGATGAACAAGAATCGGGAACCTAAATTATGCTTAAAACAGTGAAAAACAACTATAATCTTAAAACAACTAAACTTAGCAATCAACGATTGATACGAACTATTTGGTTTATCAAATAATTAAAACAACGGCAAGGCAACGGGAATCCACCGATCAATCAACCCAACCCCAACTAGACGGCAAGTTAAAGATATAATTTTTAGTAATGATCTATCACGAATTCGATTAAATTTCTCTAAACGAATTCTAGGGTTTCGTTTTCTTTTTCAAGTAAAACAAAACGACATGCAAAACACGATCACGAGATTATTTCTAATACTCCTACTCAACTAACTATGATCAATCTCTTGAAACATAATCAATCGCATCAATTGAAAAGGTCACAACTTGAACAATATTTTCATATAAATTCAAAGCATAAAAGATGGTTTCATCGATCTCTCGATTCGAATAAAACGTAAACGATAAAAAACAATATCCAATTGATGAAAAATTATAACTTTACTCACTAAACATGTAGCAAAAATCTCTCTAGTTGGTGTTGATGTTGATCGGTTTCATCCGTTGTCCCACCGCGATGTGCTTAGCCAACAACCATGATGTTAATCGTGATCATTGGATGGGAAGAAATCATCTTCTTTTTTTGATAAAGCTCGGCTGCTACTCTAAATTTGGTGTGAATGAATTGGTTGTCTTAGGGTTGGGTATTGCTTTCGCTTAAATAGAGTTGAGAGGCGGCTGAAAAAATTATGTATGTCGGCTGCTACAGTGACCTCCTAGACGTCCGTTCGATTAGATATTTATTGGAATAAAACTTCTAAAATTCATATCTTGAGTTGTAGACCTCCAACAATTATGATCCGAATGTCCAAAAAAAGCTCTCGGAAAACTCTACAACTTTCATTAAGGACTCTTCTTCAGAAAACGCGTTTTTGACTAGCCCGTCGTATTACGAGTCGTTTTCGGGATTTTCCCAAGCTTTATTTCATCTTCATCCTCTTGTATCTCTTTCTTTCCACTTTAATCTTCAATCAAACATCATTTAGACGTCTTCCATTCCACATTTGTGCACCTAAAAGATGACAAAACCGAGCAAAACGTAAAACCATACAAAATAGATAATAAAACCACGATATTTACTCGATTTTGCATCTTAACTATTCAAAACGTCATTTGCTCAATTAATCGATTATAAGCTCGAATTCTACGAAAAACATCCATATATGGGGAATATTGATATAAAATATATCCTTATAAAACACTACAAATTGACCCTTAACAGTTGATGTGTATAATAAACTAAATGCAGAATGTAAGTGCAGAAAGTAAGTAGGCAAATTTTATAGTGGTTCCAGGTGGTGTAATCCTGTCAGTCCACTCTTCTCCTGTGATGTTGGAGGTAATTCACTAGAGATCTTTGATGTAGCTGTTACAAAGATTCTTAAGGTTGCTTGTCCTTCACCAATAACTATGGCTTCACAAACTGAACACTTAGAACAGTAGGATTCTTCGCTCCAAAGTCTTCCATTGGTCCTTGAAGGGTAGGATTGCCTCTTCACCACGGCTCCACCACAAACAACGATCTTTCACACCCAACGGATGCTTCTTGTCTTCGTAGATTCTTGTAAAAGAAAGATTGAATCAAATAAATGATTCAGTTGCAGCAGCTTGATCAGGATGATATGATCAGCAGCTTGCAGTCTTCAAGTGTGTAAACTTGATGTAGCTTGAATACAGAATACACTTGAAGATTTTCTCTCGGATCGTAGCCTTAAGCTCAGTAAGTTCAGCATGGTGCTTTTCTTGATAATAAAATGCAGCTCAGGATTATCTGTATTTTTCTCTTGTAAATCATCATCTTTTTCTGAGTTAGAAGTCCTCTATTTATAGGTAGGAGTCCTTGTGACTTGTATTTGAAATTCAAATGTAGCCGTTCCATGTTTTGTCCCATTTGACTTGTTTTCTGTCACTATTCATAGGACTGACACAGTCAGACTGCTTTTTGACCGAATGCAGTCTGTCCACCCTTTGACTTGTAACCATTGGATAAATTCCTAAATCATCCCAACATTCTTTTAATCTCTACCATTGATTTGTTTGATAAATCAGAGGTAGTTAGCTATCCTTATCCTTGTTTTCTTCCAATGTAATCTTGAATAAATCGAGGTATATGTATCAGCAGGTTTATGAGTCTACTGAGATACATATCAGTCAGCTGAACCATATTTTGCTAACTGTCTTTTATCTAACTTTTATTTATGAAGTTAGATTACACCTTTTTGCATATAACTAAGTTCCAATCACCATCCAACTTAAGGAACTTAGACCTTGTACACAAGATATATGTAATCAGTTTAGGTCATCACAGACTTCCCTAAATTCTGATTCCATATCCTTGACTTTAACTACTAAGTTTGATCCTTTAGCCTTCATTAACAGAGTTTGAGCCCTCAGCCTTCAGTTTCAGCAGGTTCCTGATAAGTCTACGGACCTAACTACACTACTGACCTAGACTAGTGTTGATATAAGTCAGCTGACCTTTACAGTGCTTGTTTGATCAAACCTATACAAAGATCAAACTCTAATAAACTTATACATTTGATCTAGACATCTTTTTGCCTTTTCACTATAACAGTTAGTCTGGCACTCATCACTAAAACTTTAAAAATAAGTCCATCATTAAATAAGATTATATTGATGCAACTATGCTAATACAAAAATATTTTGTTGTATCTTTGCAATACTTGTGCGTGATAACGCGAAATTTCCGTCTGAACTCCGACACGTCGGGCTCGGTAAAGTATGTAGGAAGTCAGTCTAATATGGCCCAGCTCACCCTATACTTATACTCGAAGTCAGTCTAATATGGCCCAGCTCGCCCAACACTTATACGGGAAGTTAGTCTAATTTGGCCCAACTCTTCCAACACTTAGGCAGGAAGTCAGTCTAATCTAGCCCAGCTCGTCAATACTTATGCGGGAAGTTTGTCTGATCTGGTGCAGCTCGCCCAATACTTATGTAATATTCCGATTTTTGAGAAAGGGCAGACATGTCATTTTGCAAAAACAAAATATTATTATTCTGACTTCTTTTATTGGAGTTAAGTTTTTGAGTTTTATATATATATATATATATTTATATATATATATATATATATATATATATATATATATATATATATATATATATATATATATATTAAGGAAATCGATTTTAAGGGTAATTAAGGGAATAGGTGATTTTGGGAAAAAAACTTATTTAAGGAAAAATAATTCCCATTATACGAAAACCTATTAGAAAATAAGATTTTCTCCTCCTATCTCCTTCTTTCTGCATGTGGTAGTTTGAAAAGAAGGGCTAAGAGATTTCCTTCGTTTTCTAAGTCGAATCTCAACCGTTTTCAGATTCGAGTAAAGCGTTGGGATCGTCGTGAAAAGGGCGTCGTTTCAACACAAGAAAGTTGGAGCTTTTCTCGAGGTATGATTTTCGACATGACTGATGTTTTGGGTGAGTTTGATGGATCAAAACTCATGTCTTTCATAGTCTCGATGTGTTAGAAGTTTGTGATCGATTCTATTGCGAATTCGGATTGATCATATAGGTTTCTCTGTGAAAGGTGTTCGTTTGTGTAGTTTTTATGAGGTTTTGGACTTGGATTAGCTTGCTAAAAGGTATGAGGGTCTTCCTAAACGTTAATTACGGCTTATAGGGTTTAAGTTGTGATTTTGTTGATGTTTTGGATGTGAGAATTCACGCTACGAGTTGTTTAAGAATCATAGGATGTTATTGTCCTATAAAGGTCAAGATTTTCTACTATTGTTTTGAGTATATTGAAGTTGAACAAGTTTGAGGACAATTAAAGATCGATTAGGGTTCAAAACTGAGTTTTTGGAAGTTTCCGCACTTGGTGCGGGTGCACCAAGCCCAGTGCGGACGCACTGGAGGTCCTCAACAAGAATTTTTACATTCAGAGAGTTAGTGTGGGTGCACCAGATCCGGTGCAAGCATACTGGAGCCCAGTTCTGGCAAGTGGACAAGCAGAAACCAAAATTTTACATATAGAGGCTCAGTGTGGGCGCACTGAACCCAATGTAGGCGCACTGGACCTCCTTTTTGATGAATAACTTGATTTTAGCTAAGATATGGGTTTTAAACATTGTTCTTGAATCTTATAACATTAATTAAGCCTGAACAATCCTCGATTGAGCTTCCGATTCATTTAGTTTCGGCACCGGGTGTACTCTTAAAGGGAGTTGAAGTTCGGATCCATCGGAAGTGCATGAAAGGGCTTGTGCTTTGATGAACTAGAGTTCTTCAATGTATGTGTACTTGATAGGATGTGATGTCTAGCTGTCTTAGTGAGGGAGTAGGGTTGTTAAGGTGGGGTTCACTTTGAAAACACTTAGGTGGCTAGTCAATACACAGTAATAACTATATAAGTGTAGTAAAAGATAAAACATCACACATTCTCGGTTAGGCTCTAATTCATTTCAGCGATGTGATACGTTCATAAAAGGTGAACAACGCTACTGGCTCAAAAGGCTGAAGGGTAGTGCAGGAAATTCATCGAACGTATATTCATACCGGGGAGATCCCGGGACTATCGATGCTAATCACCGTAGTTGGCAAGTATATCTCGTGATGGATACGCATCATGCATAGTGCCCTTGAGTAATGATGTAACCAAGATAAGCTAAGCTAGAAACGTATAGTCATGATGTGTCGATAGGCATGGAATGAACCTTAGATGGAGTCGGTATCATAAAGATAATAGTTATAATAAAATTTGTTAAAGAGCCTTAGTTAATTTGTAGCTTCTACTTCTTACTTTGTACAATGTACTTACCTCAAATGTATGTTTATTTATGTGTTTGGAGGGAGAGAAGACGAACAGGTAAATCCGGAGTTCGAGGAGGACTTTGACGACGACGTTTAAGGATGCCGAAGTTGAATAGCTTATTTATTCTTGCTTTCATTTATACTTTAGAATTGTTTGGAAACATTGTAACTTCCTTTTAGTACTTTTTGGAGGTTTCGTACATTTTGTTTCGTTTGGTTTTGCAATGTAATAAATGTTACATTTCTCTCTTTAGATATTGAGTTTCTATTCTTGGTTATTGAAAAAAAATTACCCGGGTCTTTTTGCTTCCGTTTTGCTTAACTCGATGCGACGTAGTAGAAGCTTACGTATATAGTGGAATTTATTTTATTTTATACGTACCGAACTTTCCTTTTTCCGGATAAGGACTCGGTGACCGGGAACGGGGCGTTACAACTTATACAGGAAGTCAGTCTAATCGGGCGCAGCTGCCCAACACTTATGTGGGAAGTCAGTCTAATCTGGACCAGCTCGCCCAACACGTATGCAGGAAATCATGCTATTCTGGCCCAGCTCGCCCAACACTTATGCGGGAAGTCAGTCTAATCTGGCCCAGCTCTCCCGATACTTATACGGGAAGTCAGCCTAATCTGGCCCAGATCGCCCGATACTTATACGAGAAATTAGTCTAATCTGACCCAGCTCACCTAATACTTATGCGGGAAGTCAGTCTAATCTGGGCCAGCTCACCCAACACTTATGCGGGAAGTCAGTCTATCTGGCCCAGCTCACCCAACACTTATGCGGGAAGTCAGCCTAACCTGGCCCAGTAATCCAATTTAACACGAGTTTGATGAACCCTCACCAACAAATAGCTGCACTCCGGAATGTCAGGCTTGGACAATCATACGTCCGAGCCCCAATACAAGATGACTGGATTAACACAAACCTAAGTATGCCATCCAGAACTACCAAGTAATGCATGGCATACTGGGGGGCAAGATACCTCATCATCAAAGAAGTGCTTAAAGTAAGGTACTCAAAATAAATTAATCAAAAGGACTTTCATTCTCAAATGGTGATGATTACAATAAATTTGATTTTTTCATAGCAAAATTACATGGACTATGCCTAAATAAGACATATGCATGTGGAGCCTAATCTACTCGTGCCTCTGAGCCAGAAGGGGCCGACCTCGAGGGATCGGCACCAGCTGATGATCGGTGGAGGGATTTGACATTGGGATACTTAGCCATAAGATCCACTCCCACCTGAAACTTCTTCACCCGAACGGAGTACTCCATATCTGCGCCGGGCTTATACAAGTCTTGATGGGCCAGGCTGTTTACAAGTAGCTCAGGAAAATGGGCTCTACAATCGTCTAACCCCAGTACGTACATAGATCTCACGGCAGGGGCTAGCAACCGTGTTAAGGACCCGATGAAGTCAGTAGATGCCTTGTAATCTCGTACAGCTTGAGTAGTAGCCTCCTTTAGCCGACTAGTTAAGGCCTGAACAATCGTCTGCAGCTCGGCCACCTCAGATCAGATTCTAGTGATGGCCTTGCTAGCTCTGCCTCCTTCTCCTGATATTCATCCCAGGCAGTTTAAAGCTGAGCTGCATATTCTGACCTCGAAGCGTCCAGTTTTTCCACCTAAGCTGACAATTGCTTGCGGAGGTCCTCAATCTCCTCATCTTTGGACTTCAGGTCGGAAGTTCTCTTAGCAGACTTGGCCGAAGATCTGGTGAGCCGTGAAAATACCTTCTAGCCGACATAAGACCCCTGAGATCATACAAGATGAGCCATGAAAATTCACTTAAACAAAGAAAATAAACATCATAGAGACTTACGTATTTCATAGCTTCGAACCCGACCTCCAATATCTATAGATCGGTCATTGCATAAATCTCCTCCAGCCACGCTCGAGCCTCCTCTTCAACCGAACGGGATGAGGAACCAGGGTCGGCCTCAAGTCAGCCTCCCTTCTGTCTCTCTTCCGGCATATAACCCCGGTCCGTCTGGCCATTCACGTGAGAGGGTTTGCCACCCTCGTCATCCTGACCTTCGGAGTCGAAAGCAGGACTCGCATAAGTCTCGGCTTTGCTTCTTTGTCCCAACCTCTCTTTGTTTGGATCAGACTCGTGTCGGGATCTTTTCGAGCAAGGGTGTCTCCGGCTCCGATTCCTCCTCCTCATCCTCGTCTTGCCTTAGTGGAGTCGCATGAGAGGAAATCTCGATAACGAGAGGATCTTCATTCTCCCTCGAAGAGTGGGGCCCTTAAAAAGCGTCATCCTCCAGCTCGGATAGCAGCCGAGCCACAGAAGCATCCATAGAAGATCCCATGGTCCGAACACAGGGACCTTCAACATAATCCCCGCCTGTAGCTGCGTCCTTTTCAGCTGGCCGCTCTACTTCCACTCTGGGGTTAGCTCTTTGAAGACCGGCTAGAACCCTCACTACGAACAACACACCTCAAAATTTTTAGTTAAGGCACGAAAGCTAAAAAAACAAAGATAGGTTTACTTACAGACATCTCGACCCTCGATGCTTAGAGGCACGTGAGGATCGGGACCAGCTCCTTCCAGCCGAGCCGCAACGATCAGCTCGAAAGAAAATTCCCGAAACCGGATGAAAACCCCCGCGTTCCGAACAGCCTCGATTGCACTGGAATCCGCTAGATATGTACACTCATCCTTTTGTAAGGGGCTCATCTTCCATCGCCCCATCCAAGCTCATCCTCCATCCCGGACAAAGAAAAAGCGACCACGCCAGTCTTTGTACGACGACCCATCCGCAAGCATCTCCTTTACCCCCGACCTATGGGGGAAGCTATACCATCCTTAAAGCCCATGGATCTGCACGGCATGGTGGAACACTCTGAAGAGGCCTACCGAGAACCACACCCTAATCGCCTGACAAATAATAGTAAAACCTATAATGCTTCTAACCCTCTAAGGAGCAACCTGAGCAACACCTATCCCATAACGTCTTATAACGGCCAGGAAAGCTGGACATAGAGGCAACCTCAATCTGGCCTAGAATTGGGCCATATAGATAGCGAAATTCCCTTCTGGGGTATGAGACGCGTACGACCGCGGATCAACAGGAAGCGAGGGCAAATTCCTCTAGACTTACCCCGTATTCTCAACAAATATACTCCATACTACTCTGACTCAGAACCGAAACCATTCTATGTCCACCCATGATCTGTTAAGTAGCTCGTTGAACTTTAAGCCTCAAAAGGGAGTCAAATGTGCTCGATGAGGGACTAGAAGAAGAAACGGCAGGAACCGGTTGTGGAAGGACGTAATGAATCTCCTTAAAAACCACGGGCGTAGTCCAGGACTCCTTATTGCAGCCTCGGTCCTAGGCAAAAGTGGCTCATCTCCAGAGGAATCGGATGAAGTTGATCCCCTCATTAACAGACGCACCGGAAAAAAAAGAAATGAAGAAGTGGTGAGAGAAAAGCGTAGCCCTGAATTGACAACTGATGTATCGACGATTGACATGACGGGTTATAAACCCTTAAGGTCTGCCTGGGAAACCGTCCTAATTCAAATAAGTGGAAAGCGACGCCTCAAATCCTGGGACAGCTATGACAGCGTCATAACGCCAGTCCTACCACTTGCAAGCAAAGTTCAAAAGTCCATAAGTTTATATGACCGAGCCGAGCCGCAATCTAGGCAGACCCGAGCTGACCTCAGTAGTTCAGCTGGATCTGAGGGGCTTATGAAGGTGGCTGGACTAGCACCGCACCACGTGTCATCCCCACAACGATTCAACAATAAATGAAGATAGATAAAGTCCACTCCAATGGCCTAAAGACCTAAGCTGAGCAAGCTCGACCCCTCTCCCGACCTTACAGATCGGCCAAGGCATAGATCAGCCTACCCGTGTCCAACCCTACAGGTCGGTCTAAGTCCTTCTCGGACAAAAGTCCCACATGCATAATTAATCAGATAAACATGGAAAGAATCTTCAGCCATAGAGGCTCCTATCCGATATTCAAATCACCTAGATTGTCTCCTAGAATCAAGGGGATTAAATCGTGATTATCTCTTCCTTAAGGAACACGAAACCACATCCCACCAAGAACCCAGCCCATGATGGCCTAGGGCATAAGCCCCTCCATATAAACTATGCTTAAGGACTACGATGACTTGATTCCTGAACAATTACAGGATACGTAGGCAGCTTGAGATGCAATATCTCAAGTCCAGTCCAAAACACCACAAACCACCCCCTTTTATCGTGTTTAGTTTTCTTGAAGCTGGTGCAGGTTGTCACTAGGAGTAAAAGGCCCTGGAATTAATACCCAATGATTTAACATCGTCAGGGACCTTGAAGAACAGCAGTAATGGTGCGATTTCCAGCTAAACTTGATCTTTTATAGCACTTTAGACACGCAGTAATATAATACACCGGAATGAATGAAATGTAATGCAATGAAGGCATTACACTATTGTGTTTGACATTCGGTTGATTGTAATGCATATTATTCAACGGAAAGTGACTGTTGGTACGGTGGTGGTTGGAGACGGTGACTAGAAGGTAATTGATGGCACGTTGATGACCTAAATGGTGGCGGTAGATGGTGGATGATGACATATGGTAGTGTTAGTAGACGGTAGCAGGGTGTGGTATATAGTTGTCATCAACATATGGTGGTGGCGGGCTGGTATTGACCGGTAGTGCGTGTTGGCCAAAATGGTGGTGGCAGATGTTGAAGTGAAGATTAGCAGCTACAAAACCAACAGCAAGAAGCACATTAGGATCAATATACATCAGCAGCATTCTGTGGAGCATTTCATCGAACATTTATATAGGAAAATGGTTAGGAAGTTAGTTAGCACAATTAACTGCTATCAGTTACTTAGTTAAGGGAACCAGATGTTTAGTAAGCTCCATATGAAGTTGAACAACACTTTGTAACAATCATAATTGTGATAATGAAATTCAGAGTTCCGTCTTCTTGTTCATAGTTCTGTTTTCTCTCATTTACATTTTTGGTTTTCAGTTTTGTTTCTTCATCATGAATATGATGAAAATTATCATGGTATCAGAGAAATTCTAAAGAAGATTCGCTTATGTTCACTCTGATTTTGTTGTTCTTAGTGAATTTATGTTTCTTACGAAGAATTTTCCATGGCAGCTGATAATCAGAATCAAGAATTGGTGATTGCAGATTTACCCATGTATCCTAATGAGAATCATGCGTTAGTTTTGGTATCTCCTCCCCATGATGAGAAGAACTATCATAGTTGGAGGGAATCTATGTTAACTGCTCTCTCTTCCAAGAACAAGTTGAAAATCATTGATGGTTCGATTGAGCCTCCATTGCCAAATCATCCCAATTACAAGGCATGGCGTCAATGCAATAGCATGGTCAAATCTTGGTTAGTAAATTCTATTTTTAAATCCATTGCACAGAGTATCTTGTTTTATATAATAGCCAAGGATATTTGGGATGATCTTGAGGAGAGATATAGTGGTGAGATACTTATACTTTGTAAGATATTATGGAAGAAATCCAAAATACAAAGAAAGGAAGTCTTTCCGTGTATCAATACTTTGCAAAATTGAAGACTCATTGAGGTCAGGTTCTACTCTCTACTCCTCTTCCTGATTGTGATTGTGGAAAAATATGGTTCAAGGCATATAATGAAAGACAATATGTGTTGGAAATAAAATTTATGTTTTGATGATAATTCATCTTATTTGTTAAAATAATATCTTAACCCCATTGATGAAGTGATGAAGCCAGCTGTTATAGTGGAAAGCTAAAAAATGTCTAGAACTGAATGTATAAGTTTTACTAGAGTCTGATATTTGTATAGGTTACATCAGACAAGCACTGTAATTGTTAGTGTGTCGTAAAACTGAAAACTGGAAATCATTTAGAAAACTGGAAATCATCAAGACAAGCAAACTGACTCAGAATACACCTACATGGAACTGAAGAAGGTAAGTTCGTTGAGAGTTACAGACTCGGTTGGCTTATCTATAAGATTGAAGAACTGAGGGACACAGACTCAGTTATTGAAGAATGAAGAACTGAGGGTTCAAACTCAGTTATGAAGATTATAAGTCGAGACTGTAAAGTTAGACTTCAGGCAAGATTGTGGTGACCTGAACTGACTTTATAGATCTTGTATGAAGACCTAAGAATCATAAGGACAATGAATTCTTAGATGATAATGAATCATGGTGTACTCTAATTAAGTCAATAATAATCAGATGAAAACTGGAGTACTGATATTTGAAGAAGAGTAAAACTCAGTTAATGCTCCATGTTAGTCAGGAAACTGACAAAAGAAAAACTCAGTATAAAATTGATAAGGAAACTCAGTTTTATGAGTCAGCCATCCAACAAACTGATCGTACAATCGAACGTTATAAAGAAAGCAATTTCATTGGATGAGTTACTGACACATCAGAACGGTCAGAAAATATAGCCGTTGCAAGATAGACGTTGATACAATTCAATTTGAAGCCAGTTGAACGATGGACTTCACACTATAAATAGAAGACTTTGCACTAACAACAAATATATAGAACAGAGCATATACAAGAATTAACAAGCAATTTTGTGCATCAGTCTATTGAATTGTTATCATCTCTGAACTATAACAAGATCACATCTAGTATTTCTTCAAGTGTTCAAGCTACAAGAATTTATCAAGGATTAAACACTTCGAAGAACCACAAACAAGAATCAACTTATTGATTCTCAGCCCAACCTTGATTCTACATCAAAGGTTTTAGACTGTGAAGCAAACCGGGAAGGTTTCGCCAAGGACAGTTGTGACAAGCGATCGGGTAGGATCGTGTTTGTGGTGGAAGCTGGTGAAGAGGAAATCCTACCCTCTAAGGACCAGTGGTTCAAGCATTTGAAGAGCAGCAATTCTACCTGTTCTACAACTGTTTAGATAGTGAAGCTAGGGATTAGCCAAGGACTATTGTTTAGGACTTTTTGTAACAGTTCACCTCAAGAAGTTCTAGTGGAATTTTCCTCCGCACCACAGGGGAAGAGAGGACGTACATGATTACACCACCTGAAACCTCTATAATTCTCATCTTATTTACTTTACGCACTTATTTATTTATTCAGCATTTACTTACAGCATTGTGATACTTGATTGTTATACACCTCACAGTCACAACTGACATTCACCAGAATTCAGTTCACATCACTCAGTTTTCATGATAGAATAACAATATCAAGAAAAAGGCTAAAAACATATCCGCTGCCGGTTGACTCAGTTTCCCCTTAAGTCAGTTTGACTTGATCTCAGCTTTGTCAGCTTAACTCCACACAATTTTTTAACTGAATCATAATTTGTTTTAAATCCAGTTTTATGGACAAGTTTATTCACCCCCCCCCCCCTCTAAACTTGTGTTAGCCTTTCCAAGGGACCAACAATTGGTATCGGAGCAGTGTTTCTTTAATAGGATATCATTTGCTCTTTATCTCCTCTAGTTGTTCTTATTGGAAAGCTTAGTTTTCCAGTTATCCTACTGTTAGTCTTCACTCACTCACAATGGATAACAATCAATATGCAAGACAAATGCTTATGTGCAACATGGACAGGTTTGACGAATATAAACGTCGTATGCAGGCATTTCTAGCAGCTACTCATGATGAAATGATGGATGTACTCACTGATGGACCAATTCAAATTACTCATATGCAAACTGTTGGTGGAGAACAAGTTCGAGTTGCAAAACCCAAATCTGAATGGACTAGTGATGATCGCAAGCGAAACAATCTTAACAATCTGAATAAAATTTCCGTTGCAAAACAAAAATTTGAGAATTTCAGGATGAAATCTGGAGAAACCATTGACCAAATTGAGACAAGATTCAGTGCTATCATGGATGAACTAGATCTACTCAAGATTGAATACTCAAAGAAAGTCATCAACACAAGAATCTTGAAGGCATTACCAATGTCTTTGGAAGATGAAGGTCACTGCTATGGAAGAATCCAGGAGACTTGATGTAGAAGACTCATTCAAGATCTTTTCAGATCTGAAAGCTTATGAATTCAGTGAAGATTTCACAACCACAGCTGCAATAATCAAAGCTCTAGAAGAACCAAAGACCATAGCACTTGCAGCAGCATCAAATGAGATTCAAGAAAGCTCATCTAACAATCTTCATGAATTGGATGAAATGGAAGAACAAATGGCTCTAATGATGAATAGAATTCGAAGAATGAAAAGTGGACACCCAGTCACTCAAAAGTTCATCAAAAGGACTCCTGAGAAAAGAAAAGACGATGAATACCTCTGTTTCAACTGCAAGAAACCAGGACATTATAAAGCTGAATGTCCAGAACTGATCAAGAAGACACCACCAAGAAGAGTTGGTAGAAGAGCACTCCTTGCTGGAGATGAATAAGATTATGAAGCTGGTACTGAAAGATTATCAGATGACACAGCTTTGATGGCACACATGGAAGATACAAATGAGGTATGTGAATCAAACTCTAAATATTCTTCAGCTCAGATTTCCATAATAAATGCATGTTCTTCGACTGCTGACTCCAATCCAAAAAATCTAGAATTAGAAGAAACTCTTGACGAGTTGATGAATCAGCTAGTAACCATACAAGCTGGTTATGAATCAATCAAAGCTGAGAAAGAAAGTCTAATTCTTGAAGTTGAAAGATTGAAGTCTGAACTAAAGATGTTGAAACTGACTAAAACTGATAAAGAAAAGATTCAAGATCGACTCATCGCATCGCGACGACAAAGAATCGAATCGTTTGCTCAATCAAGTTCAATTACTGGATTCAAATCAGGAAAACCATATGGAGACAAAACTGGTTTAGGATTTGATACACAACAATCTTCAAAGAATGGAACTAGCAAAACAGCTGGACCTAGTACCAAAACTGGTATTAAGTTTGTAGCTGAGCAACTTCCACAAACTGAGAAAATTGCTGAACCAGTAAAGCCAGTATCACACAGGATAAATCAGTTTTCTAAGAAGACAACTGCATCTACCAACAAAGGTAAACCAAATGGTAGATCAGCTGTATCCAATGGAAACCGAAACGGCAAATCAACTGCCAGATCCACAAAAACCAATGAAGTCAGGAACCAGAAAAATTACAATCAAAGTAAATCCAAGAATGTCAATCATTCAAAGATTCACACATTTAGGGAGAAAGGAAGACTATATCCCACTGATGATGATTGGAATTTTACTGAATTTGTTAATAAAACTGATGATAACAATCATTCCAGACCGAAAACTTATCACAAGTTTTAGTCCAAAACTCAGCAGAGGACTAATCTCAGTTCTCAGCATAAGTTCCAGTACAAAGGTCAATCCAGACCTCAGTACTGAAGGAATGATGGTTATCACTCTAGCTTTAATAATAGAAATCAACATGGAAACAAATTTCAGTCAGAAGATCTGAGAAATCATATAAATAAGACACAGTCCAAACATAGACACTATGGGAGTGTGGCTTACATATATGAAAACAAGTGCAACAATATCCGAAGAATCCCAAAAGGATATATTCCCAGAGTTGTACTGACAACTGACGCCCATGGACCCAAACTAAGTTGGGTACCTAAAAACTTCTAATTTTCATTGCAGGATATATGGTACTTTGACAGTGGTTGCTCTAGACACATGACAAAGAGCAAAGACTGTCTCAGTAATTTTAATGCAAAGGATGGACCAAAAGTCAATTTTGGAAGTAAAGATAAACCTGGTTACACTAGAGGTTTTGGCACCTTAATCAGAAATGGACTTACAATCAAAAACGTATCTTATGTAGAAGGACTACACTACAATCTACTCAGCACAAGTCAATTCTGTGATATGGGATACAAAGTTACTTTTGATAAAGATTTCTGCGTTGTCATCAGCGAATCATCTTATCAAGTTGTCCTAGCCGGAAGAAGAAAGGAAAACATGTGTGTGGTAGATTGGACAACTACCGTTGCTGAAACTTGTTTGCTCGTGCATACCAAATCAGAAATCAGTTGGTTATGGCACAATAAACTGAGTCATCTCAATTTTGATGACATCAACACACTTGTTAAGAAGCAGCTAGTCATTGGACTACCAGAGATATCATATAAGAAGGACGACTTATGTGATGCATGTCAACAAGGGAAACAAACAAAAGCAAGTTTCAAGACCAAATCTCAGCATTCAACAACCAGACATCTGGAATTGCTACACATGGATTTATTTGGACCTATTACACCAATTAGTATCAGTGGAAAGAAATATACATTGGTGGTAGTAGATGATTTTTCAAGATATACTTGGGTAATCTTTCTAACCAAGAAAAGTTAAACCAAGCAAAAGCTCACAGAACTTCTCAAGAGACTTCAGAATCAGAAAGGAGTTTCAGTTGTAAAGATAAGATCTGATAAAGGAACTGAATTCCTCAACAGTGTAATTATTGAATACTGTGAAGAAAATGGTGTCTTACATCAACTTGCTGCCACAGGAACACCACAACAAAATGGTGTAGCTGAAAGAAGAAACAAAACACTCAAAGAAGCTGGGAGGACTATGATCTGTGAAGCTAAACTACCTGAAAGATATTGGGCAGAAGCAGTTAACACAGCTTGTTACACTCAGAACAGAGCTCTCATGAACAAGAGACATGAGAAGACTACTTATGAAATTTGGAATGGAAGAAAACCAAATGTTTCATACTTTCATGCTTTTGGAAGCAAATGTTTCATACACAATAATGGAAAAGATCAACTTCACGTTTTTCAACCCAAAGCTGATGAAGGAATTTTCCTAGGATATTCAAGTGTCAGCAAAGCCTTTAGAGTACTAAATAAAAGGACACTCAAGCATGAGGAATCAATACACGTAGTATTTGATGAACCAAACTTCCCGGTGAAACAAGCCGAAGACCGACCGAACCGTTTCTCGGTCTCGGTTACCGGATCACGCTAGAACCGAGTTTCGGTTGACGTTGAAAGACTACAAATTTCAGAATGTTCAGATCAAGATCAGCCTCAGTTTCCAATTGCTCAACAACTTGAACAACTTCATTCAGATTCAGTTGAACAAGTTCAAGAACTAGTTTTTGAAGATTCAGTTGAACAAGTTCAAGAAGAATCAGTTGAACAAAATGCAAATCAGTTGATACAAACTCACACACATCAATGGATGAGAGATCACCCTGAAGAACAAGTTATTGGTGATACTCAAGCTGGAGTTCGAACAAGACATCAACTAGATGCAATGATTGCATGCTTTCTATCTCAGTCAGAACCTAAAGAAATTGAAGAAGCCTTGAAAGATCCAGATTGGATATTAGCTATGCAAGAAGAACTCAATGAATTCGAGAGAAATCAAGTATGGGAATTGGTAGATAAACCAATTCATGTCAATGTTATTGGAACCAAATGGGTTTTTAGAAATAAACTTGATGAAGATGGGAACATAATCAGAAACAAAGCCAGACTTGTAGCCAAAGGATACTCTCAAGCAGAAGGGATAGACTTTGATGAAACTTATGCACCAGTTGCAAGACTAGAAGCAATCAGACTATTTCTTGCTTATGCAGCTCACAAGAAATTCAAAGTTTATCAGATGGATGTCAAAAGTGCGTTTCTAAATGGAATTCTTGAAGAAGAAGTATATGTTCAACAACCACCCGGATTTGAAATCAAAGATCAAGCAGATAAAGTTTTCAGACTAAGGAAAGCTCTTTATGGACTTAAACAAGCACCGAGAGCTTGGTACGAAACTCTATCTCGGTTCTAGTGGATAATGGATTTATCAAAGGAACAATCGACAAAACCTTATTCGGGATGAAGAATGGAGAAGATACTCTACTTGTTCAAATTTATGTTGATGATATCATTTTTGGATCAGAAAATGAACAGTTATGTGAGAAATTTGCAAGCTTGATGAAAAGCAAATTTCAGATGAATATGATGGGAGAATTAAATTACTTCTTAGGATTGCAAGTTAAACAATTAACTGATGGAATTTTCATTCACCAAACCAAATATACAAGGGAACTTATCAAAAAGTTTGGTATGGAGAAATCTACTGGAATTCCTACACCAATGGGGACCAACATCAGATTAGATGAAGACAAAGAAGGTAAAGATGTTGATCAAACACTCTACAGAAGGATGATTGGAAGCTTACACTATCTTACAACAAGTAGGCCAGACGTATCTTTTACTGTCGGTGTATGTGCAAGATTTCAGTCAAGACCAAAGGAAAGTCATCTCACAGTTGTGAAAAGAACTTTGAAATATCTGAAAGACACAGATGGTGTTGGAATTTGGTATTCAAAAGAAGGAAATTCAAGCTGATTTCTTATTCGATTCGACTATCTTTGGTTGCAAAGTGGACGAGAAAAAGCACATCGGGCACATGTCGGTTATTGGGAAATAGACTTGTGTCATGGTTTAGCAAGAAGCAAAACTCTATTTCAACTTCAATGTGAAGCCGAGTATATAGCATTTGGAAGTTGTTGTGCTCAAGTTTTATGGATCGACAAACAATTAAGAGACTATGGGATAGAAGAAGGAACAATTCCCATAATGTGTGATAACACAAGTGCAATTGCAATTACTGATAATCCAGTTTTACACTCAAGGACGAAGCACATTGATGTCCGTCACCACTTCATAAGAGATCATGCAGAGAAGAAGGATATAACGAGTTCTTTATGTACCTTAAAGATCGGTTAGCGAGATATCTTTACAAAACCATTGGACAAAGAAAGATTTGCCAAATTAAGAACTGAGTTGGGAATAATCAAAGTCAGTTAAGTCAGTTAAGCCAGAGATTCGTCAAGAGGATTAATCTTTGTTATGTTGGGTGCGCTCACTTAACAGATTAGTCATTGACATCAACAATCTCAAACTGACAAGCTGAAGAATTTGACAAAACTGAATAATTTGATGGAACTGAATTACCTCTAGAACTGACCTCAGCATCAGTTTTCATTCCAGTCAAATTTAGTCAAAGGTTGATAAGATAGAATCAACAGCGGTTATATCGCATTAAATTACCACAAGTTCTTTTTGTCGAATTTCGTGTGTACACCCCACGATTGTCAGAACAGTACACGTATCGGTTATCTAAACCATCATGGAATTTGAAAAGTTGTACCACTCAACCGCCAGTATATCCTACCTATTTATTCAACCTCCGTTTAGACTATTCTCTATCAAAATTCAAAATTATTTTCAGAAAGCAAAATAGACTCTTTGCAACCTTCTCTTTCAAAAATCAGACTTTTGTGTTCACACTCAGATATGGCCACTTCAGATGATTCGAAAGACAAACGATTGATCACAGAGCTGGATGAACTAGCACTCGAAATGTATGAAGGTATGTGTCAAAACACCTTGTTAGCCAGCTGTGTACGAGATAAAATCGAAAAACAACCAGGATTGAACAACGTTCTCGAAGTTCGTTTCAAAGAAAGACGAGATGTGGAAGGCATTTTGCAATTTTGGCAAAATAAGCGATTAGTCAGAGACTCCTTGACAACTACTGTTCGTGGAGATCGCATTGTACTCAATGAAAGAGTATTGAGATCACTTTTTGGCTTTGCAAATACAACAGCAACTTCAACAGAGTTAACCACCCTACCATTGAAGAAAGAAGCTTTTCTCGCAATGATTACTTTGACTACAGAACCAATCGTACCTGGTATTCATGTCGACAAAATCAAACCGGAATTTGGAAATCTCAGGAGATGGCTCAGCAAACACGTCATTGGAAAATCCAAAGGGATTAACATACTTTCAGAAGAAAATATCTTGCCGATGAACATAATGCGGGATAATGTAGAATTTAATTGGGCGAGGTTATATAGTCAATCGGTTCAAGAAGCAACACTTAGCCGAATTAGACAAAGTGTGAAAAGAGCTCAAGTCGAAGGACAAGTAACCGATGACGATTCCGACCGAAGAAGACTCTTAGTGGAATCATTCGGTTTTACTTAGAAAGAATTAAGGAAGGGAAGCGAGCAAGGCCAAGCGCAACATCGAAGGAAATCGCGAAACAACTTCCCAACCCGAAGCAAGTCGACAACCGTGTCTCGGCGGGGAAGGCGAACACAAAGGGACTAAGCGAGAAGCTGAATCCACAGAAGGAAGATCAGTTGCAAGATGTTTGTACCCTGAAATCTCAAGTGAGAAAGCACCAACTGAGGGGGAACAACAACATCAACTGACAACTAACAATACTCAAGAGAATGTCACTGCTGACCATACTTCTAGATACAACAGCAATCAGTTCAACAATCAGCACCAGTCTTCGAAGCTGACAAAATCATTAAGTTGATGAAATTAAAACTTCAACCAGAAGGGTCTCGAGATGTCATTTTACAGAATGAAGAGAAATTAATCTTAGAGAAATTGGAAGTTAGAGATCTTTACTCTCTGTTTCCTATTACAGAATTTCTTGACAACTGTTTCAAAAGATTTACCGAACTAGCAAAAAGAAGAGAATCAGGCACATCATCCAAAGACAGCTCAAAGAATAAGGATGATGATGACCATGATAAGTCAAGAAAAGAAGCTGATGATACTACAGTTTTGCAAACAGTCACTCAACCTCAACCTCTTACAACTCAAAGCGTACCACGGCAAGAAGGATTGCCGGTTGGAAATCGGACAAGCGACAATCGGCAAGCGGTACCGATGAAAACAGACAACTGATGGTTATTACTGATAATACTCAGGATAAGGATCAAATAGAAGCTACATATGATCCATATGATTTTATATCTAAGGATGAATTGGCCAGAGTTCATGAAAATTTGAAAATTGTACTCAGTCAAAGAGATACACAGAATGGTCTTTAATCAAGCATCTCTGGATATCTTGATTATAGAACTAGAACTGATGTTTCAGTTCATGCAAGACTAGATATGATTCACAAATCAAGCTCAAGTTCTGCTTGAGAGATTGTGTTACTCAAACAACAACTTGAAAATTCAACCGCAGTAGATAGAGAAACTCATGCTCAGGCTCATTGTCATATGAATCAGCATATCTACGGGTTAGAAACTCAGCTTAAAGAAGTACTTGCTTCTCAGCGACAGATTTCAGAAGATCAAAAAGCAACCCATGCCCTGGTAGATCAGTTATATGATGCCAAAAAGGGGGAAGCTGAAGAAGAAAAGCTGAAATTACTTAGAGAAATGAAGCGACTTGAAGAAGAATTACAAAGATACGAGATCGGATCCTAAATTTTTGAAGAAAGAGTTAAGCGATGATCAACTTATTGAAAAATACAATCAACCCGGAGACGAGAAGAGTTACTCTTACAAAGGATCGTGGACACGAGTTTATCAAAGATTACAATCCTATTAAAGCCAAGTACAGGACGGGACAACCGAAGAATCCACGAACTACTTTTTATCTTATTTGTTCTCAAAGCGAGAAAATGGCACAATATAAGAAGAATCGAGAGGATTGATGATAAAGCGAAGATTAAAGACAAGATCGAACGAGATGAAAGCCGATCTAGTAGAATTTGAAAATTACTACTTGAAAGACTCAAGCTTACCCAAGCTAATTCAATGGAAAAGATGGAAAGAAAGTAGTCAAGTTGACTACAACAAGACCTTTTCAAAAGAAGACTCCAAGCTTGAAGAAGATTTTCGCTTGTATGACAAAGCAAAAAGATATGACTCAGTCATGCAAAAAGCTAAGAAGAAGCTTAGTCTTTAATCACAATTATTTGAACAAATTGTACTTATCCAGTTTTTGCTCATTCTAATGAAAACCAGTTTTCCAGTTTTACATTGTTTTACATTGTTTTGATCTTTAAGCTTTTCTTTTTGGGAGAGTTTTGGCATCATCAAAAAGGGGAAAATTGTTGGAAATAAAATTTATGTTTTGATGATAATTCATCTTATTTGTTAAAATACTATCTTAACCCCATTGATGAAGTGCTGAAGCCAGCTGTTATAGTGGAAAGCTAAAAGATGTCTAGAACTCGAATGTATAAGTTTTACTAGTCCGATATTTGTAGTTACATCGGACAAACCGTAATTGTTAGTGTGTCGTAAAGCGAAAGCGGAAATCATTTAGAATGAAATCATAAGACTCGAATTATGGAACCGAAGAAGGTAAGTTCGCCGAGATTTGTTAATAAGATTGAAGAAGCGAGGGACACAGACTCGGTTATTGAAGAATGAAGAGCTGAGGGTTCAAACTCAGTTATGAAGATTATAAGTCGAGACCGTAAAGTTAGACTTCAGGCAAGATTGTGGTGACCTAAACTGACTTTATAGATCTTGTATGAAGACCTAAGAATCACAAGGACAATGAATTCTTAGATGATAATGAATCATGGTGTACTCTGATTAAGTCAATAATAATAAGATGAAAACTGGAGTACTGATATTTGAAGAAGAGTAAAAACTCAGTTAATGCTCCAAGTCAGTCAGGAAACTGACAAAAGAAAAACTCAGTATAAAACTGATAAGGAAACTCAGTTTTATGAGTCAGCCATCCAACAAACTGATCGTACAGTCGAACGTTATAAAGAAAGCAATTTCATTGGATGAGTTACTGACACAGTAGAACGGTCAGAAAATATAGCCGTTGCAAGATAGACGTTGATACAATTCAAATTGAAGCCAGTTGAACGTTGGAATTCACACTATAAATAGAAGACTTTGCACTAACAACAAATATATAGAACAGAGCATATACAAGAATTAACAAGCAATTTTGTGCATCAATCTATTGAATTGTTATCATCTCTGAACTATAACAAGATCACATCTAGTATTTCTTCAAGTGTTCAAGCTACAAGAATTTATCAAGGATTAAACACTTTGAAGAACCACAAACAAGAATCAACTTATTGATTCTCAGCCGAACCTTGATTCTACATCAAAGGTTTTAGACTGTGAAGCAAACCGGGAAGGTTTCGCCAAGGACAGTTGTGACAAGCAGTCGGGTAGACTGTGTTTGTGGTGGAAGTTGGTGAAGAGGAAATCCTACCCTCTAAGGACCAGTGGTTCAAGCATTTGAAGAGCAGCAATTCTACCTGTTCTACAACTGTTTAGATAGTGAAGCTAGGGATTAGCCAAGGACTATTGTTTAGGACTTTTTGTAACGATTCACCTCAAGAAGTTCTAGTGGAATTTTCCTCCGCACCACAGGGGAAGAGAGGACGTACAGGATTACACCACCTGAAACCTCTATAATTCTCATCTTATTTACTTTACGCACTTATTTATTTATTTAGCATTTACTTACAGCATTGTGATACTTGATTGTTATACACCTCACAGTCACAACTGACATTCACCAGAATTCAGTTCACATCACTCAGTTTTCATGATAGAATAACAAGATCAAGAAGAAGGCTAAAAACATATCCGCTGCCGGTTGACTCAGTTTCAGCTTAAGTCAGTTTGACTTAATCTCAGCTTTGTCGCTTAACTCCACACAAGTTTTTAAGCGAATCATAATTTGTTTTAAATAGGGACAAGTTTATTCACCCCCCCCCTCTAAACTTGTGTTAGCGTTTCCAAGGGACCAGCAATATGTTATAAGGTTTTTGAAGGGCTTGAATGAGAATTTTCTGCAATCCAGTGACAAGCCTTGATGCTAGATCCTTTGCCAAGCATTAAGGATTTTTTCTATGGCAATTAAGCAAGAGAAACAACAAAACTATGTGAATCATACTGGCATATTTTTGGTTTAGCAGATCAAGGCACTTCTATTGACAAGTTAGCTATGGTTGTACATGGTCAGAATCATGCTTTTAGGAAGAATTTTAGCAATGGTAACAAGAAACCACAATGTACACATTGCGGAATGCATGGTCACACAATAGATAGATGTTATAAAAAACATGGATATCCTACTAATTTTAGAGGAAGAGGCAGATCTGGTTTTAATACTTCAGCAAATACCAAAAGTGCCGGGGTTCGTGTGCGGAGAGAGTCATATAGTGAAGTATCATAGGCACTGGTTTGGATCCTGCTACACCAACTACTCAAGAACAATATCAAAAGATCCTGAATATGTTGAGGGCGGGGCAGGATCTACATCAATCCAATGTCAATTCTGTTGTATAGGATTCAAATTTTGACTGTGGAACCACAAGTATCTCTAAGAATTCAAGATCATATGAATGGATTGTAGACTCTGGAGCTACAAATCATATAATCTTCTATTCTGCTCTATTTAGTTCTTGTAAACCAGTTTCTGATTAATCTGTTAGTCTTCCTAATGGGAAAGATGTTAAAACCATTCTTGGACATGTAAGAATCAATAAGTTCATAATCTTGGATAATGACCTTTGTGTTCCAGATTTTACTTTTAATCTTCTTTTTGTTAGTAGTTAATCAAGTCACCTGCATATTATATAAATTTTTATATGAATTGTTGTGATATACAGGAGATTGTGACTATGGAGAAGATTGGTACATCTAATCTGGTCAATGGTTTATACATTTTTAAGGCTGATCAGTCTTGTTATTCATTTGTTGTTCCTCAAGTGCATGTGTCTTCTATAGATGAAAGCCTGTTGTGGAATTACAGATTAGGGCATGCCTCAAATCAAAGACTTCAAGTTTTGCACAATTTGAATAATGATATTAGTGTACCTAAAGATTGTGTCTGTGATGTTTGTCCATTAGCCAAACAGAAACATTTACCCTTTACTTTGAGTTCTTTTGTTATTAAACACATGTTTGACCTGGTGCACATGGATATTTAGGGCCTTATAGGGTTGTAGGTATCCATGGTCACAAGTTTTTCCTTACAATCGTAAATAATTTTAGTAGGTTTGTTGGATTTATTTGTTAAAATCTACAAGTGAAGTCAAAAACATTATTCAGTTGTTTTGTAATATGATTGAAACTCAATTTCATCGGAAAATAAAGGTTTGAGAAGTGATAATGGTCTTCAGTTTCTTTTACCTGAATTTTACGCTTCAAAAGGTATTATACATAAAAAAATCTATGGTGAAGACACCCCAGCAGAATGGTGTGGTGGAGAGAAAACACCAACACATTCTTAATGTGGCTAGAAGTCTTTTGTTTCAGTCTAGTTTGCCTACTATTTACTGGACTTATTGTGTATTGCATGCTGTTAATTTGATTAATATCACTCCTTCCTCTTTAATACACAACAAGTCTCCTGATGAGATTTTGTATGGTTCTAAACCTACATATGATTATCTGAAAGTTTTTGGTTGTTTAACATATGCTAGTAATCTTCCCACGGATGGTGATAAGTTTGCAGCCAAAAGCATTAAATCAGTATACTTAGGCGATGCACCTAATATGAAAGGCTATTGTTTACTTAATTTGTCTTCTAGGCAAATCTTTATCAGTAGGGATGTCAAGTTCCATGAATTGATTTTTCCCTTTAAGATCAATGGCAGGGCAGATCATGATTCTCTAAATGGTTTTTCCTTACCTTCTTTGTTTGATGACTTTCAGACTTTTGGTTCCACTCCCTCCATTCAGGTTCTTTCTAATCATAATCATGACACATATTCTGATAACATTCATGATTCTCACACTAGTGATGATTCTGGTAACGGATCAGTTCTTGTAAGTGATGATTCTCATGCCTATTATTCAAACAAGGAAATCTACTAGAAATAAAGTGATTCCATCTTATTTAAATGAGTATGTTTGTGGACACACAACATACAACACATCTCTGCATGATGTCAGTAAGGTAGATTCCTTGTCTGGCTTGTCAACTTCTTGTGCAAATTATGTTTTGAGTTGTCGATTCTCACAGAACCTAAGTCCTACAATGAGTCTGTGAAACATGAAGAATGGAGGAAAGCAATGAAAGCTGAACTGGATTCTTTACAAAAGATATGAACATGGGAGATTGTTCCTTTGCCAAAAGGGAAAACCCCAATAGGGTGTAAATGGGTATACAGAATTAAAAGGCATACAAATAGCACAGTAGAAAGGTTCAAAGCAAGATTAGTGGCAAAGGGTTACACTCAACAGTTAGGCCTTGATTATTTGGACACATTCTCCCATGTAGCAAAACTCATGGCAGCCGGGGACTTGTTAGCTATTTCAGCAGCAAAAAATTCGAATTTACATCAACTTGATGTAAATAATGCTTTTCTCCATGGAGAGCTAGATGAAGAAGGTTATATGACAGTTTCTCAAGGATTTGAATCTAATCCTGGTACAGTTTGTAGGCTCAAAAGTCCATATATGGACTCAAACAGGCTAGCAGACAATGAAACATCAAACTCACCCAAGCTTTGCTTGAGAGGGGGTTTAGGCAATCAAAGCAACATTACAACCTGTTTGTAAAAGGTTCTGATGATCATTTCATTGTTGTTTTAGTCTATGTAGATGATGTTCTGGTTGCCAGTCCAGACATCCAGTAGATAAAAAACCTAAAAGATTGTTTGGACCAGAAGTTTGGGATTAAAGATCTTGGAGAATAAAAGTATTTCTTAGGGTTGGAAGTTGCAAGATCAAAAAAGGGCATTGTTCTATCACAAAGGAAGTATTGTTTGGAGCTGTTAAAAGAATATGGATATCTACACTACAAACTAGCAAAGTCCCCAATGGATTCTACTATAAAGTTACATTCCAAAAACTCCAATCTTTTAACTACTAACAGCTATTACAGAAGTCTCATAGGTAAATTACTATACTTGGGAATCACACAACCAGATATTATCCTAGCTACTCAACAACTAAGTCAATTCCTTGAAGCACCTACAAAACTACAGCTCAAGGTTGCTCATAGGTTGTTAAGATATATGAAAAACTCTCTTGGACAAGGGATCTTATTTCCAGCAGAAGGAGTCATGGAATTAAGGCCTATGTTGATGCTGATTGGGCTGGTTGTGAGGACACTAGAAGTTCAGTGACAAGGTTTTCTGTCTTCTTTGGAAGCTCATTGATCAGTTGGAGATCAAAAAAGCAAACCACAACATCAAGAAGCTCCTCTGAAGCAGAGTATAGAGCCATGTTGACATCATGTGAACTACAATGGTTGTCCTATTTACTAGCAGAATTTAACATCAGACAACACAAACCAATACCACTGTCCTGTGATAACAAGAGTGCACTTTATATAGTTGAAAACCATGTTCTTAATGAAAGGACTAATCATATAGAGATATATTGCCATGTCATAAGGGATAGATATGAATCAGGTTTATTAAAGCCCTTGCCTATATCTACTCAACTTCAGTTTGCAGATATGTTTACCAAACCTCTAGACAAAACCAGGTTTCATGACATGCTATCATGCTATCCTATCACTAATATATAACTTCCTAAATGTCCTTCTTGAGAGGGGTGTTGAAGTGAAGATGAGCAGCTACAAAACCAACAGCAAGCAGCACATTAAGATCGATATACATCAGCAACATTCTGTGGAGCATTTCATCAAACAGCTATAAAGGAAAACGGTTAGGAAGTTAGTTAGCACAACTAACTGCTATCAGTTCGTTAGTTAAGGGAATTAGATGTTTAGTAAGTTCTATATAAAGTTGAACAACACTTTGTAACAATCATAATTGTGATTAATGAAATTCAGAGTTCCATCTTCTTGTTCATAGTTCTGTTTTCTCTCATTTACATTTCTTGTTTTCGGTTTTGTTTCTTCATCAATATGATGAAAATTATCAGCAGGTGGTGGTGACCGGATGTAAGTGGTAATGGCAAGTGACAAGTAGTCGTGCCGGCAACAAATGGTGGTGGTGGCTGTCAGCAGATGGTAGTGGCCGGTGGCGGGAGGTGGTAGTTTTCATCGGTGGATGGTGGTGGCCGGAATGGTGAAGGCACCTGGTGGTTGGTGGTGGTGGTGACCGGCGGTAGATATGATAATGGCAAGTGGCAGGTGGTGCCCTGTGGCGGGTGCTGGTGGTAGGTGGTGGTGGAGAATAGTTTTCATTTCATTACAACTCATTACATATAATTTGTTATGTAATGGAAAAGTGAAGTTTCTCACGCCCAAATATTTTTATACACCCAACTCTCACATGCAGGGCCGGCCCTCATGTGAGGCCGGAGAGACGACCGTCTTAAGCTCAACGGTGCCGGGAGGGCCCAATGGTACATGTTTCGCTAAAAGAAAAAAAAATTCCGTATAGATTCAATCCGATCCAACCTAATATATTATGTTAATTTTTTTTTTTTTTTGATAAAGGCCCAATTTTTTTTTTTTTACTCCTATCGATAAAGGTGTTGGAAAATTTTGATGAATAAGAATTTAACAGAAATTGTAGAAGACTCCAAGGCACGCAAAGCGTTATCTTTTAAGAGATGTTTCGTCCCACATGAATTGTCACTAAGGGATCAAACGAAAATCTCTCTCATGATACAACGGAGGTGTTTGATTCAAACAGTGACTTGTTTGAATCAAACCCGAGGACACTCAAAGTTTTTCTGATGATGCTGTCAGAACTTATGAATTTTCGTCTGCATACTTGTGCCTTTTATAGGCTCCAAGTATCCCATATACGAATGGAGGTATTCTTTGCACGAAAGGGTCGGGTTGTCACTATTCACCGGATGAAAGCATGCAACCCTCACACGAAAGGGTAAGTACATATCAGTTCGAAAATGCATGTATCTGAAAATCCGAACACTGTTTCGTTGCGATAACATTAATTCGTACGGCAACTCGTATGAAAACGATAACCAAAATAGTTATTTATGAAAAATATCTAACAATAAGTATGTTTTTAAAAATAAAAAAACAATTTCAACTAAAAGCTCAATTCGAAGACTTGTCTTAACAAAAAAATGTCAGGGCCGGCCCTGCTCAAAAAATTACACACCTACGTAGAAGAGAAAGTGGGTGTATAAGATTTTTTGGATGTGAAATTAGTCAAATTACACTCCATCCTCCGCCATAAAATCCAAGTTCCTTTGGCTTCAAATTTTTTTTTTTTGGTCATATAGATCATTTCCTGGTATTTTATTCCTTTATTTTATCCCTAATTTTATCCTAATTTATATTTATCCACCTACCTCCAACTATTTACAACTATTTCTTACAGAATTATTATATTAATGATAATTAAATGGTAGTTAAAACATTATACTCTAAAACTAATACACTAACAACTTTATATATCGTGTGAAAGCCTTTTACGTGAAAGGAAGTTTTATATATCTAGCTTAAATAGACCCAGGTGAGAACGAATTGAACAGGATCTCTTATTTTGACAATCATAACTTTCCACAAATATTTGTTTACGTGTCTCAATCATATAATTATAGGTTGTTTATTTTAATGATTATCTATATATTTAAACACACATGCATATGGATGAGCCAATGTTGAGAAAAATTTGGATTCTTAAAGTAGTAATTTTAATGATTTATTATATTTAAGGGAAAATTCGATTATTACACCAAATGTTTTACAGAACTCAATTATTACACCCTATATATTTGAAAAAACGCTTGTTAACACACGCCTTATACACATTCCTGACCACCCAAATTTGGGCGGTACCGCCCAATATCGCCCTACCAACAGCCCAATTTCACCCTTTGGACTGCCCAACCCCTCTCCTGACCATCCAATTTACTCTCCAGACCGCCAATATATTGGGCCCATAATTTTCAAAAAAAAAAACAAAAAAAAACAAACAAAAAAAACCTATACAACTGCCCATACTCTTCTTGTTCCTCATCTATCAGAAATTGTCAGGCAAATACAACGGGAACTCCAACAGAATCTCACCGCCTCTAGATTCATCGAGCCATTACGGAGGGTTTAATGAGTGTTTGAAGACTTATTTTAACCGTTCCTTGTCAAATAGGCTCTTTTCTGGCAATAGTAGAACTACTTGGGAGTGAATTTGACACCGTTAGCGCGGAGACGCATTCCAAGGATTATTTTCATAGATTGTTCTCAAATATACATAGTGTGTGTGTGTTATATATATATATATATATATATATATATATATATATATATATATATATATATATATATATATATATATATATTCATAGGATTATTTGATATGAATGTCATGCTACTAGATGATTCACTGATGACGAATTAGCTTTAAAATGCTCTAATTTTTTATTTTTTAGTTTTGAAAAAGTTTTGGCGGTTGGTAGGGCGATCTGGATGGCGAGTTGGGCGGTCAAGAGGGCGATATGGGCGGTCAGGAAGGCGTATAAGGCGTGAGTTAGCAAGCGTTCTTTCAAGCATAGGGGTGTAATATTTGAGTTATGTAAAACATTTAGTGTAATAATCGAATTTTCCCTTTATTTAAACACATATGAATGTGATGAGCCAATATTAAAAAAATGGAAAAAAAAAAAGAGATTTCTGAAAGTAGGAACCGGATACAAGTTGAACGTTTATTAGTAGCCCAACATGGCTCTAGATAAAGACGCATACATCACTCCCTTCGTCTTTTTCTTTTTTCTTTTTTTCCCGTTGGCTTTTAGCTACTATATTGACTACGTACATTTTATTTCCGCCGCCCAAACTTACTACTACTATACTTATCATTGATTGATGATCTATCGATGTTATACATGATTATTGACAAAATACGGAATCTAACATTTGATAATAAAGTAGCAAATGTTAGACATAGTACAGAATCTAACATTTGCTAACAAAGTAGCAAATGTTAGATTCCGTATTATGTCAGAAGTGTAAAATCATGTGTAACACTGGTAGATCATCAATTAACGGTAAGTATAGTAGTAGTTTGCGGCCGAAATAAAATGTATTTACGTAATCAATATAGTAGCTAAAAGCCAACGGGAAAAATAGAAAACTCACCACGAAATTAACCTTGGAGTATTCCTTTCAGGCTTCAAGGTTCAAGACCAGACTCACTTCTCGGATCCATTATCTATTCAAGCATTTTATTCATTTCGTCTCAATTTGTTTGGAATATTTTGGAACTCTTGAAATTTAAGAAAACATCATTTGTTATATTGTCTAGTCATTAAAAACATAACTAATTTATAATTACACTCATTTTATATTGTACTTATATTTTTCAATAAATATTGATACATGGGTATTTTAGATATTTAAAAATCAACTTTAAGTTTAAATATTAGTAATTAGACTTATTTTGAGATATCCATAAAAAAAATTGTGTCCCGAACAATAAATCTATTACCTGGGGTAGTCAATCTGGTGAATGAAAACATGCCAGCCTATTTAAATTCAGGCAACGGAGGGATCGTGGTGGAAGAAAACAAACAATTTCAAAAAAGAAAAGAAAAAAAAAAACCATTCTTTTAAGGGTCTCCCGATCTCAATATAAATAATTGATTCAAACAAAACTTGAAAGGTTCATTTGAATTTCGTACGTAAGCCGTATGGCTGTGTCCTCGTTAATTCGTTCTGCTTGGGTGAAGTTATTGGGTGCAAGGACGGAGTCAAAAAGTTTTATTCGGATGGACTAGATTGAAATTTCATGATAATACATACAATTTTCCTAAAAGTCTGATTGTATGACTAGTGACACCTTCATCCATGATTTTTTTATAAAGCAATTAGACCAAAAAAAAAATAGTTTTAGTCAATGGGATGAAGATAAATTTTACACAATAAAAAAATAACCCGATGATAATATAAAATATTTAGCAATTAGCGGATAAGGAGACGGAGGATCCAAATTAACAGGGCATGATTGCTTGCGTTGTTGCGGATGTAGACTTGCAATGACCGGGGGTCGGGAACATCATGAGTCATTATTAGTCGTGGATTGCTTGGGGGCGCAGTTAGGGTTCTTGCCTTTTAGTTTTAAATTAAACAAAAGGTGAATTTTTGGGGGAATTAAATTTAGTATGAAGATGAATGTTGTTCCAAAAAAAAGTGTGAAGAGTGAATATATATATATATATATATATATATATATATATATATATATATATATATATATATATATATAATTGTGAGGAATGAATATATCTACTAGTGGCGAGATAATACCGTAAGGCACGGTATGCCCAGTAAAACATAATAATTAAAAATTGTATTTGAACAACAAAATCTTCTTTTACGTTTCTTTATTCACTATTAAAGAAGAAGGAGCACCATCTAACAAACAATTAACTGCAAATAATAAAGAACATTTTTAGGAGAGATTCCAGGATTCAAACACATAGCATAACATTGCCCTTCTTCATTCTTAGTGCTTCAACTGAAGTTGTATGATCCTGGTTGTACTTATTTCTTCCGTGATATTTTTTTCCAATGAGCTGAAAAGTTGGTCGGCGACGGCGCTTTAGATTGCTACATTAGTGCTGTTTGAGCTACCCTCACAGTTGACGAGGTAATCTGCATTTTTATCCCCATCGTGTGTAAACTCAGATTACGAATACATGTTTAAAACCAGGTAGGTGCAAGCACTACTTCCCCATAATGTCTTGTACAAGTATTTGATGAAACACCTGCACACAAGTAATAAATACAAACCAAGTAAAGCAGACTAGTAATGCACAACATATAGGCAGTCTAACAAACTAAGTCATTACCCAAATTCGATTCCTTCGCCTACAAGTGTGACGAAAAAATATGTGAACACCAAACAATAGCAATACCAACCACCAAATTAAATGCCTCATTCCTTCGCCTATCATGTATGTAAACAGAAAGGAATAAAATCTCGGCACACAAAACAAGCTTTTAATGAAGTTATGATGTGCAAAGCACGACATGCTCGCTCAATACAAACCATTGTATTAAGAATAAAAATAGCATGAATTGATTACCGACCGTACGTGAATCACAGGGTCAAAGGCAAAAGAAAGTGACGGTCATTTGTTTTCCTAATTCTTGACCTTCTTCATTCGACTCTCAAGCAGGGTTCGTTCATGAGTTTTGTGTTTACAATGATGTCACGTAACACCGCTTCAGTTGGTCCTTCAATTGGCTTCTTCATTAGCATCATCAATATTGAGCTTAGGACCAATATCTTTGGTTATTTTGCTTGATTGAAGTAGCAGGGTATTCCTGTGTTGAACCATGGGAGAAGGCAAGGGGCTTGTTCACAACTGAGGCTGAAGAGAAGTCTCAAGTTCATTCATGGGAACTCTTAACCCTTGTTGACCAAGAGATACATGTTTTAAAAAAAGAATACCTAAAAAAACATAAGAGATCCAAAAGTTTTCTTTAATTGAGAATGGTTATTATTCTGTGATTGAAATGTTATTTTTTTCTGACCAAGTCACCAAGCAACTTTAAACATGAAAAGCTGCACGCAAACAAGCATTCCGACTATTTAGGCAAAGAAGCGAGTTGCATCTATTTATTCAAAGCACAATGACATAAGGTACATCAATGTCATTTTACGTATAATAACCAAAACATGTACTAACATAAGTGTAAAATTTTTGAATCCTTGACTGTTGGGAGGATTTTGCATCACTAAACAAAAAGAAAATTTATAAACCCTAACCTATATGCAAAACTAACTCCTAACCGGCCGAATACCGGGTTGTTGATAGTAGAGCGAGATAAGTAAGGGGTCGATCCACAGGGAATTGGGATGTTGAATCTAATTTTATTAATCCTCTCAATTGTTACTCAAGAAAACAAATAAACGAAAGATTAAACATAAAAACTCAAAGAACAACTAAAATAAATCTAAGCTAGAACAAATAATAAAAACCTAAACTAAGGATACATGGATCAAACATCATACAAACCAAGTGATCTCAACCCTAGTTCATCTCATGATTTTAATTCAAATTGTGGTTTCACCTTTACACGAGATACAAATTCCTAATCCCTTAGTGAATTCAATTATCGATCTCTCCTCTCTCGAATGTTGAGACCAATTTCCATACAAAACGAAGGTGTAGATTCAGGTTGACTCTCGTATTTTAAAATCTAACAACCTAGATAATTAATCCATTAATTTGTCACTAATTAACGATTAAAGATCCTATCTTTCTATGGTGATCTAGTTTACGCAACTTCCGTATGTTGTAAACATATCAATTAGTAAACAAATCTTTCGATATGAGTTCACACAATAGCATCATGAATCGAATAGAAAGATACAACATAAATTAAGGCTCATGAAAATAAACAAAGGAATTGAATAAATTCAAAGAGAAACTCACATCGTTTGGATAATGGATGATCCATGAATTAAACGAACGAAAAGAAAACGAAAAACTACATCCTAATCTAACCCGGATCACCCGAGCACAAGGCTCGGGTGACCGGCCTTGAACTCCTCAAGAAGGGCTGCTTTTGCTCTTGTGTTTTTGCGCGGGAATATTGTGTGTCATTAGGGTTTGGGGCTGCTTTGCTATTTATAATAAAACTAAGTAAATTCGGCTGCTACAGTAACCTAAGTCGGTTTTGCTGAATACGGCCTTGGACGCCCGTCCGTTTTGGGTGGACGCCCGTCCAAACAACGTCCAAACTCTCTGAATCACTTTTCCTCTTCTGGACGTCCGTCCAGCTTTTCAAACGCTCGTCCACCATGGACGCTCGTTCACTTCTCTGGACGCCAGTCCGGCTGGATCAATCAACTTGATTTCTTTCCTTAAATCTTCTATTCTTCCATAAATGTGATTGATCCTTTCCAACTTCGAATTTGGCTCTCTAAAATCCTTTTTCCATCATCAATGAGTATCTACAATCAAGGGAAAACATACCAAAGCGTAACACAATTCCAAAATAACATAAAATCATCATTTAAGCACATAATTCGTTACGTTTTGCAATTTAACTATTAAAAACACCATTTACTCAATAATTCAATATAGAGCTCGATATCTATGAAAATAATACGAATATGGGGAAAATTGATATAAAACGTATAAAATCACCCTTAACATTGACCCGACACAAAGCCACAAAGCAACAAAGCAAAACAACATATACTAAAGGAAACCAACAAATAATATATTTTATGATATAAAAACAATGCTAATTTTGTATATGCACATTTAATGTATGTTCATATACTTTCACCCAATCATTTCTCCACTTTGTTCAACCCATTATCAGTTTCCAACAATGTAGAACTAAATGAACCCAATACATTAAATCTATCTAAACTTCAATCTTGGTCTTGGTGTAATTGCAACTTACTGAAACTTTTCTAACCCATTGCTCCACAAAGAATAGATGCCTAATTAGTTTGGTGAGTGCACCATCTTAAACAAATTGTTGGTTCTGCAATTTATGGCTTAACTAAAAGTATCATTTTAAATATTAACACCTGGTACATTCTATCTATAGTCGTCATTATGCATTTTTTTCAATCCAATCTACAATATTAATTAGTATGATACCTAAATCCAATTAGTGTGTTGTTTAGTAACTAAAAAAAGAGATTGATGTTTTCCTAATGAATGTTTTTGTTAGGTTGTTTGGAACATATTGTCGGAAAGAATAACCACAAACCAAATCTTATTCTTTTAAAATTTTCTTAACTATGGATCAGACTGGGATAAATAAAGGTATGTATTTGGTTATTTTTAATCTGTAGGTAAAAGAAAATTAAAATTAAAAAAAAAAACCAAAATCATGATAATGTAGAATATTTATTCAAAGAACAAACATCAAATAAACACCAAGAAGAAGAAATATTCAACAAACAACCTTCAAAAAGTAAATACACTGACCTCAGCAGTGAAACATGGACGACAGATCAACAGTAGCGATGACGCACAAAGTACGTTATTAACCTCCTTCTCTTAAGAATCAACAGTTTCGTGTTTTTTTTTTAATAATTCCTTTTTCTTATTTTGTTATACTCTCCATCTAGCCAATTAGAAATTTATGTTTAAACATTCGAATGAAAATTCGAACAAAAGAAACATAAACTTCAAATTTTCTATTTCTTAGATACGGTGTTATAGATAAAGAAAAAGTGCATCATCATGGCTACACTGGTTGCAGATCAAGCAGGAAGAAAAGAAATCCCCCTATGTCTGTCATCCAATTAAATTGCCAAGCCAATATACGTTTCACAAAAATTCATTTATCTATTCCCAGAGAATTGGGCAAATATATATCATCTGCACAACCTCGGAATCATAAGTAGAAATGTGTCAATGTGATTTTTCTAGTGTTTATCTGCAAAGAGAAAACGAAGAGAGTAAATGAAGCATTTTTCCTTTCATTTATTTGAGTGAGTTTTAGACCATATACTGAAATATAAAGAATGTAAAATTGATCTTGAAATGCATATTCTACTATTGATTCAATTTTTTACCCGGTTAGAAGGATTGATCCTTTGCCCCTCTAGCTATCTCCATCCACAGCCTATGGAAGAGTGTGAACGTCAAATTAAAAGGAAAGAAAAGACCTTTTGGACAATTTCAGAAATTGAATCCCTAGACCATTGGATAATCGACATACCCCGCTTTAATCAAACGTTGTCAAACGCGGCTGGAATAACCAGGATTCAATCGAGATGACGTCCTCTAAACTTTAGCCCGTTCGATCGCCTCGATAAGCAGTCACCCGTTCCTTCTCTTTTAGATCTGAGATATACAACATCAGTCCTTTTTTTCTTGGACTCCACAACAACTTTCCTCGTTAAGTTTAATTGAACGAACAAAAGAGAGGGAAAAAAATTGTTAAAGGATGAAGCTTCCGGGAAAGCAACACTCAAATTTAGCAAAATAAAAAAAGACATTGTATAACACGTGTCAGCTAGAGAATCTCCCAAGCTAAATGACCACGTGGACGCACGGCAGAAGAGCATTTCTTGCTCTTAATAGTAGATAGATACTACATATATCACTGGAAACGGATTATTGGTGATAAATTGTTTATGGGAGGTGGGCTTTTGGGTTCGTAGCTTTTTAAGTTGGTCGGCTGATAGGTTTGACATTATAAATTACTACCTCCGTCCTAAAATGTAGGTCTTTTTAGCTTTTTATTTTATCCCATAATGTAAGTCCATTTAAATAACCAAGTAACCATTTATTACATTTTTCTATTTTTATCCCTCATTTATTATCTATTCACCCACTTTTTACTAGGGGTGGCAAATTTCCCGAAAATCCCGACCCGTCCCGAATCCCATCCCGGTCCCGTCCCGAAAAATCCCGATCCCAAAATTTCGGGATTTTTCCCGACCCAAAAATTACGGGATCAGGTATAAAACTCAATCCCGTCGGGTTCCCGATCCCGACCCGAATACACACACACACACACACATATATATATATACACGCACACACATCTATATACACATACCTAAATACTAAAAACAAAAACACACTACACTCTCTGCTTCCGTCGTTTCTCAATTTCTATGCACCTCTCTTTTGCTAGATCTCTAATATTCCAGAGTGTTCTTCCTCACAAAAGCCACCGGCTGTCGACTCTGTCGCCGTTAACTCCTTTCTCCGCCCCACCTTTTGAACTATCGTTTTGATCAAATAATTGTTGTCATTTTTTTATAATAACATGAATATTTTTTAACATCATGTGTTCGGGACATTCATTCCCGACGCTAATCGGGTACAGGTTCGGGAAGAAAAATTGAATCCCGAATCTTATCAGGACGGGTTTCGGGTAGGAGGTTTACGGGTCGGGTTCCGACCCGATGCCACCCCTACTTTTTACTACTCTACATTAATAATAGTCAAAGGTTATTTTAGACTTTTCCATCAAAATTAATGACATATAACCAATTTAACCAACTTTCTTAATCTGTGTGAAATACCCTAAAAGGACTTACATTTTGGGACGGAGGTAGTATTTGTTAATAAGATAGAAGCATGGGTGGCCTAAGCCCTCCTCAGCCCAGGCTTCAGCTCCGTCCTTGATTGGGTGCACCCGCCATATGCGGAGTGCACCCATGTGTCAAACTGTGTGATCCAAATTTTGTTTATCGATCGATTATGTGCATGTGGATATATCAAACAAAAACTTTCCAGCAATTGGTGTTGTGTACCAGACAATGTCAAGTGACGTGGATGAAATGTATTGGTTGAAAAATATAGAAGAATTGTGTAGATGTTGGTAATTGATTAGATGGTGTAGTAATTATAAATATTTTACATCTATTGATTAAAATAATATTTCACCCATTTCAAAATAACTGAATCAGTTACCAAAAAATTTTGTTCCAAAATAACTGAGACAGAATATTTTTCAAAGCAATATTTATCGCTAATTTTCCTAGGTAGGAAGTTAAAAAGGAGAGTTCATTAATTGTATCGTATGTATTTTTTAGTCATTGTATGTTTAATTTTATAAAATTAAACTACATTCATAATAAGCGTGTTTTTGACAACTCGCTCAGATATTTCGGAACCGAGGGAGTAATAAATTTTCCAGTCATTATTTTTTTTAAACAATCATTAATATTTTTAACTAATTACATTATCTATACAAATTTAATTGTCTACTTTAAGCTGTAATCATGTTTTCTTAACAAATATAACTATTTTTTTTTATAAAATGTTTGATATTGTATTTGATAACGTGATGTGGAAAAAAAATCACTCTCAAATACTAAAATTTTGACACTATTAATAATATCACAGTCAATCTATTTGGGCATCACATTTCTTACGAATTTCAACTTTACAAAGGTCAAAATGTGTTTTCAACCTCCAGAGTCGAATTTTATGCATAATTTCGACTCTAGAGGGGTTGAAAACATATTTCAACCTTTGTAAAATCGAAATTTACACGAAGTGTGATAATCAAATAGATCAACCGTTGTGCCTTATGTGTGTTGACAGAAAAAGTACTATAACTTATGATGCAACTTATAAAAGATTTATTTTTCCCTTTCGATTATTTACGAAATGTTGTGTATTTTGGGTATTTTTATATGAATCAAGAACATTTCATTGTATACACCTATTTTCTCAGAAGGGAAGTTATATTTTTAGTACTACCTCCGTCCCAAAATGTAAATCCTTTTAGCTTTTTAGTTTTATCCCAAAATGTAAGTTCATTTACAAAACCAATAAAGCATTTATTACATCTTTCTTCTTCTACCCTTTATTTATTATATATTCAACCACTTTTTACTACTTTGCTATACCAATAAAATGTCATTTTAGTATTTTTAATCAAAATTAAAGACAAATAACAAATTTAACTATCTTTTCTTAATATGTGTGAAAAAATCTAAAAGTACTTATATTTTGGGACGGAGGTAGTAGTAACTATCAACCACCAACCATCAACCATTAACTCCCAACTACTGGCAACAGTTCATTCAATTCAAAGGGGAATAATTCGTATATATCACCACAAAAGTCATTTATAATATCCATATTGGAGAAAATATACATTCAGGTCACTGTAGAGACCCATATTTCAAGTTAGGTCAATGCAGGCCTGACATTTTTTTTCAAGTAGCCCGTGCCTGTTCCACGGGTTCGTGGAAATTTTCCACCAGATGGCGTGGAATTTGAATGGTTCACGTGGAAATTCAAATGGTGCCAAAAGTTGAAATTCCACGTGACCTGGGAGAAATTTAAATGAGAGCCACGTGGAAAAGCAAGCGCAACGTGGAAAATTGTCACGGGCCCGTGGAAATCCAGAAACAAAACAGAGACGTTTCTCTTCTTTTTTCACACTTTGACTTCCTCATTTTTTATCTGAAAAAAATCGCCACCACACACGAAAAAAAAATACGCACAGCCCCACATCCCCATCCCCACATCAGTTGATTAATTTCACGTGGAATGATTTACATCTCACGGGCAAGAAGGTGTTTAACACGGGCTTCTTTGCATTGCGTGGAATTGGAACGGGAAGTGGATTGAAGCTTCATACAACAATTGTCATACAACAATGGCCGTTATTAATTTAGAAGAATATCCTCTAGTAAGTTATTTACAGTTTATTAGGTTTAAATTTGATGAATTTGCCACCACTTTTTCATGAACTGCAACTTTTTATTTGAAAAAATTGTGATATATTAATGTTATCGATATTGTGCTATAATAATGTTATTGAAATTTTGGTGTTGAAAATGTGATATAGTTTGTTTATTTATTGACCCAAAAAAATGAAATTGTGATTTAATTTTACAAATTTTGTAGTAATGATATTGTAGAAATTATGATTATAAGATAATGGTAATTGTAGTAATGATATTGTAGAGTTTTTGATATTGTAGAGATTATGATTATAAGATATTGGACATTTCGATTTATGTATATTGGGAAATTTGTATTGGAAAATTTGTAGAAATCTTGATGTTGTAGAAATTTTGATATTGTAGAAATTATGATTATAAGATATTGGACATTTCGATTTATGTATATTGGGAAATTTGTATTGGAAAATTTGTAGAAATCTTGATTGATGATGCAGAAATCATCACAGTGGTTTAGCGGTGAGATTAGAGTGGATATCTGGCTGATTTGTGGGTGGTTTAAATATAAGCTAGCCGGAGATGTGCGGCGGCGACAGACGGAAGGCAAGAGAGGTGGTTTTTTGCAGAGCATTGGCCTGCATTTGCATTAGAATGTATATATGTGATCCAGGTTACACAAGACTTCCTTTTATAGGAAGAGAAAACTTAAGAGCTAAGTAAAAGACAGGTGTTGCGGAGCAGCTTAGTCACTAATCTTACTTAATAGCTAAGCTAACATTAAATATCTAATCAGTAAGTAGATAAAATATCTGGGCGGCGACCCTTTGTGGTTGCACAGGCCGCTAACTCCATTTGTCTTGCCTTTGCTCCCTGTTTCTTCTCAAGTCTTATGCGGCCCTTTGAGGGCCATTTATCCAAGGTGGTGATCGGCCCCTAGCTCTGGTGACGATCTAGGAGGGGTCGATGACAGCGGCCTTGACTTGGTATCATTGGCGTCGCCGGCGATTTAGTCGCGGACCTTCCTCAGGTATGGTGAGTCAGAGGCTATTTCCGAGACTAAACGGTGGCGATATTATTTATATCATCAATGGCCCCCTACTCCATGTCTTGGTCACTTTTCATGAAAATGTTGAGCGTGGAGTAGTCAGCTCAGGGACAATGTGTTTGCGACCTCGTTGTCTGATGCGACTTGTTCACTAAGGACCGTGCTTTCAAAGAAAGTGGTCTTCAAAGCAACTCTGGGTCTGTATTTGCGACCTCGTCGTCTGATGCGACTTATTCACTAAAGACCGTGCTTTCAAAGCAAACAGCCTTCGAAGCAACTCTAGGTCTGTATTTCCGACCTCGTCGTCTGATGCGACTTGTTCACTAAGGACCGTGCTTTCAAAGCAAGCGGCCTTCGAAGCAACTCTGGGTCTGTATTTGCGACCTCGTCGTCTGATGCGACTTGTTCACTAAGGACCGTGCTTTCAAAGAAAGCGGCCTTCGAAGCAACTCTGGATCTGTATTTGCGACCTCGTCGTCTGATGCGACTTGTTCACTAAGGACCGTGCTTTCAAAGAAAGCGGCCTTCGAAGCAACTCTGGGTCTGTATTTGCGACCTCGTCGTCTGCGAGGCCATCTGCTCATTCAGGGATTATCGGGGCAGTTTAATAGTCAGATCGTGGCTGACGTAGGCTCCTTTGATAACTGTAATTACGTGGGCATTGACGCCCTTGGTAACTGCCCGAGCAGGCACGTGGGCATTGATTAACGTCCATAATGATTTCGGTTTTTGAATTTTGGAATTTGAATCGACCGCGCAAACCTCAACCGTTGGATGGATTGATTCCCGCCCGCACGATCGAAACCCATTGCCTATATAAGGCCTGCACCCTTGAGACCTCCACACTTTTCACTCTTCTAACTTCCCAAACTTTCCTAAGTTCACTCTTCTTTCTGGGATTGGCAAAGGTTTTCCGGCGAAGGCTTGTTGAGGATTTGGTGGTTGTCGAAGGGAATTCAAGGTTTCCGGCAAGGATTTGAAGGTTCCGGCGTGCTTTTGCGGCTGTTCATTTTAGCTTCTTAAAAAAAAACAGGTAAATTCTTCCTCCCTTAGCCTATTTTTCTGTTTCTCCTTCCATATTTCAACTTGCCTTGGTAAATTTGTTCCATTTGTGGCAATGTGTTCTTGCCTGAGATGTTTTGAGGGCGGAAGTGAGCCTTTTAAGTTGCGTTTGTGTGCTGGGCGTGTTTTTCTGGGTGAGGAAAGGGGGGAGTGTGGCGGTTTAGCCCAGAAACCTCTTATCTTTTTTGTTATGTTTTGCTTTTTGAATTTGCATTTCCCTTTACTTGCAACTTGCTTTCCATTTCTCCTATAAAAATGGAGGGGAAGGCGTCGAGATGGGTGCGATTACCTTCCTGGCTTAATTCTTATTATCCAAGGTCTGAAAGCTCCACATTTTCCTCTTGTTTTTGCAGGATGTCCGACGGAGAATATTCTTTGGGAGGCAATTCCGACGAAGATCAGGAGGCCTGTGATTACGCACAGGATGTGGAGGATGATGACCCTTCTAGTCCCGAAGTGTCCACCGGGGACGATCTGCTTGAAGAGATAACCGGGGGAGGCCGCAGCTCGAGTAGGCGACGATCCCTTTGATTTAGATTCTATGTTTCCCGACCCCGTCGCGCGACGTAAGAAGTGTCGCAAAGAAATGGCCCGAGTCCAAGGGGTAAGCACTAGTGAGGCCGGTGAAAGAGGGATGTCCGATGCTGAAGAACAGACCGCCAATCCCAGCCCTAGTGGCGCCGCTGAGCATGACGAGGCGTATATTGAGGACGCCGCTCTTCACGAGCTGATGGGGTCGAGCGAGGATGAGAATGCCCCCTTACCTCGCAAGACTGTTTGGGAGCTCCCCAATAAACCAAAAAGGAAAAAGGATCCCAAAACAACTGTCGGGGAGGCCGCTGCCAAAGCAAAAAAACCAACACCCAATAATCCAGAGGCACTATGAGAATTCGCTATCCTGGCTGCATACGAGAAGGCACTGGAGGAGAAGGGGGTGAAGCTTCGCGACAGCGATGATCTTAACAAATTTATTCACCGCCGATTTAAAATTGATACAAGTGTGTACAGGTTTTCTTTGCCCGACTACTCGAAGGAGGAGGATAAGTTTAAACCCGGAGACCGCGAGGATTACGTTTGTGCCCGCCGCCCGGATGATACCCTAATTCTACACTTCGATCACTTTTATGCGGGGCTCAGGCCTCCATTCGACCCGTTCTTCGTTAGGATTTGCGAGCTTATGGGAGCTCTGCCTTCTGATTTTGCTATTGGGGCCGTCATTCAGATTATGGCCTTTATTGTGATGTTTCGAACAATGAAGATAGAGCCCTCCCTAACTTTGCTGGGTCAATTTCACCTATTCTGTGGGACGGGCCTTACGGGACAAGTATCCTTGAGGACCAAGACGCCTCGTTTGCTGTTTTTGTTACCAAACAAGGTTCATAGATGGCAGGAGCGGATCCTCAAGGTGGAGTCCAAAGTTGGCTGGCCGTTTCCTAAGGCCGAAAAGCGCATGGGAAAATCCACCCTTAAAATCGGCGAACCTCTGGTTACAGAACAGTGCTTTGTTAAAAGACTCATGGCGCTTATAAAATCTGATGGGATCGAAGCTTCCTTGAGAAACGTGGCTCGGGTCGATCTTCTTGATCAGGCTCTTCTATTAGCGCGCATGGCTGGCATCGCGGGTCCGGGTAAAGCGGAGCCATTGGTTACCATAGTTCTGAGGAGAGTGACCCCGATTGGGTAGGAGATTGCCACTTAGGCAAATGTTTTCCCTCTGAGTGCCCTGTATGTGGAGGCTACCCGAGTGAAAGACCGCCTTGTAACTTTTTTTGCCTTTTATTTGCTTATTTCATAAGTTGTCATTTCTCTTTCTTTTGGATCCGTTTTTAACGAACCCTTTTTGCAGGTATGGATGCTACCGAACGTAGAGCCAAAGGCAGAGGCTCACTGATGAGCAAGCTAAGACCCGACATGCGACCTTGAAGCAAGTTCTGGGGAAAGTACCCCGCACTGTGGATGCCTTTACTATTGACGAGACATATGATCCTACCAAGACCGTGGCGGCGCCCACTAGTGCGAGCTCAAGCCAGGTTGTTGCCAAAAAAGGTTGCAAGTTGATAAACCCGCAAAAGAGCCCCAGGGTCAGAAGCGATCCAGGATTGAGAAGCCAAAACTGCCGGCGGCGCTGGCAAAGGCTCTGATCGTTCGGATAAGCGAGCCACTGACAAAGGCTCTGAGCAGACAGAGGTTATTGTTGAAGAGATACCCGAGGGGGTGGAGTCGATGCCGATTGGGACATTGCCTCGGGGTTATAAGGGGAAAGAGGCCTTGTGGTTGGATGCCAATTTCACCCAATTAAGGCCTTGACATGACTAAGGCAAGCCAGATTAGGGAGGCCATTGCTGATGTCATACCTTTGGGTCGTCTTGCATGGGATTCGCCGCCCGGGGTTCAAATGGAAATTGGAAGGGGTATAACTGCTCACGTCGTGGTTCAAGATGATGCCCCCGCTGGTGATGAGGTCGTTGAATTCAAAGATCTCTCAGGTCAATTTGGAATTGCTGCCTCAATGGTGAGCTTTTATTCGCCTTGTGTTTTTTTTTCATTTTTCTTTCTTTGCGTTTCTGGCGGGCTTATAATTCTATCTCTTTTTCAGCTTGGGACTCGCATAAACAAGGCGATTGATGCAGCTGAGAGGCGCAAGGCTGAGCTTAAGAAAATAACGGCGGCTCTTGGGGCCTTAGAAAAAGCTAGGATTACTTCTGAAAGCAAAAGTTCACAGGCGCTGACTGAGGTTGAGCGGATGAGAAAAGCCATGGCGGAGAGTGCCAAACTGGATGTGGAGCTGCAGAAGAAGGTTGTGGCCTTGAAAGATGAAGTCCACAAGTCTGCTGAGGGGTTGTCGGCTACACGGGAGGAGATCGCGAGTCTAAGAGAACAGCTCGCTGCTGCAAATAAGGCCACTGAGGAGGCGGGTCCGGCGGCTGTAGATGCCTTTAAGCTCTCTAAGGAGTTTGGCTATTATCAGGAGGCGAGCTTCGACCAAGGTTTTAATCACCTCGCTCGTTGTCTTTGGGCCTATGACGGTAGAGAGAGCATTACCTTTGAGGAAATGATCCGGTGGGTTAATATGTCCCAGCAAACTCCCGATATGCTGGCTCTTCATCCAGATATTCCTTACGCGGCAGACCATATCATCGACATTCAGACCAATCAGATAGAGCACGGCGACCATATGTGGGATCCTACTCCGGTCAATCATGTAAACTTTGCCATCTTGAAGAATCCTCCTGCTGCTGGGAACAATCAACCTGGCGACGAGTACATCGACACTCCTCCCAGCTCTGCTTAATTGATTTTGTGCTTTTGTTTTGAAACATTTACATACTCTGCGATCTTGTAATAATTCGACTTTGCTTGTTTTTGAACTATTTGGCGTCCTCATTTGATGATTGTAATAACTTTTATCTTTTACTTTCCGCATTGACATTGTGGCCGCGTTTGGCTTGTTGAATTTGGTTTGTGGCCGTTTTTGGCCTTCTTGATTTATGTATTGTATTTGTTTCTTCGACTTATTTCCTATATCTTGTGGATCTTGTATGTCCCCATCCCTCTTTGTTTTGGCGAGGTTTAGTTAGCTCACTAAAATAATTCACTGCGGCTTAGTAGCTGACGAAAATCGATCGAAAATCCCAGTATGCGGCCCTCTTTATTTGGAACAAAGGTAACATCGACCTAGTTTATACTAGCTTAATTGCGTCGCATGCGGAGCGTTAAAATTTCCCCATCCCCCTTTGTTTTAGGCGAGGCCATAAGGGATTTGAGCAAAACAAGTTGCTGTCGCTACCTTGTACAACTCTTGGTCGCTGCGGACTTGTTGTAAATAATATTCCTGCGGTTTGTGCTGAAAGTTTTACCCTAGGCTTCGCTGGGGATTTCTGGACAAGATTTTGCGAGGCTTTCTGCGGCCCCCTAAGTTTTGAAATAGATTGGACCGAACTGACCTTTCTCGACTGCCGTGTTTTCGGGAATCCGGGGATCTGAACCGATTTGATAGCTCACTGGTAGCGCACGCGTGGTCAATGTGGCCTAAAATCTCGGGCTAATAACTGTTCGTTAATATAGACTAGAATCTTATGCTGATAACTGACGACATTAAATGCTCCCTTTGAATTTCAAATTTCGGATAAACCGCGTGAAGGCTGACCGTAGGATGTTGTTGATCGTGGCCGTCCCTTTTGCTAACCACTGCTATAAAAGGAGGAGGCCATGCTAACTTCATTTTCATTCCTCTTTTGCATAAATCTTTGTTGTGAGAGCCATGTCTTTTTTATTCGGAGAGGGTAGAGTGCGAGTGTTCAAAGCCCGTCCGGTGCGTGATGTATCCCATTTCTTCATTATTGCCTCTCTTGTTGCCAAAGATCACTTCTGGCGTTACTTTGATGTGGTCAAGCTTGCGAGGGAGAGGGGTTTAAATGAGAGCAAGGTTGAGGGTGATGGGTCTTTTCTACGGGTGCGGTTTTCTGGGTGGGCAGATTTTGTCTCGCCACCTTCAGCATCTTTCAATCTTACAATGGTGAGGGAGTTTTACTCCATTTTATCTGAAGTTGCGTCCGAAGGGATTTCCAACTATGTTACCCTCCGTGGCGTCGCGGTTACTTTTACCCCAGAAGCTATCAATGGTGCCCTACGTATACCTGCTATCGATCCCTCCTCCCATTATGAGGTCGCCTGGAATCTTGGTGACGAGTCGAGTAAACAGGTTCGCTTACGTCGGGCAATCTGCGAGCTTTTCCCCGATTCTCCATGGCCTCGTGCACTGGGACCTTCATCCGACTTGTCTCGCAGCAACCATGAGTGGACAAGGTTTATCAACTCACGCGCCCTTCCGACCCTGGACCCCAAGGCTGTTAGTGAAGCTGAAGCTCTCCTTTTGCATGCTATCCGCGATCCCCAGGTTGACATTGATTGGGGGATCTTGATTCACCGCGAGGCAGTTAACTTTGCGGTCTCGATGAATCGTGACCATCGTATCCCGTTTGCCTCGCTGATAGCTAGGCTATGTAGTTTAGCTAGGGTGCCGACGCACTCATTGGACCGTTGTGGGTTCACTGCCTGAATCAGTCCACCCTTCTCTTTTTTTTGGCGGCCCCCTTGTTTTTGGTTAAATCGAAGGGCGTTGTAGGCCGCAGGTTTGCTAGAAACGATTGTACTCCCTTTTAATGAATGAAGATGTTCCTTTATTTTGATTTCATTCTCCGCATGCTCTGCTCGCACGTAGCAGATGTACATTTTACATATAATATTTTTTCAAATTATCTGCGTGCCAAGGTCGGTTGTACTCACGACCTTGGTTATCACTTAGCACATAAGTCCCCCTCTTGACTACTCGAGCGATCCTCACTGGGCCCTCCCAGCTTTCCGATAGTTTTCCTTTCTTGGCCTCGTGGCCAGTGGCTTGTCTCTTTCGCAAAACATAATCTCCAATGGCGAAGTGATGATCGCGAATGTGTTTGTCGTGGTGACATTTGGGAGCCTGTGTGCAATTGAGCAAACGGCCATATGATTCGATCCGCCACTCCTCTGCTAAGTCGAGATCGAGATCCCTAGTGAGCGGGTTGTCGGTCTCACTGAAATGGGCGACCCTTAAACTTGGTAGGGCCATCTCTACCGGGCCATAGCCTCTGATCCGTAGGTCAAAGCAAAAGGAGTTTCCCCTATAGTTGTTTTTCGCGATGTTCTGAGCAACCATAAGGCCGCGGGGAGGTGGTCAGGCCATTTACCGGCCTTTTCGCCCAAACTCTTTTTCAGCACGCACAGTACTTGTTTGTTTCCATTCTCAGCCTGACCATTTCCTTGCGGATAGCATACTGACGATTGCCAATGCTTGACGTTATTCTCTCCGCAGAATGCGTCAAACTCCTCTCTGAATTGAGGTCCGTGGTCTGATACTATTACTCTGGGGACGCCGAATCTAGTCCATACTTGATCGAGTAAAAAATAGATTATGTCTCTGGTGTTGATTTTTACCAAGGCTTTGGCTTCGATCCATTTGGTGAAATAGTCGACGGCGACCACCACATACTCGCATCCGGAGCGGCCCTTTTTCAATGGCCCAATGAGGTCGATGGCCCACATGTCGAACGGCCAAGCGGCGACGATGATGCTTTTCTCGACTGATGGCAGCCTGGGAATATCTACAAATTTTTGACATACGTCGCACGCCCTAGCATATGCCTTGGCGTCCTCTGCGAGTTTCGGCCAGTAATATCCAGCCAACAAGACCTTCTGAGCAAGGGTGCGGCAAGCTGGGTGGCCACCGCATGTCCCTTCATGCATCTCTATGAGGATTCCATCGACTTCTTCAGGTCGCACGCACCTTAGTAAAGGCTTAGAGAACGATCGCCGGTATAAAACATCATTTAAGACAGTGTATCTGGCGGCTCTTCTGACCAGGGCTTTTGCCTCGTTTGGATCATCAGGGAGTTTTCCAAAGTCGATGTAGGCCCTCATGATATCAATCCATTGGTGGGTTGCAAGTCCATCACTTCGATCCTGTCGATAGCGGGTCCTGACAGATGTTCCACCATAATCGATGGGTTGCTTATTTCGTCCTCGCTAGTTAGTTTGGACAAGTAATCTGCTATGTGATTGTCCTCTCGAGGGATGTTGGTGAACTTGCAGTATTTGAATCTGCTCTCGAGCTTTCGGACGAGGTTGATATATTTTTGTAAGATTTCGCAATGAATGCCGAACGACCCGGTCACTTGATTGACCACCAACTGTGAGTCGCAGAAAACTTGCACATTTTCAACTTTCATGGCCCTGGCGAGCTCAAGTCCTGCGATGACCGCCTCATACTCTACCTGGTTGTTCGATGCAGTGAAGTTAAATCTTAGGGCCTTCACAATTTCTTCTGAAGTTCCAGGATCTAGTAAGATGATCCCCGCACCGCAACCTTTAAGGTTGGCAGCGCCATCGACATAGAGTTGCCAACAGTGACTTGGCCGCTGAGGCTCGTCCGCTGTGGTACTTTTGTCGGGGCTGCGCTTAGCATCGGTCTGTTCCTGGATGCCTTTGTGGAAGCTGGTTTCTGCAATGAAGTCGGGCAATGCCTGAGCTTTGATAGCTTTTCGGGGTTCGTAACGGATGTCGAATTCGGTGAGCTCGATGGCCCAACGCAGCAAATGACCTGACAAGTCTGGCTTGTGGAGGACCTGCCGTAGCGGCGCGTCTGTCAGTACAATAATTGAATGTGATGAAAAGTAAGCCCTTAATTTTCGGGCGGCTATAAAAACGCAGTAGGCTAACTTTTCGATATTAAAATAACGACTTTCTACGGGGCTTAGAGCCTTAGAAACATAATAAACAGGCTTTTGTGAGGCGCCGTCTTCCTTGATAAGTGCTGCGGCGACGGCCCTATCTGAGGCTGCTAAGTATAGTAGCAAAACATCTCCGATCGCTAGACTAGTCAACAATGACGGGCTGGAGAGGTAGGCATTTAGCTCTTTGAAAGCCTGCGAACATTCCTCTGTCCAAGCAAAGGTTTTATTTCCCTTCAGGATTTTGAAGAAGGGTAGGCTCTTCTCGGCCAATTTGGAGATAAACCTTCCCAGGGCTATTACTCTTCCATTCAGCCTTTGTACCTCCTTAATGCTAGTCGGCTCGCTCATGTTTGTCAGCGCCTCAATTTTCTATGGGTTCACCTCGATCCCCGCACCGATCCCCTTTGACTTACCATGAAGCCCAAAAATTTCCCTGCCTGGACCCCAAAAGTGCATTTTGCGGGATTTAGCTTCATCGAGTGATTCTTTACATTTGTGAAGGTTTCACGAAGGTCCACCAGGTGATCCTGGCAACTTGATTTCACGACCATATCGTCAATGTAAGCCTCCATGTTCTTGTCTATTTGCGTGCTAAAAACTCTGTTCACCATCCTTTGATACGTTGAACCTGCGTTCTTTAGACCAAACGGCATCATCTCGTAGTAATATAGTCCGCTGGCGGTCCCTGAAGGCCATCAGCTCCTTATCCTCTTCTGCCATCTTGACTTGGTGATAGCCCGAATAAGCGTCCAGAAAACATAGAGTTTCAAAACCTGCGATCCCATCGACCATTTTATCAATTCGGGGCAGCGCGTAAGGATCTTTGGGGCAAGCTTTGTTTAAATCAGTGAAGTCGACGCACATCCGCCACTTTCCGTTATGTTTTTTCACCATTACCACGTTTGCTAACCAAGTGGGATACTGAAGCTCCTTGATTATGCCTGCTGCTAAAAGCTTTTTGACCTCGCTTTTTATTGCGACCTCCTTTTCTGTAGGGAATTGGCGCGCTCTTTGTTGGATCGGCCTGAAATTGGGATCGACACTTAGATAGTGCAAGGCGACCTCCGACTCAACACCTCTCATATCAGTCACCTCCTGGCGAAGGCGTCCAAGTTTTCCTTTAGAAGCTCGATCAATCCTTTCCTTTCTTTCTCGGTTGTTTGTGACCCTATCTTTATCATTTGATCTGGGTACTTGTCATTAACGATGACCTCGACCAGCTCGTCCTCGGCAGTGAAGTCAGGATCGTCTCGGATTTGTAAAGTCTCAACTTCTACCGCCCCCTCTGGGGCTTCCTTTACCGTGGCTATCTGGTCCACAGCCATATTGAATCCTTCCACTCTGGGTCGTTTGTAATCGACTCTATTCTTTGTCATATACTCGAGGAAAAATGCGGGTCGACTAGTGGCGACCCCAATTTCATCTCCTACATGGAACTTGACCCTTTGGTGTGGAACAGATGCCACCATTTGAAACTTTCTCATGGCCGGAATTCCCAAAATCATGTTATAGTATGAGGGGAGGTCGATGACTAAGAAAGTGATTACCTCAGTTCGACTGGGCTCATAGTCGCCCAAAGTGATGTTGAGGTCGATTGTGCCTTTGACCCATACTGTATCGTTGGTAAGCCCTCGAGCACCCCGAGGTAGGGTTTTAACTTGGCCTCTCCGAATCCGGTATGTTTTAAACAGTCGAAGTAGATGACGTCGCGGCCAGCCCCGGTGTCGACCATTACTCTGTTGACGCCATGTTTATCGTTCACCCCGACTTTTAGAATGAGGGGTATTTCCATAGGACCGTCGACTGTGGTCAGCTCACTTTTAGTAAACATGATTCCTTTCTCGTTTTCCCCCAACACTATCGCTTTATCGAAGCCGCGTGTATTGATTTGATGTATCTGGGATTTCAGCTGATTGTTGCTGGGAATATTCCAGTGGATAACTTGAACCTCATTCTGATAGACGCGGGGTTGGCGTCCCTGTCTGGGGCCGGTGTTCCCATCGCGTTTATACTTAGTCGTTGGTCTCTCACGGATTAACCTTTCTATTTCCCGCCTCAAGGTGAAGCGTTCATCTGTGATGTGACCATGGTCCTTGAAAGTCACAGTATTTTGACTTATCACGACTGTCGGGGTCGCCCCTCATAGGCTTAGGTTTATCGAAATGTTCGCGGATCTCGAACAATATCTGAGATGCTTTTGTGTTGAGCGGGGTAAAATTATCCTCACTGAATCTGTACGGTTTCTTTACCTCACGGTCATGGTTAGCATCTCGACCCTTTTCTTTCTTGTGATCATCTGTGAGATCTTCTTTCTGTGTAAGCTGATCTGTTTTAGACTTTGCTCTCCCAGAGGATGGTGCTTCGCTAACTCCCATCGTTCTTGCCCTTTCCAGCATTTCCCTGAGACCCTCTTTGGGGGGCCGCAGGTTAAATTCTGTCTTCATCGGACCTTTGGCCATCCCAGTGAGAAAGCATGTTATGACTGCATCGTCTGGAATGTTTCTTGTCTGATCATATACTCTGATGAACCGCTCATAATATTCCTTTCCGGATTCTTGTCCTCCCATGCGAACCTCGTACAGATCCTCGATGGTTTTCTTTGGTCTACTCGCCGATTCAAATTCTTTGACCAACTTTTCCAATAGATCTTCCCAACTTTCAACTGAGCCACGAGGAAGCCCGTGTATTTAGGATGCAGCCCTATCCTGCATGCTACCGACTAAAGCGATGCACCAGGCGGACTTATTTTGAGTTGCTAGGGTGATGCGGCCCTGGAAGGCGGTGAGCCAGTCGTTCGGGCAAGAATTTCCATTATAGTAATTATAACTGGGGTAGCTAACCTTTTCATTGCTAGTGGGCAATGTTTCGGTGATTCTTTTGGCGAGCACATTGATCCCTGAGATTTGGGCGATTTTCTCGATAGGCCTAGAAATTTTTAAATCTGCGAGCTCTTTTTTCATTATCTCCATCTGTTCTGCCAAGACAGGGTCGAACCTGGGTCGTGACAGTGCTTGCGTATCAGCTCGTTCCAGCCTGCGCTCTCGATTCCCTATAGTCTTACGATCCCTCCTGACGAGCTCTTTTTTCCCTTACAATCACGCGAGCGTCTTACGCATTCCTATCTTGTCGATGGGGTATCTCTCCCCCTGGAAGGCTGAGACGACTTGGGGCCGAGACCTTGTTCTTCTCACCTAACCTTTTAAAAGCTGATCCTCTTTCGATTGTCTTTCCTCTCGATGATCGCGCTCTGGGAGGACCGAGGTTTGCGTGATTTCTTTCCTTAGTCCCTTGCGACCCGATGAGTGTACATTTTCCTCTATCTCGATCCCCTGGATCTGGCTCTGGCGGCCCTTATCTATGGCCGCAGGAGCGGTTTTATTTTTGAGAGGATTTGGGGGTGGAATCAACATTGGGGCCTGGCCCTTCGCCACCAAACGAGAGTTAGTTAGATACATAGTTTCCGCATACCTCGCATATTCCCTCATTTCTGCAACCTCAGGATCTTCCTGGAAGCCTGGTCTTGCCTCGGGGGTCGACCTTTGGCTTTGCTGCGACCTTGCCCTCTCTTTACGAGCCCCGTCTAAGGCAGCAACAGCCTCATTTGATTTAGTTTTTGGGTTAATGACATTCCGGGCGTCGCTAGGGGCTAGGGCCTCTCTCTGCGACCCTTCTCCTTCGGCGGGAAGATTGTCGAGCGTTTCTCCCATACCTTCTCCGCGAGCCAGATGCTGCGTGCCCCCCTTTGCAGGGGTTTTGGGCGTCAGCTGTCCTTTACTTCCTGCCATCGCTACAGGGTGGCTTTCTAGGGAAAAGTAGTGATGATTTGTACGTAATAACCCCGGAAAAGTGTATGACTATTTTAAGAAGTGTGTTTCGTATTGATGAGGATTTTTGGGTATATGCTTTTGAGGTAGAAAAGGTCACCCTTTGATAGTTTTCTTCACTAGGGGAAGGAAACAAAGGTGGTTTTGAGGGTTTTTCTTTGTAAGATTACCTTTTTCCGGAGTGAACTCAGATGAAGGGATACAACCGGACGTTTACTGGCCGGCGGAAGTGGGATTCCTTCAATCCGCTGTGTGTTAGCACTTTTAGATGACTCTCACGCCTGGGACTGTGAGCAAGTTGTTGCGATTTTCCAGGTAACGGAGCCAACTGATGATGCAGAAATCATCACGGTGGTTTAGCGGTGAGATTTGAGTGGATATCTGGCTGATTTGTGGCTGGTTTAAATATATGCTAGCCGGAGATGTGCGGCGGCGACAGACGGAAGGCAAGAGAGGTGGTTTTTTGCAGAGCTTTGGCCTGCATTTGCATTAGAATGTATATATGTGATCCAGGTTACACAAGACTTCCTTTTATAGGAAGAGAAAACTTAGGAGCTAAGTAAAAGACAGGTGTTGCGGAGCAGCTTAGTCACTAATCTTACTTAATAGCTAAGCTGACATTAAATATCTAATCAGTAAGTAGATAAAATATCTGGGTGGCGACCCTTTGTGGTTGTATTGGCCGCCAGCTCCGTTTGTCTTGCCTTTGCTCCCTGTTTCTTCTCAAGTCTTGTGCGGCCCTTTGAGGGCCATTTGTCCAAGGTCGTGATCTGGCCCCCTAGCTCTGGTGACGCTCTAGGAGGGGTCGATGACATCGGCCTTGACTTGGTATCATTGGCGTCGCCGACGATTTAGTCGCGGACCTTCCTCAGGTATGGTGAGTCAGAGGCTATTTCCGAGACTAAACGGTGGCGATATTATTTGTATCATCATTGATGTTGTAGAAATTTTGATATTTTATTTATTTTGATTATAAGATATTGGACATTTCGATTTATGTATATTGGGAAATTTGTATTGGAAAATTTGTAGAAATCTTGATGTTGTAGAAATTTTGATATTGTATTTATTTTGATTATTTGATAGTTTAGAAATTATTTAGAATGAAATGCATTAATGTAATTATAGTGGCAATGTTATTATTAGAAATGATAATGTAGAAATGATAATGTAGAAGTTTTGATATTGTACATATTTCCTTATATGATATTGTATGTATGTTATAAGTTGTTTCGAAATTTAGTAGTATAAATTCCTTTCATGGTCCATGCCTTAGTTCATTTTGAAATGTGTAGTTTGATACAACTTTAGTTTTCAAATAACACTTGAATAATTTAATTGTTACGGGAAATCACAATGAAAATGCCCTAATTTAATAAAAAAAAATTGAATTTATAAACGAGAAACAAACGACAAATAAATGTTGTTCGAAAATTTCCAAACAACAAAATGTTGACATATTCTATGGTACGCCTCGACCTGATGAGGTTCTTAGAAATGCATGCATCCCTAGGGTGTTTTCGAATCCTTCTGATCCGCTGTTTCATGCCTAATCTCCAGGCTTTGTATTGGGGCTCCTGGTAGGTAGCTCGTAGAATATTTTATTAGGTCTGCTCAATAGAGCATCTTTTCCGTTCTCAGCAGCTTGGTAAAGCCTCCGGCGGAAGTGAGGCATCCGTTAGATCGAAAGTATAAGATCTGTTATGTTGGCTCTGTCCAGCATCTGATCTCCCTCGTCATCATCAATTATTCTATGACGCTGGTGAAAACAATCTTCACTTCTATTACCCCCGTCTACTGTTACAACACAACACAACACAACGAAACTTGAATTATTCATAAAAATCTAACCATTTATATAAAAATCACAGCAATATTATAAAAATATAATATATATATATATATATATATATATATATATATATATATATATATATATATATAAAGAGAGACAAATGGTTAGTATTTTTGTCGAATATTGATTTTTTGCGTTGTGGTGCCTAAAATAAACACACCGAAAAAATGATTGTTTAAGCGATAACAACACGGGTGCCCGTTACAAATATATATATACTCTATATATATATATATATATATATATATATATATATATATATATATATATATATATATATATATATATATATATATATATATATATATATATATATATGTACTACAGTGACCTAAATGTAAATTTTCTCGTTTGTGTGTGTGTGTATATATTCCAAGTACATTAGGTTACATATACACTTATTTTATCACATATTCATGCCATCGCATATATATTTATTATCAAGTGAAAGAAATTATACACATAAATAATTTTATATTTACGCACAGTTTAAGCACACACCACAGACAGACATATACACATACACATACACGGGGAGAAATTATACACGTATATATAGTCAATATATATATATAAAGATATATATACACTAATTTTCTTAAGTTTATATACATACATAAATATATATATATATATATATATATATATATATATATATATATATATATATATATATATATATATATATATATATATATATATAAAGATATATATATATTTTCTTAATTTATATATAATAGATATATATATATACTTATTTTCTTAAGTTTATATACATATATATATATATATATATATATATATATATATATAGTCTTCTTAACACATTTTTAATCACTCGCAGCTTACTAGCTAGTTATCCAACACCATGTGGAACATTGATTCATCCGCCTGAAAAAAAATTTAATGCCGAATTGCGGTTCCATGCGGAAAGTGCTACTCTTACAAGACTACAAGAGTTATTGCACAATGCTACACCAAACAGAGCGTTGTGGAATAGATTGGAGGGATCAGTATTTGGTCCGTTTCTTCGTTTTATAAGTAACAATTGGGAATTCAAGGGGCGGCTAATAGCATACCGGTATTTCAATATGGTTTATCCAGACCGAGACGACGAGCTTCATTTTAAGATTGGCGATAATAGAGTGAAGTTCGGAAGAAGGGAGTTTGCATTCATAATGGGGTACAAATTTGGAGATTTGGATGTTGAATTGCCAGATCAGTCAAGGTGTTTTGATGTTAGTTGTACTCTCCATAAGTACATCAATAATGTGACGTTGCAAAAAATCGAATCAGCGATTCTGGCATCGAATGACGTTGAAACTATATACCAGATGGCTTTAGTGTACGTTATTTATGGGTTAATAATCGGAAACGACCCTGGAGTGGTAATACCGGCCCAGATTTTTTATATTGTCGAGAACCTACAACTGGTCGAGACATTTCCATAGGGGCAGTATTTTTTAAACAATTTAATGTTGAATTGGCGTAAGATAGTATTTGAGTGTAAGGATCGTGTACCTAAAAGAAATGGGAAAGCGTATAAGCCACAGTTCTCCGGTTGTTTATACCCGTTACAGTTGTGGTGTTTCCATGCAATGCCTAGACTTATACAGTACGGGGGATTTGCAACAGTGGTAGCAGGTCAAGCTAATGCTCGTCCAAGTTTATTGAGATGGAAATGCACTGTCGGCGGGGTCTATTACAAATCCTTGGTCAATCCTACATCCGGTGTTACTCCATGGGTATGTATTATATTATCATTGTTATCAATCTACATTGTCAGCAATATTTTTAAACATTGTATTTAAAATCGGTTGGCTTTTTTTTTTCTTTCCTTTTTGCAGGTTGAGATGGTTGCTGATATTTTGACAACCGCCGAAGATAGGCAGTTCGTAATTGGTATGGGGTTTCCGGAGGTGGAGGTTACAGCTCCACCTCATGAATTACCTGTTCCCTCCGTGGTTGTCCCGGATCCTGTCCCTGGTCAAAGACGTGTTCCCCCAAGGTCCAATTTGGATGGCATAGTCCGTGAGCGTCCAGGAGTTGATGCTCAGGACGAGCGACCATCTCACCAAGCCCGTCATGACGAACAGACGAGTGCCCCGTCTACATCCGCAAACCCTCCGGGTACAAGATCGTTTTCTCAACAATTCAATATAGGCGGTGGTAGTATACCTATTGTGGGGGGCATTGTTCCGTTAAAATCACTGGTGCCTGAAATCACTCGTATAGTTGACAATGCGTTAAGAGAAGTCAGGACTGAGTTGATTGAAACAAAGGCCGAGTTGATTGAAACGAAGGCTAAGTATGCTGAAACGACTGCTAAGCTGAGCGAAATGCAGGCTGAAATGGCACGTCTGAGAGAGGCCCAAGAAACAACTACCAGAGTAGTTGAAGAACGACATACGCGTTACCTCGAGTCGTTAAAAAGGGCGGCGGTCCAACAGGTTCGAATTAACTCCTAAATACAAATATAATTGCATTTATCTTGTTAACACAAATTTAAATTCACACCATTTCCTTTATTCTACAGGGTACACTTAGGCCCCGAAGAGGGACATCTGTATCACAAGGCTCCCAGGACGGTGACTCACCTCCACATCTCGACATGACCCAAAGCACACCAACCACCGAAGTTGGGCCGTCTTCACCTACACAAGGCCGCCGTGAGCCTGAGACTGAGACACCTCAAGGTTTTGATACAAACACGGACCAGACACCTCGAGGTTGTGATACAGAAACGGAGCAGACACCTCTTAGGAATGTTCATCTAGCGTCACCCTCCCAAGTTACTCCTTCCGGGCTTCAGGTATCAGGGTCCCAAGCTGGGCAGTCTTCAGGTCCACAAGGCACACAATCCATTCAGGGTCAACACCCTGAGATAGAGCAAAGCACCCATCTTGACCCATTGAATGATTTTTCATTTGAGTGTGCTGGTCTAGGTCCAGAATTCGATATTGATGATGTACATGCGGAGATGAGTTCGACAGACACTGGCACTCTTCTAGGTCCCCAAGCGATCCTAGGTTTGAATACAACGAGGGGGAGGGGAAGGGGAGGGGGAGGGGAAGGGGAGGGGGGGGGGAGCTACAAAGAGCCTGCACTTCAAATAAAAATGGGCCTTCGATCGACCCTGAAGCCGACTGAGTACTTTAGGAAGGATAATACCCAGTGGATTCAGCCTAAAAAACGGCCTGAGGACGATAGGCACACACCTGCTCAGAGGACTATCGAGCGGGAGTACAACGAATTGAAAAAATGGATCGGATCAAGTGAAGGTGATACGACCAAGTTATTAGTCGGAGGGTTGAAAAGCGATGTGGAAATATTACCTTACCCTGCGGATCGAGATTTTTTCAGTTGTATTGTGTTTCAAGGTCATCAGATAAATGTGCAGGTAAACTCATTTAAACTTGTATTCAAATTTTTTTAACATGTATTACCTTTTTTTTATCGTAATATTATGACTGAGTAATAAATCCCATTTGCAGCACATTGACTCGTATGTGGGACTGTTGTCTGCTCGTATGGCAGCTTACCCTGATCAGTATGAAAAATATGCGAGTTTGTGTTATGCCTCATTCGAAAGTACTCTTGTGGTTGAACTTGAGAAATGGGAGGGCGACATGGATGCGGTGGTTCCGGCTGTTTTGACATTGGAAACTTCTAAATGGAACAAGAAAACGATCGCCTATGCTATCTGGATGATTAACACGGAGCATTGGGTGCTTGTGCGCATGTCAATCAGTGAATGGACCATAACGGTGTACGACAGACGATATAGAAACGGTGACTCGACCCACATTGACCGGATCATACGGAAATGGGCTATATACATGAGGTTAATGTTATCGGCATCACAAGATTGCAGGACAATCCAATGGATGATCGATCCATCTCAAACACCATTCTATACAATCCGCACGACGAGACCGGATGTCCACGGACGAGTACCGGTACGTATCAAACCTTATTCGATTTTTAATTTCAAACATTCGGTTCTAATTTTATGGCTTTAATATGCGGGGAACGCTGTCCGGTTTTCAGTCTGAAGATTATGGAGCTTACAATCATCACCGACGCACACATATTTGAGATGAGTGATGCAGCTTTTCACAGGCTCAGGATCAAAATGGCCGTAGATTTATTTTGTCAACGTATAGCGGTGTAATTTTTATATTTGTTGTTCGGGAGTCGTGTACGTCCAACATTTGACATTTATTTTGGTTTTATCTCAACTTTTGGCGTTGTAATATTTATCTTCTAAATTCTGTTTGCTTGTTTTATTGTAAATTTATAATATTTATATAAGAAATTTGAATGCGAGTCCACGGGTTTTTGGGCACCAACAAGAACACATAACACCTAAAAAAACTTATATAGTCGAGAGGACATAAAAATAACATCTATAGTAGATGAACATAAAAATAACAAAACAAAAATAAACCGAAATGAAAGTTGATCTATCTAAAAAATAAATACTTAAATAACATGAATAAAAGATGAACACTTTCATCATATTTAAGTTTCGTATGTGATAACGTCATCATGACCGTATGTCACATCATCTTCGACATATTCCGGCACCCCGGCAGACCTGACGCATAGACCTGTGATCAGATAGGGGAAAACTATATATCCATCTCCTGCATTGCCCTTTGCTATCTGTCGAATCCTAGACAGAATATACTCTCCAACGTCGAAATAGGAAGTAATAGATGCGTAAGCAAGGGCGTACAAATCAAATGCCGGTGCGGTGTAATTCACCGTACCATACATATTAGTGGCAAGAAACATAATAAGGAAAGGAAGGAATGGACCGTACCAGGACCACGGTGAAGGGCGGGTAGGCCGCTGAGGCCTCACACGTTCCCACAGATGCGTCTCCCCAAATAAAACAGCCATGTCACGCTGTAGTAGTTCAGTGACATCCGGAAAAAGAAAGAAATCCAAACCCTGAGGATATTCTGGAATGGCATACTCGTTATTGATCCATGTATTATTCAAACGGACGGGAACGCCTCGCACTAGTACGCATATTTCATTGAGCTCAGCCGTTGCTAGACAAGCGTAAAATTCATGCACAATAGACCGATTCACGTGCTGAAAGCTTAATGCGCTTTGAGGGACACCATGCCACCCGTTATCTCGGAACAAGTTTCTGATCAAAGTAGGTAGACTTTCTATATTCAATTGTCTCTCTGGAACAACAACTCTTGCCAACCAGTTAGTCACGTACTCACGCCTCTCCTCTTTTGATCGGAAACGGATTATGAGAGACTGCTCGTCCAACAACAAATCAACTTCGTCATTGGGAATTAACACAGGAGCATGGGGGTTAGCCATTGAACGGTACACTAAAAAGAGATTATTCCAACGAAAGTAAACGAGAAATGAGAGGGATGAATGCTTTGGTAAAGGATTGGTTAATATATAGATTTTTTGGTCAAAACAAACATTGATTGAGAGGGTCGGTATGAATTATGACTCATGTGAATTCCAACGATCCCGTGTGAATTTTCAACGATGCCGTGCTAATTTAGCACGAACTAACCATTGATGACTCATGTGAAAAGATGCGTCACTGTATCAATGACAATACTACCTCTGCACCCTAATGACACCTACGACGTACGACATCAATAGGACATCAATGACTAGTCAAAACTAGCATTGATTGAGAGGGTAAGTGTGAATTATGACCCGTGTGAATTCCAACGATCCTGTGTGAATTTTCAACGATGCCATGCTAATTTTGCACAAATAACCATTGATGACTCACGTGAAAAGACGCGTCACTGTATCAGTGACAATACTACATCTGCACCCTAATGATACCTACGACGTACGACATCGATATCCAATATTTGACATTTATTTTGGTTTTATCTCAACTTTTGGCGTTGTAATATTTATCTTCTAAATCTTCCTTGCTTTTTATATTGTACATTTCAAATATTTATATAATAAATTTGAATGCGTCCACATACATTTATCTTCATCTTTCGCTTTTATTAAATCTGTCGTCAAAACACTTTTATAGAAACAACATGATAGTCCCCTCATGTGATCGTCGAAGATCATCCATTACAATTCCGAGTAGATAAAACAAGAAATAATAGAACATAACTAGATGGCCTAAGAAAGAAAAAACAAGAAATAATGGAACATAACTCGATGGCTTAAGAAAGAAAATTAATAGAACATAACTATGTTTCAATCTAAAGACTATGGAGCTTACAATACTACATATGCACCCTAATAACCCCTATGACGTACGACATCGATAGGACATCAATTACTAGTCAAAACAAGCATTAAAAGCAAACAATTAATACGATAGAATAGTTAAACAAACCAAGGGTGGTCACTATAGATGACAAGGGAGGTTTCCGAAGAAATGTCATCCGTGTCATACACCGGTACGTTAAAATCTCTTGCGATAGCCGTGATAAGAAAAGGAAAGTAGATATAACCATCACCACTACGCAAGCGATATGTCACAAATCCTACTAATGATGTAACGTCCAACGTCAACTTCGTAATGGAGGAATGCGTACACCAAAATGTACAAATCAAATGGTGATTCAAGAGTGTGTATAATACCATAGAGGCTATTGGCAAACCATTGGATCATAACACGCTCCCATTCGGTAGGCAATTGACAGCGAGCAATTATACGTTGCAATGCATGAACGTTGGAAGCCCCGTTGAAGAAATCACTGGATGCTTCAACTCCACTTACACCATAGTAGTTATTGATCCAGTCCACCTCCAAGGAAACATCTACTCCACGTAATTTGTGCACCCCTGATGCTATGGGCCTATACTCCCCAGCTACGTTTGACCTGACAACTACATAGAATTCATGAAAATTGATCTATTCATAGTCGCTGTCGATGCAGGACTATTTGCGAGGCCCTTCAATGAAAGTCTGCGTACGAGACGCTTCATCTTGGTAGGTAGACTCTCTCATTCAATTCTCTTCTCTCCGATAATAGCTCTATTTTGAAAGATCCAAATCCAATCATGACGCTCTTCGTCTGTTCTAAACCTCAACCTCAGTGTCTGAAAGTCGTAATAGTGACTAATATCTCCCCTCCTATGGTCATTAACAAACACAGGTTGATGAGGATTGAATGGAGGATCCTCATACTCGGAGGAATTCGGTTCATGCCATTCCCGATGAGGGGAAATCGGTTCAGACATTGTAAAGTAGAAGGTTATGCAGAGGTAGTTTAATAGGTCATGGTATATATAGAGTTAACAAGTGAATTGACGTCCCCATGACTCCATGACATCTATGACTAGTGAAAACAAACATTCAATGAGAATTCCAACGATCCCGTGTGAATCAAAAAGTCATGTGAATTCAACGATCCCGTGTGAATTTTCAACGATGCCGTGCTAATTTAGCATGAACTAACCATTGATGACTCACGTGAAAAGACGCGTCACTGTATCAATTACAATACTACCTCTGCACCCGAATGACACCTATGACGTACGACATCGATATGACATCAATGACTAGTCAACACTAGCATTGATTGAGAAGGTAATTGTGAATTAAGACTCGTGTGAATTCCAACGATCCCGTGTGAATTTTCAACGATGCCGTGCTAAATTAGCATGAACTAACCATTGATGACTCACGTGAAAAGACGCGTCACTGTATCAATGACAATACTACCTCTACACCCTAATGACACCTACGACGTACGACATCGATAGGACATCAATGACTAGTCAAAACTAGCTTTGATTGAGAAGGTAAGTGTGAATTAAGACTCGTGTGAATTCCAACGATCCCGTGTGAATTTTCAATGATGCCGTGCTAATTTAGCATGAACTAACCATTGATGACTCACGTGAAAAGACACGTCACTGTATCAATGACAATACTACCTCTACACCCTAATGACACCTACGACGTACGACATCGATATGACATCAATGACTAGTCAAAACTAGCATTGATTGAGAAGGTAACCACTTCTTCACCTTTCAATTTATAATCTACATCTGAATTTTCTTCATCATTCAAGTAGTCAATTTAAAGCAACCACTTCTTCACCTTTCAATTTATAATCTACACTTAAGGAAATGGATAATGATCGTTTCTTTAAAGTTTCTTGATGGTGGTTTCGCAACAAGTTTGGTATGTGATTATTAATTAAATTACATTTATATCACTTGTATTATGATTGAACAAACGTGAAATGTTTCTTTTTTCATAGACACTACCTCCAGCATACGTTAATAAGTGGAACGACACGCTGAGGAAACTAGATATGGCCGTTCTCAAAAGCGGATTAGGGACATAGGAAGTGAGGGTTGGAGCCACAGATAATGGAATTCTTCATTTCTTTAGGAAAGGTTGGGAGGAGTATGTGGCGGCTCATTACTTGAATGAGAGGGAGTTTATAGTGTTTGAACACAGGGGGGTTTCACTTTCGACACTATTGTGATGGATCACACTTATTGTGAGAAGTCCGAGAGTGAAGAAGATGATGCAGCTGATGATGCAGGTGCAGGTAACCAAAATCCCCATTTTCAGACGACGCTGCCAAACTGGGTATTTTCACATGGTTGTTATTATGTGGTGAGATATTTAAAATATTTTTAGTTGTTTTCTTGTTTGATCTTTTTCCCCATTTTGAAACAGTATTTAAATTTGTTTGTGATTTGTAGAATATTCCAAAGGCATTTGCTAGAACAAACGACATGTTGCGAAACAAGACCGTGGAATTACGAATTGCCACAGGGGAATCATGGCCTGCTAGAATTGTCTATATAGTAAATCAAAAATTTCGTTTAAGAGGGTTGAATGATTTCATTACGGACAATGACCTAAATGCGGGAGATGAATGCAGCTTTGAAGTCATTGATCAACCTATAGAAAATCACGTCATGTTTAATGTGGTGATTACTAAATATTGAAGATCATTTATTTAGGTGTCATCCTATCGTATTTCATGATCACCCTTAGTTTATTTAGTAATCACCACATTAAACATGACGTGATTTTCTATAGGTTGATCAATGACTTAAGCGTCATCTTATTGTTATCTCAATGTATCATTACTCTTTGTTTTTATGTTTGTAAGCCCTGTTATCACTCGTTTGAACTAGAATACCCATTTGCTATTATAATATAAAGATACAAAACGATATTCAAGATAGTCACGATAGCGCTAGTATCAATGTCCCCAAAAAGATACAAAACATGTATAAAAACTTTCACGACTTGAGATAATACTAAAAAACATGAAAAAAGACTAACAAAATGACTGTATCAATTAGGAACAACAACCGTATGAAACGGACATTTAGGCCTTTTGTGTCCGGTGTTTCCACACAACGAGCAACGCCTACCAGAGCCTGGGACTGTCCTCTCATTAGGCAACCTGCTGCTCCTACCGCCAGGAGGTTCACATTGAGAAGCAATCCTGAGGATCCTGGGTCGGCCCCGCCTCGCAACCATTGTTTGTGTTTCCCCTCCTTCGCTCAGTCTAGGCTCAGGCGGCGGAATGCGCTGGTTTCTAATTAAAGTGCGAACAATCCAATCATCCTCGACTGGAACAGGGTATACGCGTCCTTCATAAAAACACTGGAAACATTGAGCTTTGTAGTAGTCACAACAATAATCGTACGGACTCTCACAACGCTCACTTATAGCAGCACAAGCATGTACACAAGGCATCTTGAGCCCCTGAAACTCTCCACGGTAACACTTCCATTCAGCCATATTTACCTTTGCGCTAGTATCAGTGTCCCCAACTTGGAACAGGTCCCGGTCGATCGCCTTTAGAGTGAAGGTTCTTCGGGCATGCGAGACTTCAGTCAAAAATTTTTCGGCTTCAGGGGCTAACACGGAGCGACATGCCAATGCAAGTTCTCTCCTCTCGCAATGCCATTTATGCAACGTTGCCCTTATATAGTCTAACAAATTCACGTTGTTAAAACTTTCAGCATAGTTGCTTGTCATTATTGCATAACGTGTCCCTGGAAAATAGGATCGTGCCTAGTAACGAAATCCAATAGCCTTCAAATAACTAGACACTCTATTGTTTGGATATTTATCTTGCTCTTTTAACTGCTGAAACATTACTGCGAATCGCGTTTTTGAAAAAGTATACGAGGCTTCCCAGAAAGTGTATGGATAGTATCCTGTGCTTCCGAATTTTTTATTGAGGTTCATGACAAGGTGGTGGTAGCAAAAACCATGGTGAGCGTTTGGAAATACATCTCTAACAGCACCAATGATGCCAGCCCCTCTGTCTGATACGAACACCATGTCTTCACGTTCCCCGATTACCCTCTTCACTTCAAGCATGAAATACATCCACGCATCCCTGCTCACTCCGTCGGTCATGGCAAACGCTACCGGAAAGAGTTTATCACCTGCGTCTACACCGATAGCTACTAACAATGTCCCCTCGCATTTTGTTTTCAGATGAGTACCGTCCATGACTAAGACAGGTCGACAGTACTTAAACCCGTCAATACTAGCTTTCAAAGCCATGAAACAGTACTTAAACCTGCCAATAACATGGTCAGTCTCTTTGTCTGTGACAGTTTCAGGATTTTCACTCTTCAACATGTAAAAGTAGGCGGGTAATTTAGAATACGATAGTGTTACGCTTCCTCCGATTAATTCCAACGCTTTCTGTCTACAATGATATGCACGCTGATTATCAAGGTCTATGTTGAATACTCTTTTGACATCCACTATTAAATGTTTTGTCGTGAAATGACTGCCGAGTTTTATGAGGTTCTCTCTAACGAGATGACCTATAATTCCGGGTCTGGCTTGCCTATGATCGCTGCTTAATTGCTCCAACCCACAAGTGTGAGCTTCAGTGTACTCGGTTATCTCGAAGATATTGCAATCAAACACCTTTCTACCCACAACTTGCCATTCGCATCTCTCCGAAGTAAAGCATCGTAGTTTTAACTTCCCCTTGTCGGACCGGATAGGTTTCCACATGTAATTATTTTTCAATGCATGGTAACTCATTTTCATCTGCATATCATCCTTGTCCCTGAACTTTTTACCAATATACAATAATCCAGAATCTTCAGTCTGAAACGCCCCAGCCCGTGGACACGGAGGAATTTCGGAATCCGGAATGTCTGAACCGAAATGAACACCTCTATTGCGATTAATACTTGCCATACTAAATCTAGGACCAATATCAGGGTTCTGTTCTAATGGTGCTCTCATAAAACTCATAAACGATCCACCAATATTGGGACCCGGTTGCATCCTTGTTGGCATACCAAGGTTCTGTTCGAAAGGCGCTCTCAAAAAACTCGTAAACGATCCACCGATATTGGGACCCGCTTGCATCTGTGTTGGCATATGAATGTTCTGCTCGAAAGGTGCTCTAAGAAAACTCATAAACGATCCACCGATATTGGGACCCGCTTGCATCGGTGTTGGCATAATAAGAGGCGGACGGTCACACTGCTGGCTTGTTCCATTTATGTTGACATTATGACTTGTCCCGTCAAACTGTTGTTGGATGTACGGTGTGTGCGTTGTCTGGCTAAAATTAGGCATAGGTGTGTGAATTGGCTGACGAATCATATTCGCAATTATTCCCCAATCGTAGTCAGGTTCACTTGTGATGTCAATGACTTGTTCAGCTGAAGTTATATTCGGTCGGATGGCAGTTTCATGAGGGGATAAGGCTGATGTGGTAGGTACAACATGCTTTCGGGAATTTCAATTACAGTCCAACTCGGATGTAAAATCCTCAATGCCTCTATCATTTTCTTCATGTAGTTGCTCATTTAAGTCAAATTCGTTCTCATCTTCCGTATTGTCATCGTGCATAACCGGTTCAGCGTTAACGCATAGTTTCACAGCTTCTTTTCTCAAAATATCATCAATGTAGCCTAGCAATGTATCATCGTCCAAAACATCAATCGGTTGGTCATAATCTACGTACATTAGTTTCATGATCAATGTGTTGTTTGAGACATCAATTCCTACTTTCTTACACACTTTGACCTTCACTTCATCCAATGTCGTATCGGTTTTCACACGAACCAAATACAATTTTCCTTTCTTATAAGACCATTTGTCGCTATCTTCATGGTATTTCCACTCTCCGCCAAATAAAAACTTAACGGACACCGTGTTGTTATCTGCAAAAAAAAACAATCATTTATCCACACGGTTAGGTTTTTTTTTCCAAATATTGTTGGATTGACTAAATATTATTGTAAAATTATTCGGATTGAAATATATATATATATATATATATATATATATATATATATATATATATATATATATATATATATATATATATGTGTGTGTGTGTGTGTGTGTGTGTGTGTGTGTGTGTTTGTGTGTCTATATATATATATTGTCCGTGTGTGTTTATATATAAATATATGTGTATATAATTGAGAAACCAATATATATATACACTTATATATGCTAGTAGTATATGTGTGTGTGAATATTGGTTTCTCGTTTATATACACATATATTTACTTGTATAAAAGTGCATATAGCCAGACATCAAAAAACACATCAATAATCTTTAAAATAAATAAATATTCTTTAGCATATATACACACACACACACACACAGTTAGGTTAGGTTAGGTTAGGTTAGGTTAGGTCAAAAAAATTCAAGTTTCGTTGTGTTGTGTTGTAACAGTAGACGGGGGTAATAGAAGAGAAGATTGTTTTCACCAGCGTCATAGAATATTTGATGATGACGAGGGAGATCAAATGCTGGAGAGAGCCAACAGAACAAATCTTATACTTTCGATCTAACGGATGCCTCACTTCCGGCGGAGGCTTTACCAAGCTGCTGAGAACGGAAAAGATGCTCTATTGAGCAGACCTAATGAAATATTCTACGAGCTACCTACCGGGAGCCCCAATACAAAGCCTGGAGATTAGGCATGACACAGCGGATCAGAAGGATTCGAAAACACCCTAGGGATGCATGCATTTCTAAGAACCTCATCAGGTCGAGGCGTACCATAGAATATGTCAACATTTTGTTGTTTTGGAAATTTTTCAAACAACATTTATTTGTCGTTTGTTTCTCGTTTATAAAGTCAATTTTTTTTATTAAATTAGGGCATTTTCATTGTGATTGCCCGTAACAATTAAATTATTCGAGTGTTATTTGAAAACTAAAGTTGTATCAAACTACATATTTCAAAATGAACTAAGGCATGGAACATGAAAGGAATTTATACTACTAAATTTCGAAACAACTTATAACATATATACAATATCATATAATCGAAATATGTACAATATAAAAACTTCTACATTATCATTTCTAATATTCACATTGCCACTATAATATCATTAATGCATTTCATTCTAAATTTTTTCTAAACTATCAAATAATCAAAATAATTACAATATCAAAATTTCTACAACGTCAAGATTTCTACAAATATATGAACTACATTTTCCTCCAACGAATGACAATTTTATTATCGAATGATCTCATTATAATAAATCATTTCAATAGCTTAATAATCAAAATTTTATCCTTTCACTACCCTAAAACTATAAGCTTTTACCTTTTCACCATACGAAAAATCGAAAATTTATATCTTTTTAAGGTTAATTACCTCAAACATTTCATCAAATTAAAACAAATACGATATTTAAAATAATTCAAACAAAAGTTCTATACGAAATGCTTACCCATTTGTTTAAAGGAGTAAGACCGGTGTAGATTGATATCCCGTAGATTGATAATTTTTGTCTGAAAGTTTTGTGAAGAAAAATTCGAGTGAAAAAGATTGATGATTTTGGGTGAAGAAGATGATGGTATTGACTAAAATGTAGGAAAAAACGACAATTGGAGCATTTATTCATTCAATTTCCTTATTCCACGGGTCCGTGACAAATTTCCACGTGGCGTAGGTTTCTTTTCCCCCAGGTCACCTGGAATTGAAACTTTTGCCATCATTTGAACTTCCACGTGGCCTTTATAAAATTCCACGCCATCTGGTGGAATGTTACACGATCCCGTGGAAACAGGCACGGGCTACTTAAAAAAAATGTCAGGTCTGAACAGACCTGACTTGAATTATGGGTGTCTACAGTGACCTGAATGTATATTTTCTCTCCATATTGCCTGTCATTCTCTGTCTTCCATATATAATTGGTGAATTCTTACATTTTTTTAGGTGAGAGAATGCTTACATTTTCAGGTCATGCCTCGGTTCAATGCATTTTGAAATAATATGAATAATATACGTAGTGAAAGCAGGAGCGTCTCTCTCCAAATTTAGGATCGGGGACGAAAAAAATTAGGCCCTTTTGAAACAAACAATAACATCAAAACAGTAAAAAATATGGAAGTTTTTCAAATTTCATCCTTATCATCTTGATTCTTGAATCAATTTTGAGATAAACTCAATTTGTGTTACTAATTCTTCTAGTTGTTGTTAAAGAAATGAAGAAGAGAGCTTTTTTTATTACTTGAGAGTTGAGACGACAAAGAGGGAGAGGGAAAAAACAACAAAGAGGGAGAGGGAGGTAGACAGTCGCATTAAAAAACAACAAAGAGGGAGAGGCGGGCAGGCAGTCGCATTCACAAGAAAAAAAAACAAAAAAAAATTGCATACAACGGGACTCGAAACATATTCACTTACCAAGTTATACCCTAATTGATTAGATGTTGTAGTTGTTGTTAAAAGTAGATGGTGTGTAATTGATTAGATGGTATAATAGTTATAAATTTTTTACATCTATTGATTAAAATAATACTCCATCCGTTCCATAATAAATGAGCCAATTACCAAAAAGTTTGTTCCAAAATAAGTGAGGCAAAATATTTTTCAAAACAACATTTATTGCTAATTTTTCTACTTTACCCTTATTTAATACTAGGTAGGAATTTAAAAAGAATACTGCATTAATTTTCGAAACGGAGGGAGTTATAAATTTTCAAGTCATTAATTTTTTTTAATCAATCATTCATATTGTTATCTAATTACATTATCTATACAAATTTAGTTGTCTATTTTAAGTTGTAATCATGTTTTCTTAATAAATATAACAATTTTTTTTAAATGTTTGATATTGTATTTGATAACGTGTTGTGGAAAAAAAATCACTCTCAAGTACTAAAATTTTGACACTATTAATAATATCACAATCAATCTATTCGGGCATTACAATTCTTACGAATTTCAACTTTACGAATGTCAAAAATATGTTTTCAATTCCAAAAGTCGAATTTTATGCATAACTTCGACTTTGGTGGGTTGAAACATATTTCAATCTATGTAAAATCGAAATTTTCACGAAGTGTGGTAATCGAATAGATCGACATTGTTGTACCTTATGTGTGTTTACAAAAAAAAGTACTGTAATTTATGATACATTTTATAAAACATTTATTTTTTCCCTTTCAATTATTTACGAAATGTTGTGTACTTTGGGTATTTTTATAGGCGGCTTTCATTGGCACCGCAAAATAACTATTAGCACATGATTTAGGATAACCCGAATCTCCACGTGGCACATGTCCTGTGGACGAATTAGCAGATCAGATCAAGGATACATTTAAGGCCAGAAGTTGCACTGACCAGGGCAGGTCCCTCTTGGTCTAGCGACCTAGGCAGGTCCCACCATTTAGATGATCAGATCAAGAGGACGGACCAGGTCAGATCCCTGCTCGTTGACCAGATCAAGATGACCAGGGCAGGTCCTTATTGGTCATGACGATCAGAGCAGATCCTTAGTCGGAATGGAATCGGTCAGAGACACATATCTTCACGAAAGAGCCGTTATGTATACATGTGAGACGTGGGTAGACTGCATAACTGCCCACTAACTCCACTTTTATGCATAACCGCCTGAACTACGGTTGGACTTGATTCCAAATATATGTTTGGATACGTAGGCAGCTTATTCCCTAAGTTCAGTCCATAACAAAAACTACTCTCTATTTTGATCCTAGAACAAGAAGGTCCATACAGCTTTTATACCTTTCAGTTTAAGTTCGATCATTGGCGCTAGAAGGAGGGTTCTTTTTGTTTCTAGTGGTAGGTTAACAGAGTAGTTGATATATAATCTAAAAAAATCAACAAGGGAAGGACCTAACAGGTTCTTCACACGATCCGGACGATCTGAATCAAGATCAAGAACGCAATCTTGAAAAACAACCAGAAGATCAGCCAAATACTCAGGATTTGGCAAAACAACTCTTGGTAGATGCTTTCAAAACAATGGGGGACGCTGATTTCCAAGTTCTGTTTGAGAGTGTAAGAAAAGGAAAGGAGAAGGTAGGAAATCTTGGACAAGAAATACGACCACCATCAGAAGAAAATGGTCAAAAGGAGGCTGCGGAATCCAGGTTCCGAATTATCAAGAGCAAAACTCATTGAACAAATGATGCAGCTAGGGCTGAATTAGACGCTATGCTAGAAGATGAGGAAGACGAATTCAATCTGGTTTCACCTTTTGCAGATCATATTGATGCATATCCATGTCCCAGAGGATTCAAGATACCTAAGATCAGTCCTTATGATGGAACAAAAGACCCTTATGACCATATGCATCAATATATAACGCATATGCAGTTATATAATGCACCAGACGAAATGAAGTGCAAAGCATTCCCCGCACTTTTATCTGGAAGGGCTAGAGACTGGTTTAACAAGCTACCAGATCTATCATTAGTTTTATAGTTTTGACTAAGAAGTTTATGAGCATGTTCATCACTGTGAGACCGTTTCAAAGAAATAGCACTCATTTGCTCACCATTAAGCAAAAATCCGATGAAACGGTTTTACAATTCATCAAGAGGTTCAATGTTGAGTCAACCCAGGTGGCTGATGTAGATGATCGATTTTTGGTAGCCTCATTCGTAGCAGGACTACGAGAGGGGAGGTTACATGCTAAATTAAACGGCAAAAATCCAAGAACCATGGAGGAATGTTTGGCAATTGCCTTTAAGCACTATCAAGGTGAAGTGGCCAATCATGCCAAGCATGAGTTGGAAAAAGGAGATCACAGAAAAGGCAAGACGGAGGAGAAATTTGACAAGAAACGTAAATCAGTTTGGGATAGGGTTCAGGCACCTATAACAGACAGATTGGGCAAAAGAGGTGCCCTGCAGGACAGAGACCTAATATTGTTGAATAGATCACGGGAACAGGTTCTCACTATCATGGAAAGAAAAGGTATAGCGAGAACCCCATTCCCTATGAAAGGACCCAGGGAAAAGAAAAATCAGACCGCTTTAAGATTTCAGGTCAGGTCTTAAACCATCAGACCTCAGGTCAGGTCGATAACTCTTAAAAAAAAGACAATTTGTTAAGTCTAAAAAATCAGACCGCTTTAAGACTTCAGGTCAGGTCTTAAACCATCAATCCTCAGGTCAGGTCGATAACTCTTTAAAAAAAAGAAAATTTGTTAAGTCTGAAAAATCAGACCGCTTTAAGACTTCAGGTTAGGTCTTAAACCATCAGACCTCAGGTCAGGTCGATAACTCTTAACAAAAGAGAAAATTTGTTATGTCTGAAAAATCAGACCGCTTTAAGACTTCATGTCAGGTTTTAAACCATCAGACCTTAGGTCAGGTCGATAACTCTTAAAAAAAAGAGAAAATTCGTTAAGTCTGAAAAATCAAACCAGTTTAAAACTTCAAGTCAAGCCTTAAATCGTCAGATTTAAGATTTCATGGCAGTCTTAATCACTAGACCTCAGGTCAGGTCTTACACTCAACAGGTCACAGACCTGTCCGTTAAGTCCTTACAAAGAGGATAATTTGTTCAAAGTATGACATGTGCTTCACACACAAATTACATGTCATACTGGGGGTGCAGAGTATAAGGCACAAAAACAAACACATGGTATAGAAATTATGCAAAATGGTGCCACAGAGGCACTAAAATTTCAAAACCACACAAAGTGGAAAAACAGCACAATTTTGAAAATAACAACATTAAAAGTTGCAATGTTTAAGACAGAACTGATATGAAAAATAAATTAAGTATTTTCTAATTTGAAGTGGGGGGAGCTTGAGACTGAGACGAGGAGCCAGGTTGAGCAGTTGGAGGCTTTTTACCATATTTGGAAACCAAGTCCACTCGATCTCTGAATTTCTTAAATCTGGCCTCATAAATCTGAGATCCATCTTTCATGTTCCAGCCAAGGTGGGAAAGCTTGGTAGCATCAACATCAAGACCTGTTGCTTTTACATCCTCAATGGCTGAGAAGTACCCAAATAGGATAATTGGGGCAAATAGCATATTTATATTGTCGGCCAGCTCATCGGATTTTTTGTAATCAGCAAGGGCCTTAGCAATCTACTCAGGAAATGCGTTCTTCAAGTTGTCTCTCTCCACCTCAAGATCAGCTACCATCTTTTCCAGTTTGGATTTGATTTGGTTAGCAGTAGCAACATGAGTCTGGAATTCAGTATCCTTAATCTTCAACTCATCATTCTTCACTGATAGCTGATTATATAAGGCAATTCTCTCAGCTGTGGAAGTATTCAGCAAATCTTCATACTTCGTTTTCCATTCGGATAAAGATTTGGATAACTTCTCTTCAACTCGTCCCGAATTCTTCAATCTAGACAGGACCTCCCTACCCAGTTTGGCACCCTAAAAAGAGTACAGGGAGTAAAGTATTTATACAATATCTAAAAAAGATAGATTAACGTATCGGGGAGAAGATGCTTACAAATTTTGACAAATCTTGATTGGACCACTATTTCCAATCCTATCTCTCTTCATTGGCTTGCTCAGAAGCCCCAACGCCTTCATCAGTCTGATTGTGAGATCTGATGCGTTTTGTAGGACGGCTAGTCTCAGCAATGGTCTCCATTGGAGAAGTACGTCGGACCATCTGGTAGTCGTGAGTATTCTCAGAATCATCATCAGCAGGATCTGTCTCGATTGAGGGCTCATCTGGATGAGTGTCAGCAGAATTGGCAGTCGGATTAGGCACGATTGGGTTGATAACGGGATCAGACGCTTCCTGACCCATGGGGGGCGAAGCATCATCAGCTATCTGGATGATATCGGTGAAACTTGCCACTGCAAACATCAACAAGTAGTTAAAAGCATGCCTCAGAGAAGGTACATAAAAAATCAAAATAAGGGATCCTACTTATATTGTATCTCTCCTCTGATAGCTCAACATAAGGCTCTGGACCAGCGATCTCCAAGTGGGCAGCATCAATCAAATTGGAACTATAATTCTTCAGGCCCAGATATATGATAGACCCTCTAATGTCGTTTAGCAATTTCTTATCCAATTTGCTTTCTAATACATCACTATTTCTGGTGGAAGTGTTCCACTTACCTATATCCCTGGCGGTTTGAGGCCTAATATAGAGGAAATGTTTCTTCCAATCTGTGAAGGATTGATTAGTCTTCCTAATAGAGGTATGCCACTCAGACTATTAGTTCTTCTACAAAATCAGTACCAGCCAGGACTGTTTTTAACCTGTTTACACTGATAAAAAGTCCTAAAAAGCAACAACGTAAAAGGGGTGACAAAGCACCTACACCAAATCAAGAAACCGGTGATAGCTCTTATACTATTAGGAACTATCTGACTAATCCCTAAATCGTAATATAGGAGTATCTCCAAATAGGCAGGAGGAAGAGGAAATCTGAGACCGCAATCAAATTGTTCCTTGTAAACCGCACACCCAGAAGGAGGAGCCGCTGCATTTTTTCCAGGTTCAGGTCGTATGGGGGCATAAACATTCTTATTTATCCCATACCTGTCACAGATGTTAGTGATATCAGAATCCTTCAATTTGGAATCGATTGCGTGACAAGCCATCATCTTTTTTGTCTCGTAGGTTCTCCTTAGTGCTCTTATGGGTGCAGATAACCCGGAAACGTTATACTTAGTCGGAGGTGATTCAACAAATGCAATGACAATGGAAGCAATCAAATGAGGAGGGAGAATATAAAGAAGGGGATCCTCGCTAGGATTAGATATACCGAGTTGGTTTGGATTCATAAGAAATAAAAGAAATAACACGAGAAGAAAAAACACTTACTTGATAAATGAAGGTGAAAATCCAGCAAGTCTGACGTCTTTGTCTATAAATAATGATGTGTGTTCTCAGGATTTGGCGAGTTTAATAGCTTATAGTCAAGGGATGGGACATTTCAACTACGCATCCTTGAAAGAGGTTGCAACAATTAATCAGGGTGGCATTTGAAATAACCGAGGCAACGTTGGGTACGCCACCTCTATGGTACACATGGAAGAGTTACAGCTCCAGATCTTAATCGACGTACCAAAATAGGGCCTTGTCCGTTATGATCTAGGGGATTTGATTGAGGATAACCGAATGTCTCCACATGGCACATGTCCTGTGGACGAATTAGCAGATCAGATCAAGGATACATTTAAGGCCAGAAGTTGCACTGACCAGGGCAGGTCCCTCTTGATCTAGCGACCTTGGCAGGTCCCCACCATTTAGATGATCAGATCAAGAAGACGGACCAGGTCAGATCCCTGCTCGTTGACCAGATCAAGATGACCAGGGAAGGTCATGACGATCAGAGCAGATCCCTAGTCGGAATGGAATCGGTCAGAGACACATGTCTTCACGAAAGAGCCGTTATGTATAAATGTGAGACATGGGTAGACTGCATAACTGCCCACTAACTCCACTTTCATGCATAACCGCCTGAACTACGGTTGGACTTGATTCCAAATATATGTTTGGATACGTAGGCAGCTTATTCCCTAAGTTCAGTCCATAACAAAAACAACTCTCTATTTTGATCCTAGAACAAGAAGGTCCATACAGCTTTTATACCTTTCAGTTTAAGTTCGATCAGCACACTTTAATTTATTATTTTTCATTCACTTTTCCACACAACCTAATGACTCAAGGCACCACCTGAAATAATAACTTTTAAAAAATATACGCTTTAGTCCTTCATGTTGTAAAAATTAAACAATTTAGTCTCTTATTTTTAGAAATGATCCGACCCGGTCGGATCCGGTCCAACCCGATTGGGTTCAGGACACTATTTCAACAGTTCTAAGGCATCATGAGCTCCCGTCTGGGAAGGCATGTCATTCTCTTTTCCCCGGTCATCTGAACTAGTCGCCAGGCTCGAGCCGGCTTCAGTTCGGCTCTTTTTTCTCAAGCATTTCTTCAACATCGGCATGGTCAGATCTACGTCGAGAAGATCTTCTAAGAAGAGGCTCCTCCTGCTCTTCCTCCTCTCCTTCATCTTGATCCAAAGGGGCTTCAGATGATGAGACTTCGATGACTGGGGGATCCATATTTCCCTTAGGAAAAGAAGGACCTAATATGCCATCGTCCTCCAACTCAGACTGCAAGCGAGCTGTGGTAGCATTAACAGATGACCCCGAGGTCTGAACAGATAAATCTGCACCAGTACGAACTTTTCCCGCGGCGGCATCTTATTCATCTTGCCGTCCTAGTTGCACCTTGTGGGTAGCGCTTTGAAGAACAGAAAAGACCCTCACTACAAATAACAGACCCCAGAGGCTATTAGACAAAGCACGAAAGTGAAATTAGGGGGAAAGCAAAAGCAAAAGTACTTACAGGCATCTCGACTCTCGACACTCAAGGGCCAGTCGGAGTCAGGACCAGCTTCTATTAGCCGAGCCGCCCGATCAGCTCGGAAGAAAATTCCCAGATCCTTAGGACAATCTCCGTGCTCCGAACAACATCGACCACACTGGAGTCCATAACATATGGAAATTCGTCCTTCTGCAGGGGGCTTGTCCTCCAGTGCCCCAAGCAAGCCCTTCTTCCGTCCTTGACATAGTAAAAACGGCCATGCCAATCTCTGTACGACAGACCATCAGCAAGCATATTCTTTACCTCCGACCGATGGGGAAAGTGGTACCATCCCTTAAGCCCCTGGCTCTGTGCAACATGGTGGAACACTCTGAAGAGGCCTACCGAGAACCGAACCATAATCGCTCGGCAAAGTATAGCAAAATCTATGATGTTCTTAACCTCTGAAGGAGCAACTTGAGCTGCACCTATCCTATAATGTCGCAACACGGCCAGGAAAGCGGGACACAAAGACCCAACCTTGAATTGTGCCTCGTAGATGGCAAAATACCCATCTGGGGTCTGAGACGCATACGGGCGTGGATCGGCAGGAAGCATTGAGGCAAATTCCTTCGAGTTTATCCCGTATTCATGAAAGATATTGTCCACGCTGCTTTGAACAAGAACTAAAATCGTTGTGTGGCTACCCATAATATCCTGGGTGGCTTTCTGGATTTTGTATAGGAATTGAGCGTCGAACGTCCCAGAGGAAGGCCCAGATTCAGGAACAAAGAATTCCTATACAGACGAACTAGTATGAGTGGATGCCCTCATCAACAGACGTAAAAGAAAACAAAGAATGAGGTGAAGCAGGCACTAGATAAAAGAAATGGGGTAATAATGACCATTAGCCTCCACAAGGGGGGTTGAGAATGCAGTGAAACATTTGATGGAATACGGACGGTTGATGTGATAGGAGTCACAAATCCCAAACACGCATCGAAAACTGGCCCTATTCAAAATAAGTGGGGTAGCGATGCCTCGAATCCTGGGACAGATATGACAACTTTATAACGGCATCCGTGCCACCTGGCAATCTAGATGACCTAGCCGAGCTACAGCTATGATGAATCCGAGCTGACCCCAAAGGCTCTGCTAGACCTGAGGGGCTTATGATGGAGGTCGGACTAGCACCTCGCCACATGTCATCCCAACAGTAATTCAACAATAAATCCAGACAGAGAAATTCCACCATAAGGGCCAGAAGCCCTAAGAACCCGAGGTGAGTTCAGCTCGGCCGTTCTCCCCGATCTCCGCAGGTCGGCCAAAGTACAAAAGTCCAGTCGACTTAGATCGGACCTCATTGGTCGGCATGAGTCTATCTCGGACCAAATTGCCCACGTGCATGATTAATCAGGTAAAGATGGAAAAAAATTCAGTCATAAAGGCTGTTATCCGATATTTAAGTCTCCACAATTATCCCCTACAATAAAGGGATCAAATCATAATTATCCACTTCCTTAGGGAGGAAGAAATCGAAGTACAACAAGGACACGGCCCGTGATGGCCTAGGGCGTAATGCCTCATATATAAACCATCCTAAGGAACTACGAATGACTTGATTCCTGCAAAATTACAGGATACGTAGGCAGCATGAGATACAATTTCTCAGGTCCAGTCTAAATTACCACAAAATCACCCCCGTTATAAGCGTTTTTATTGTTTGTGAAGTTTGAATAGATTGTCACTAGGAAAACAGGCCCCATATTTAATACTCGATGGTTTCCAGCATCGTCAAAGATCTTCTGCAATGTGTCTAGAATACAACATCATATCAACAGGTAAAGTTTCATGCGCAGTAACCCATAGAAGGTAATTACTCCTAGTTGGTCCTTTTAAATCCCAAATAATTTTCCAAATACCTTCCAAGCCTGTATGTTCAGCAATTGGGTCAGTATGGTATATCCGGTGGCCACAGTAAATTTACCTTTCGAGTCTGTTTTCCACCTATAACCATGGTGGTCTTCTTCTATGCTTCCTCTAAGGTGAGCATACGCCTTGCATATGCCTCTCCATGTTGGAGAACTTCTTGCCTTGACTGTAGTAGATTGCTCCTTATACTTGTGTGGTAAAGCTTTAATCCACAAGGTTCTTTCAGTGTGATGAGATCCCACACCAACTTACCTAAAAATGCAATATTCATGTCGTACTACTTTTTGAAACCCAAGCCTCCAGCATGCTTCGGTAGGCACTTTGCATCCCAAGCTATTGTATGCATTTTGCGTCCGAATTCATCATCTCCCCAAAGAATTGTCTACATATCTTCTCCATCGTGTTCAGTGTAGTAATGGGGAGCATAATAGTCTGCATAGTATAAAAAATTTGTGTTGCAAGTGAGCTTTGAATAAGAACACTCTTACCTGCCATCGAAAGGCACTTTGATTTCAATGTAGTCAGTTTGCTCTTCATCTTGTCTTCAAGATATGTGAAGTGATAAATTCGCTTTCTACCATAGAGAAACGGCACCCCTAGATACTTTCCCAAATATGCCGTTTGGCTCATTTGCAAACACTGTGATAGAGTCGTAATCATCGTATGTCCCACGTTATTAGATGTATAGAATCTTGACTTTGACGTGCTACTTTTCTAGCATGGGCAATTACAAAAATCAGCAAGTACCTCTTCCATGACGTTGGACTGAGTTTATGTTGCTTCGCCAACCAACAAAAGATCGTCTAGAAAGAGTATGTGCAAGATCGTGGGACCCTGCCTTGAGAGTTTAAGCAGTTTCCATCTCCCTTGGTTAACAGCTTCAGGTATTTTTCCATTGAAGCACTTCCATGCATAGTACAAATAGATATGGTGCTATTGGATCACCTTGATGGAGGCCATGAATAGGAGTGAATGCTTCCAGTTTCTCTCCATTCCAAAGTACCGATAGCCTGGCTGATGTGATACTGTGCATTTGAAGTTTTTGCATATTTTCTGAAAACCCCACTTTGTCAATAATATTCTTCAAACAAATCCAGCTGACCCGATCATAAGCCTTCTCTAAATCAACTTTAATTGACATATACCCCTTCTTCCCATGCATTTTCGTGTGCAACATATGAATCACTTCTTGTGCTAGGATGATATTTCCCAAGCTTCCTCTTCCCGGAATAAATGCACTTTGGGTAGTACTTACAAGTTGGCCAATAATATGCTGCATTCGGTTTGTTAACACCTTTGTTATAAGTTTAATGAGTTTAATGACCACATTAGCCAGAGCTATAGGTCGGAATTGTGAGGGCACTTCAGGATGGTCAGTCTTTGGAATTAATGTTATCAACACCTCGTTCATTTCTGTTTGGAAAGTGGTTGTTTCAAAAACATTTTTCACAAACCTCACTGCCGAATGCCAATGGTGCCCCAACACCTTTTAAATAAAATTGGTTGAAGCCCATTAGGACCAACCACCTTGTAAGTACCCATTTCGAAGCAGGCTTCTTCAATTTCTTTCTCGCAAACCTGTTTGTTAACGAGATGTGTATCTTGATCACTAAGAGAAGGAAGTTGTATATCACATTGGCAAAGATGATGCTACTCTTCTCGTGAATACAATTGGATGAAGTAACTTCGCATCATTCCTTGAATTTCCGAGTCCTCCACACTCCAAGTTCAATCATGCCGTTTCAAATAAATGGCTATTGTTCTTTGTTTTCGTCTAAGAGCAGTTAAATGAGAATAGTGGGTATTCCTCTCCCCCTTCAACAACCCTTGAAGATGAGGTCTTTGGTGCCAGTACTTTTCCTCTTGTGCCAAAACTACATTATATTCTTATGTATGTTGTTTTTCCAGATTCATCAAATATGTAGAGATGTACATGGAAAGAGATTCTTGGATTCCCTTAGCCGTCAAACGAACGTGTCTTTGCGGAAAAATATATTTCCAAAGCTGGACTTATTCCATACCTGGGCTTTGATCATAATGTCTTGGCAACAACACCGAAGTCTGGATTATCCATATCCCAATTATTGTCGACAAAGGAAGCAAATTCCGAGAGATCAAACCAAGCATTTTGGAATTATAGAGAAAGTTATATTGTTGAGGGGAATAATAATAATAATAATAATAATAATAATAATAATAATAATAATAATAATAATAAGTAATTAGCGCAAAACACCCCTATCTAAGAGTCAACTTTGGGACTTGCCATGTATATTTAAATTTAGCATTTTTACCCTCTATCTTGTGTAATATTTTACAACAAATACCTTTTTATTAGCGCAAAACACCTCTATCCATGGGTCAACTTTGGGACTTGCCATTGTTGGACATATTTTAAGTTTTAATGAAGTGTGGAAGACTAGCTGTTATGAGGCAAAGACAAAAGAATGTCTAGATCAAATGTATAGATTTATTAGTGTTTGATCTTTGTATAGGTTTGATCAAACAAGCACTGTAATTAGGTCAGCTGACTTTATCAGCAGACCTGTCTAGGTCAGTATGGTAACTAGGTCAAGAGTGTGTCTAGGAACCTGCTGAAGACTGAAGGCTGAGGGTTCAAACTCAATCATTGAAGGCTAAGGGATCAAACTTAGTATTTAAAGTCAAGGATATGGAATCAAAATTTAGGGAAGTCTGTGATAACCTAAACTGATTACATATTCCTTGTGTACAAGGTCTAAGTTCCATATGTTAAGTGGTGATTGGATCTTAGTTATAATAAAAGTGGTGTACTCTAACTTCACAATAAAAAGTTAGATGAAAAGTAGTCAGCTGAAGTGCTTTGAAAACACAGCAGACCAAAACCAGCTGACAGTTATCTACATCAGCAGACTGATATACTTCTTATATCCGCTGAATGTAAATCTCGATTTAATCAAAGCTACATTGGAAGATTAAATGGATAAGGATGGATTACAAGCCTTGATTTTATCAACAAATTAATGGTCAAGATAAAATAAACGTTGAAAAGATTCAGAGGATTATAAATTGGATATAAGTGAACAGGGGGATAGTCTGAAAACTGATAAAAAGCTGACTGACAGTGTCAGTACTATGAATAGAGACAAAAAGCAAGTCAAGATGGAGACAAGTCTAAACGGCCATGTTTGAAATTCAAACATAAGTCACGGGATTCACATCAATAAATAGGAGAGTCCTGACTCAGATTCAAGTGGATGAAAATTAATAAGTACAGATAATCTCTACGAAGCTCCCAAGTTTTAATCAAGAAAATCACCCTGTGGACATTCACTGAGCTTAAACTGACCGATCAAGATTTATCTTCAAGTGTTACCTGCTATCAAGTTACATCATGTATACACACTTGAAGACCTCAAGCTGCTGATCATTTCATCTGATCAAGCTGCTGAAAACTGAATCACTTACTTGATTCAACTCTTCTTTTACAAGAAGTTTACTGAAGACAAAGAAGCATCTTTTAGGTGTCAAAAACTGTTGTTTGTGGTGGAGCTGGTGAAGAGGCAATCCTATCCTTCAAGGACCAGTGGAATACTTTGGAGCAGCAATCCCACATGTTTCAAGTGTTCAGTTTGTGAAGCCATGGTCATTGGTGAAGGACAAACAGCTTAGGGGTTTTTGTAACTGCAACCTCAAGGATCTCTAGTGAATTTCCTCCAACATCACAGGAGAAGAGTGGACTGACAGGATTACACCACCTGGAACCACTATAAATCTTGCCTACTTTACTTTCTGCATTTACTTTCTACAACTAGCATACTGATCACATCAACTTACTGAAACTAGCAACTGAATCACACACTTACACTACTGAGTATCCAATACTTAGTATCACCCTTTTAACAACAAGTAATAAGGCTTAATTTAAATAAATTCCGCTGCAACAAATTTAGTAACCTTAATAGTCAGCAGACTACTGAGTGGTCAGGAGACTACTGATAGTCAGCAGACTACGACCTTGCTGAGTTTGTCAACTCCAAAATGTTTTAAGTGTTAAGTTTATTCACCCCCCCTCTAAACTTAACCAAATCATTTTCAAGGGACCAACAATTGGTATCGGAGCAGTGCTTCTGTTCTGAAGTAATCCTACTTGTTGTGCTTGTGAAAACTCTTTGAAAACTTTTTCAAGTTTCTGATTTTCAAAGCTTTGCATAATGGATAACAACCAGTATGCTAGGACTATGTTTATATGCTCTCTAGATCGTTTTGATGAGTATAAACGTCGTATGTAGGGTTATTTAGCTGCAACACATAATGAAATGATGGATGTGCCGACAGATGGACCACTAAAAATCACAAAAGCTAAAACTGTGGATAATCAAACTCAGATTGTTCCAAAGCCAAAAAGAGAGTGGGGTGCTGAAGACAAAAAAAAGAGAGAACCTCAACAATATTGCTATTGATATCATTTACAGAACCTTGGATAGCAATATGTACATGAAAGTGAAGGATTGCAAGACTGCTAAGGAACTTTGGGAAAAATTACAACTAATTTGTGAAGGCACTGATGCTATCAAAAAAACAAAGTCAGTGTAGCCAAAAGAAAGTTCCAAGATTTCAAAATGAAATCAAGTGAAACCATTGAACAAATGGAGTCAAGATTCAATGCTATCATGGATGAACTCACCCTACTGAATGTAGTGTACACAAAGGAAGAGATCAACACAAGAATTTTGGAAGCCCTACCAGCAAATGAAGTTTGGGAAATGAAGGTTGCTGCCATAGAAGAGTCCAGGAGACTACATGAAGAAGACACCTTCAAATTATTTTTAGGTCTCAAGGCCTATGAATTCAGTAAGAAACTTATTCCTAATACTGAAAAGGAAGAACCAAACACTAACGCATTGGATGCTGCACATAAGGAAGAATCATCAGGTGCTCAAGATGATCGATTGGATGAAATGCAAGAGCAAATAGCCCTACTGAGCAAGAAAATCAGAATGATGAAGACAGGAAGGGGTTCTCCAGGGAATTTCACCAAGAAATCAAGTGAAAAGAAAAAGGAAGAATCCAAGAAGGATAATGACTACTTGTGCTTTCATTGCAAGAAACCAGGACACTTCAAACCGATTGGCCTAACTTGAAACAAAATAATGAACCTGATTATCTGTGCTTCAACTGCAAGAAACCTGAACATTTTAGACCTGACTCTCCAGACCTACTGAAGAACAAAAGTCAGCAAAGAAGATCTGTCAAGAAAGCATTGGTTGCTGATGATGAATCTGGCTATGATGTGGAATCAGAAAAAGGAAATGAATCAGATGAGAATGCACTCATAGCTGATATGGATGATTATGCTTTAATGGCAAATATGGATGAGACTGAGGAGGTATACAATTCTGTATCTGTGAACACTCCTGCTGAAAGTGACTGTGAATCTACTTATGGTTCAAATCCTAAAATTTCTGACAGTGAAGAACTTTTGGATGCCATCCTTAATCAACTGAGGAAAATACAATCTGGTTATGAGATTGTGAAGGCTGAAAAAGAGGCACTTCAAGCAGAAATTCAAAGATTAAATGTTGAATTAAGAATTCTCAAAGGTAAGGAAAAAGATTATGGACAGACTCAACATAAGTCTTTTGTACATTCAGTAGCTGCTGAATCTGCTGCACAATCTAGTTCAACCACTGCATTCAAATCATAGAACAGGCCTTGGATTTGAAACTCAACAATCTACTAAGGGTGGATCCAGTAAGGCTAATGAACATAGTACCAGAATTGGTCCTAAGTTTGTGCCTGCACAAGATCCAACTACCAAAAATGTTGCTGAGGGAGTTAGGTATACTGAGAATGCTTCAAGGAAGAAAAATCAGAAGTCCAAAAGGTCAACAGTACGTAACAAAAAGGGTAAATCCAAGGGTAGGACTGCTGGACCTTCTAGACCTGCTGATAGCAGACATGCTGCAAAGTCTGCTGGATCACAAAAGGGCAAAAATCAGAAATATTCCAAAGATAAGAATCCTAAACCCAAAAATGTTAATCATTCAAGGAACACTTATCTCAGGGGGGGGAAGGTAGATTGTTCCCTACTGATGAAGATTGGAATATTCCTGCCCCTACTGCTTGAAACAATAGACATAACCATAATGCTAGGGTACGACCTCAGCAATGGAATCAGCGGAGGACTCAGCAGAGGACTTATTTAAGACCTCGGCAGAGACCTCAGCAGACTCCATATTATAGGGCTGCTCCTAACAGACAGCAACCTTATGGTTATGTTAGTGCTTCTAACAATAGAAATCACTTCAAACAGCACTTTGTACCAAAAGGCCAGAAACCATATATGAATCATACACAACCAAATGTTAGATTTTATGGAAATGTGGGATACATATATGAACAAAAGTGCAATGCTTTTCAAAGAAGACCTTATGGAAATTTGCCAAGGGTCATGCTTACCACTGACCACTATGGACCCAAACAGTTGTGGGTACCTAAAACACATTAAATTTGTTTTGTAGGGTGCCTGGTACTTTGACAATGGATGTTCCAGACATATGATAAAGAATAAGCATTGTTTAACAAACTATGTGGCAAAATATGGTCCAAGAGTCAATTTTGGAACAAGAACACACCAGGATATACAAGAGGATATGGAACACTGGTGAGAAATGGATTAACTATCAGAAATGTTGTATATGTGGAAGGACTGGACTACAACCTACTGAGCACTGGACAATTCTGTGACATGGGTTACAAGGTCACTTTTGACAAAGGTTATTGTATTGTCATTGGTTAAAGAGGTGCACAGGTTGTGTTGGCTGGAAGGAGACAACAAAACATGTATGTTGTGGATTGGTCTACTGTTGTTCCAGAAACATGCCTGATAGTGCATACCAAGTCAGAACTGAATTGGTTGTTGCATAAGAAGTTGAATCATCTCAATTTTGATGATATCAATCAGTTAGTGAAAAGAAGTTGGTGATTGGTTTGCTTTAGATCACATTCAAAAAGGATGGTATATGTGATGCATGTCTGCAAGGCAAACAAACAAAGTCAAGCTTCAAGTCAAAGACTAAACAATCAACAAAAAGAGTCAAAAGATGCCTGAACTTTTGAAGAGATTGCAAAATGAAAAAAGTTTGACAGTAGTGAAGATCAGATCAGACGAGGGTACTGAATTTCTCAATAAAGTCATAAGAGAATATTGTGAACAAAATGGCGTGCTGCATAAATTAGCAGCTACCGGTACACCTCAGGAAAATGGGGTTGCTAAAAGAAGAAACAGGACTTTAAAAGAAGCAGGGAGAACTATGATTTATGAAGCATTACTACCTGAAAGATATTGGGATGAAGCAATCAATACAGCATGCTACACACAAAATAGGACATCAGTAAACAAAAATCTGTTGAAGACACCTTATGAGATATGGAATGGAAGAAAACCAAATATATATTATTTCCATCCATTTGGAAGCAAATGTTTTATTTCGAATCATAAGGAACAACTGAAGACCTTCCAACCAAAATCAGATGAAGAAATCTTTTTGGGATATTCTTCAGTCAACAAGGCATTTAGGGTACTGAACAAGAGGACACTAAAACATGAAGAATCAATACATGTTGTTTTTTTTGAACCTAAGTTCACTGGAATGGAAGATGAAGTTTCAGAACCTGCTGAGAATCTCTAAGTCACTGATCCAGAATATGTTGATGTTTTGAAGAAGATAAGTGACTTAAAATTCTCTGATTCTGAAGTAAAGATGTACTTGCTGAGGAACCTGCTGATAACACTACTAATGGAACAACAGATGTAGTTCAAGGATCTGCTAATCCCCCTACCGAAGCAACAGCAGACCCTACTGAAGATGAGGTTCCGGTAAATCAAACAAATCATGATTTACAATGGTTAAAGGATCATCCTGCTGGACAAGTAATTGGTGACATACAACAAGGTGTAAGGACTAGAAGACAATTGGAAGCAATGTTTACTTGTTTTCTATCTCAAATGGAGCCTAAAATTGTTGAAGAAGCAATATATGATCCAGATTGGATAATTGCTATGCAAGAAAAACTAAATGAGTTTGAAAGAAATCAAGTTTGCACACTAGTAGAGAGGCGTAGTCATGCAAATATAATTGGAACAAATGGGTATACAGAAATAAATTGGATGAATCTGGTACCATTGTTAGGAACAAGGCCAGACTAGTGGCAAAAGGCTATTCTCAAGCAGAATGAATAGATTTTGATGAGACATATACCCCAGTTGCATATGCTGCATATAAAAACTTCAAAGTATACCAGATTGATGTCAAAAGTGCATTTTTGAATGACATTCTGGAGGAAGAGGTTTATGTTCAGCAACCTCCTGGTTTTGAAGTTAAAGATCAAGAAGATAAAGTGTATAGACTCAATAAGGCACTTTATGGTTTGAAACAAGCACCAAGAGCATGGTATGAAACCCTATCTCAATTCTTGGTGAACAATGGTTTTACCAAAGGCACCATTGATAAGACTCTTTTCAGAATCAATGAAGGGGACATCACCCTGCTGGTACAGATTTATGTAGATGACATAATATTTGGTTCTAAAAATGAATTGATGTGTGAAAAGTTTGCTAATCTCATGAAAAGCAAGTTCCAAATGAGTATAATGGGATAAATGAACTACTTTTTGGGATTACAAGTCAAACAGATGAAAGATGGAATCTTCATTCATCAAACTAAATATACTAAGGAGCTGCTAAAGAAGTTTGGTATGGAAAATAGCACCAAAGTATCAACTCCTATGAGTACAAACATCAGACTGGATGAAGATAAAGAAGGCAAAGATGTTGATCAGACCTTATACAGAAGGATGATAGGCAGTCTGCTGTACCTCACTGCCAGCAGACCTGATATATCCTTTGTTGTAGGTGTTTGTGCAAGATTTCAATCTAAACCTAAGGAAAGTCACTTAGGCTAAATCAAGAGGATTCTCAAGTATCTAAAAGAGACTTTGGGAGTAGGGATATGGTATTCAAAAGATGGAAGTTTCAAGGTTATATCCTACTCAGATTCTGATTATACTGGATGCAAGATTGATATAAAAAAAAACACCACAGGAACTTGTCAGTTGATGGGAAATAGACTTGTTTCCTGGTTTAGCAAGAAATAGAATTCAATATCAATAACTGAAGCTGAATACATTGCTACTGGAAGTTGTTGTGCACAAATACTATGGTTGAGATAGCAATTAAGGGATTATGGGATTGAAGAAAAGGAAATTCTCATAATGTGTGACAACACAAGTGCAATTGCTATCACCGAAAATCATGTTTTGCACTGTAGAACAAAACAAATTGATACGAGACATCATTTTATAAGAGATCATATGGAAAAAAAAGATGTGATGGTTCTTTACATCCCTACTGAAGATCAACTTGCTGACATCTTTACAAAACCATTGGATAATGAAAGATTTGCTAAGTTAAGAACTGAAATTGGCATCATAAAAGTTGACTGATATGTTAATAGTCAGCAGAGTACTGGAATTCACCAAGGGGATTAGTCTTTGCCTTGCTGGGTGCGCTCACTTGGCAGATTAGTCAATGGTATCAACAATTCCATGTACTTAAACAATTTGGACAATTGAGCAAATGAAGTTGCCAAGGGGATTGGTCTTTGTCCTGTTGGGTGAGCTCATTTGACATATCAGTCATTGGTATTAAATTTCATCTTGTATTATTAGTTGGACAAAACTAGACTATATGAAGATCATCAGAGTATTCCTGTTAGCAGGCTGCTGAGCCATCACTTGTTCAGCAGAGTAAATTTGATGTAACACTGCTGAAGGTCAACCCTACTAAAGACCATGTCTGCTGAATTATATGTTATGAAGACAGTCAAATTTTAATGAAAGTCAACAGTAAACGGATATCATTCTTATCCATTATAACTGCGGTTACAATATCCAATGGTTACAACTCTTAATGGGACAAGTTAGTGGGACACGTGGCAACATCACATTTATTCCAGGAATAATCATGGTTAAATGCTATAGTACGTGTACAATACTTTCCTGACAGTTATCACCCACTTTCATTCTTTATATATACAGACATACACACAGAAGATACACACAGAACTCAGATTGATTTTCTCTGAAAACACATAAGTGTGAACATAGATTTGCAAAGTTTTCCTCTTCATCTTTCTCAAATTTCTATAATGGCAGACAAAGGAGATATTCATATTGGTACAAGCCAAAGCGTTAGAGGATTTGTTGTTGATGCTAACAAAGTCTGAGTTAGCCATCAACATTGGAAGATGAATTAGAAGATGTGAAGGACTGGAAGTTGTCCTAAATCTAAGATTGGAAAGTATTTCATACACAAATGTTGTTAACTTCTGGAAGAATATGGTGATAAAAGATGATAGAGAGGCATTCACTACAACTGTTAATGCCCAGCAGATTGAAATCACATCAAATCTGCTAAGAGAGGTGTTCGGATTTAGACCTGGAAATGGTGCTCCTACAAATCCGGAGTTGATGGAGTTATCAAGATTGGAATTTGTTGAATCAATAAAGACAAACAAGTCTGTACCAACAGTCTTGAGTATCAATGTGAAGAATATTAGATTGGAATACAACCTGCTAAGCAAGATTATTGCCAAAAATATTCTGGGATTTAGTGGAAGTCTTGATACACTCTTTGGATCAAAGATAGACCTACTGATAATAATTTGCAGAAGCCTAAAGTTTGATTGGGCCGGATTCTTTGTTCAATACATGAAGAAGGTTGTGTCAGAAGACAGAGATGGAACAAGGAAGTCTAAGACAAAGCCCTTGGGTTTGATGATTCAGGCCCTGTTGAATCACTTGCAGATTGCTGATGTTGTACCTGCAAAAATCAACAAGTCAAGATACAAGCCAGAAATCAATTATCCTATCCCTGGTTTGGATGATGTGGAATAAGATGATGAGGAGACTGAAAGTGATAATGATGGTGAGGACAATGATGGTGGGCAGGAACAGAGGACCAAGCTACTACAAGAAAAAGGTCTTTTAGTGACCAAATTTTAATGACGGGTGGTACATCCCATCATTAGATGATACTTATAATGTGGAAATATTATTTTAATATTAAAAAATTTATTTTTAGTGACCAATATTTTAATCCCCTCATTAGAAATCACAAATCCCTAATAACCCTCATTAATTTTTTTAGGCACACTTATTATTTTTGTTTACCATTTGTTTTGGAAACATTACATTTATTTTATTATCAAAACTCATTACATTTATTTAGAAGGCCATTTACGTTTACACAACAAATCTAACCTTAACCCTAACCCATTTCCTTCCGCCGCTCTCTGCCTCTTCCACGTTCTCACTCACAGCCGTCGTCCGTCGCCGCTCTCCGTCGTCCGTCCCCGCTCTCCGTCGTTCGTCCCCGCTCTCCGTCGTTCGTCAATGGCTTCTAGTCGCTTGTAGCTTTAACAGTCAAAACATCGGTAAATATTTCTTTCCTTCAGATTTCTATCGGACCTAATCCATTTGGTAGATCGATGGATTGGGTTAAGGCATTGAGCATTTTATGCTAATCGTATACTTTTGACTGGATTTAGTGAATAATTGTTAAGTGCTTCGACCATCCACCTTCTTCACTCGCCGCTCGCTACTTGCCTCCCGGTACTTGTTACTACAACATTCCAGTCAATGGTGTTTCTTTCTTTCAGATGTCTAATTGACCTAACCCATTTGAATATATATATATATATATATATATATATATATATATATATATATATATATATATATATATATATATATATAAAATATGACTCTGTGTTTTAACCAAATTATTGTATAATTATGACTCTGAGTTTTGTATACTCTAGACTAGCACCTTTACATATGGTCATAAGCACATTTTTGGATAATAGTTATTGCAAGTAACATTAGTGCTTTCTTTTTTATTTGATCTATGTTTGTGATTATCTACCTTATCGCTTCAGTGTTAATTAGTTAAATGAAAGTGACAATACTTTTATGATAGTTTTTCAGTATGGCTCTGTTTTCTTATTCATTGTTTTATATAACATAGTTGATGGTATTTGAATGTTGCTGAATGTATTGCTTCTGGATTACTTGATGATATGGGAAAGGATGGTAAGCTCATAAGTGTAACTTATCTTTAACCTCAATGTTTTTTTTCCTTTTCATTTAAGGGAAAGAAGTGGCTACCATGATAATGTAATTGGGTGTGTCATGGATATATCATTTGTGGTTCAAGTGATTCTAAGTATCACACTATCACCGAATGATTCTGTGGATATATTAAGTTAGTGTACTCATGACCATACAGTTAAAATGACGTTTTCAGATGCTCGTAATGCTGATTACATTTAATATGCCTTTTGGGGGCTTACTACGACCTTGCTGCTATGTCTTCGTTCGATCTTTGTAAAAGAGGTTTGTGGTCTTACATGAACTCGTTGCTGGCTGAGAATGTGCTTTCTGTAACTAATTCATTAGATTTGAATGTTTTGATAAAATAATGAACAATGACTTGATTTTCTATGTCTTCCTGTTTGTTATTGGGTATGAAATGTTGTTATTGTATCTAGTAGGTGTGGAATGGATGTTGTGAAAATTCTTTATTTTTAAGTAAATTATTATGTACAGACGAGGCTCTATTATGTTTGTTAAGGTTTACTTTTTTAACTGATTCTTTCATGCAGGGTGTGATGGCTTTGTGGCTTCACATCTATTTGGTAAAAAATAGACCATCTAGGGATGTAATGCATCTGAATTGCGGAGACATTTCTTTTCGTAGTGTTTATTTATGTTTCAGTGGGTTGTGGAAGTTTATTTAATTTTTCAAATATTGATATGGTGCATTTTCGTACCCAACATTTCTCTTTGGAGTTCTTACAACATTTTTCAATAATTATGGCATTCGCATCTTTTTAGGATAAAGCTTTCTCGATAATGTTAGCGTGGATTTACCTATTAAAGATAAATTTGGTATTTGTAATATATGTGATAACTTTTGATGTAATATAAAATCTCATTTTTTTTGGTAGATTAAAGCTCCATTTATAAGCTAAATTTCTAAAACCAGAATATTGGATGTTATATTTGGTTTTCTTAAATGTTTCTTTAGATGCTCACATTAAGAAAGCTTCTCAAGTTCCAAGTTATAAGAGCTACACACCATCACCGAGGTACAAATCTTTATTTGAACACCTTAATGTTGAAAATACTAAACTTTATCTTTAGCTTGCTCCTTTTAATATGATAACACTTAGCAAAGGATATCATGCCATGTTTTGTTGAAATTTTTTCTAGAGTTTTCAAACTGTTTCTTTTTGTACATATTTTCAATCTTTTATTTGTTTTTTCGATTAAATGCTTGATTATGCTGTTTTTATGTCCTTGAGAACCTTGTTTGAAGCCTTGACTCTCTTAATGTTTGGTTAAGTTGTGTTTCTAGGCAATCTATTTTGAGCCTTGGTTTAAGCTTGTTTGTTATGTGGTTCAGTTGAGCCTTAGAATTGTATTAAGTTCTGGCAAGTTAATGGAATGTTGCATGTGTTATGTGCTCCATTATGAGAAAGATTTAGTGTTACCTATCTGCTTAATATGGTTATGTCACTAGTCTCTGTATTTGTATGCTTGCTAGTCTAAGCTCGGGTTTTGTCTAAATGACCAGCTCTGTTTGTTTGTCCCGACCAGAGTCGGTTATGCTTTGATATTAGATATGTAGAGTCCGTCTTGTTGTTTGATGAGGTTCAGGTCTATTTTCTTCGCTTAAATGCATCCGGATTTTTTATTTTTGCTTTCTGTTATAGACCAATATATACTGGGTCTTGGTCTGACTGAAGATGTGTTTAGCTCTTGTCTTGTTTCGTTAAGAGAGCCTTGAATATGTGATTGTAATGTGCCAAAATGCACTATGTTCTACTTCTGTTTGTCTTGTGCTCTATTAGAGTCTTGATCAAGTTCATGCATTGTCAGTTAACTAGCCGTTTGCATATGATTTTGTCTAGTATTTGTCCTGTTTTATGTCTCTGCATCAGCCTTGTCTTAGTGCGCATTTTTTTTATACATATTGTTATATTTTTACCTCAAGGTTTTCCTACTTATCTTATTCTAGAACAAATCAATAGTGTACAATTGATGACCATGTTATAAAGAAAGATACTTAGGAAACATAAGTTGTGGTCAAACATTCATTTTTACACTTTCTCTTATCTGCTTGAAGTTATGTGCTTTTGAAAAGTTTCATCCTTGATTACTTCGTAATAATTAGGTGTTTGTGTTGTCCATAAATTTGTTTACCTTTTTTTGTGATAAATGTGGCTGTTTTTGCAGATGAGCTAATTGCATATACCTTCCTGTAAAACCATGTTGAAGCATGAGAGTGATCGATTCTTTTTTATCTTAATCATTTCAGCAACCAAAGTTGCTTAGTTCATTTGTTTGTAAACTCTTCTTGGCTTTTTTTGTGTACTTGTTTTAGAAATTTTGTTGTTGTCATTGGTTCATTAAGAATGAGAAGGAACTTGTTGGTTGAACCAGTTCTAAATGATCAGAGAACCTTCAAGGTAGAGGTAATATTTGGTTGAGAATGTTATATAATTTTCTCCTTTTTCTTCAATGATGATATACGAAGTGTCTGTTTCTTTTCCTAAGAATTACTTTTGTATAATAGGTAGTTTTAATCAAGCCCCTGAATTGAAGCTGCTAACCCCTAAAGAGCTTGAAAAGAAAAGGAATGAAGAGAGAAGGTTTGAGACGACACATTGTTTTTAGCTGTAGGAACTCTGCTAATTTTATTTCTATTTTCTATGTTTATTGTATAACATTGATTTCCTCAACAAACTTAAAGGTTTGGTAAAACAAGCAGTGGCCAGTGTTTTGTGCTATGACGCATTGTTTCTTGCATCAGTTTCTATTGGCATTTATTTTCCAATTTTTGTTTGAAAAGGGATTTGTTGTTGATTGTTATTATTTCATGTGGAAAAATATCTATAATAAGGGGATGTTTTGTCATAAATCATTACCACTTAATGATGGGAAACATTGCCATATAATGAGGGGATTTGTTGTCATTGAATCGTGATTGAGTGAGGGGTAAATGACCATGTAGTGAGGGTATTGGTCGTTATTAAAAGAATTTTTAATGACAGGAATATACGGACATTAAATGTGTCATATAATTAATGAGAGGAATTGTATTCCCGTCATTGTTACCTTTACCGGCGGAGGCTGTAATAAGGGGGAATTACCCCTCATTAAAAGTCTTTAATGATGGGAAATGAACATTTTATGATGGGAATTACCCTTATTAAAACCCTTTTTTCTTGTAGTGAAGGCCAAAAATGATGTCCAACCTGCTGCATCAAAGAAGCCTGTACAGAAAAGGAAAGTTGTTGATACAAGAAAGATAACTGACTTATTAATGACTAAAAAGGCAAGGCATAAACCAGTAGACACTGCTGTTGGAAAGAAGACTCCTACTGAGATTAAAGAACAGATGAAAGAAGATAGAAGAAAGAGGAAAGCTTCTAGCAAAGAGCAACTAGAAAAAGAACTCTTTGAGGCTGAGCAACAACCTGCAAAAAGACAGAAACAGGTTGTGAAAAAGAAAGGCCACGGAAATGGCAAAGAATTGAGGCTTTTGGAGGCCCAAAAGGAAGAAGAAGTAGAAGAAGATGTTGTGGAAACAACACAGGTTGATGAGCCTATTGTGGCTGCTGAGGTTGTTGTTGAGCAACAACTTGAAGAACCACAGCATACTGCTGAACCTGAACCTGCTGTGGAAGTCATTGTACCTGTTCAAGACCCTACTGTGGATGCCACAACTCAGAGGGAAGAACAAACTACTGCAGACCGTGCTGGTGAGCATATAAGTCAGGGGGTGTTGAACAGATGGAGGTGGTAGGTACTAATTTACAACCTGAAGAACCTACTGACCTATTTGTATCTACTGATGATACTTTAAGTCATCTTGTTGAAAATTTGGAGGACAACCTGTTCCTAGGAAGCCTACAATGCCCTATGAAATGAGGGAAAAAATCTAAGAAATAGAGAGTGGATCCAGATTTCAAGAGGGTCCAAAAATATTTTGAATGGAAGTTTGGTTTCTACAAGAGATAGAAACCAGCAGCTGAACCTATGACTGGTTTTGAGGAATGGATTTTTGAAAGCCTAGAAGTGGAAACTTTACTGGGACTGATTGATACATCTGAATTAGAAGCAAGGATTATGGCAATCATAGAAGATGGAAAGCAGAAGAAAATTGTTATGTTTAAAGATCCCAAGTTTACACCTGATAATGATGATTCATCCTTATCTGATTCTGATGATGATCATCCTATGTTTCCAGGACAGTCCAGTGGTACTGCAATGCAAAGACCTACTGAAGAAAATGGACAAGGATCAACTGAGCAAGAGACAGCAGATCAATCTGCTGATGGTGGCAAGGCTGCTGAGGGTCAGCAGACCGATGATTTGGATCAGGAACTGTTTGTTGCTGTTATAGCAGATTTGAAAGAATAATTGACCGCAACAACACTTCTTGAAGGCCACTACTGATGCTTTGATGGTTGAACTACAAGAAATTCTATCATAAGAATTAGCTCAATATCAAGAGAGTACTGACACTGATGAAGTTTTGGCACAAGCCTCTAAGACTCTTAGAGAGATTGCAAATGTTGGAGGTATGCTATAGGAAAATATGGTTGTATTTCCCCAAGATACAGTTGAAGAAATGGAGGTTCAATCTGCAGACATAGGTTGGAACAGGAGGTCCTAATCAATGAGGATCAAACAGTGTTGGGACAAAGGTTGGAACTTTTGTTGGGATTGAACAAACTGTAGTACAAATTGTTGTAGCACAGGTTGCTGAAGAGGATGATGTGAATGACAAAGAAAGACAGCAACCTGCTGAAGGAAAGGTTGTTGATAACAAAGATAGACAGCAAGCTGCTGAATATGTTGTTGAAGAACAACTTGTTGACTATGACTTTAGTGATGAGGAGTTCCAATGCCTGAGGAAGAAGAAGTGGCAGATGAGCCCCAATAGGCACATGTACCTATCTTTGAAGAGATGCCTGTTGAAAATGTGATTGAGGAGGGTCCTGAACCGAGGAATAGGACAGTACAAGCACCATAGTTGTCAGGACACCAAGGGCAAATTATCACGTGAAGAGCCTGTTGATGATTTTGCTGGACAAATGACTGGAGGTGTGGCTAGTGCAGTACCATCACATATTTTGGATGAGTTGAGAGCTGTAAGAGATGATATTACACAACTAAGGACTCAACTCACAAGAAGTGAACAGAGGTTTGAAGACCTGGTGAATCTGGTTGAAATAGAGGAAGGACCACTGAAACAGTTGCTTCCAACATTACCTCTGCTCAATTTGCTATCAATGATCTACTTAAAGATGTGAGAGGTATAAAGGCCAGGACTGCAAACAGAGATAAGAACTTTCATGAGCAGATTGACTTATTGCACAAAAAGATTGACAAGATTGCTGAGGCACCTAAGCCTGATGTGGCACTATACATAAATATTTTTTCTACTACATACAAATCTTTTAAAAAAATCTACATGGCAGGAATCATCCGTTTTATCTGCATGAACCTTTTGTCTCAAAGCTTTGATGACTCATACACCTACAATGGTAAAAAAAAACCTCTTCTTAAAGCTTTAGGATTTTTTATAAACCCCTTGTTGGAGATGGCCTTAGTCCAACTTTGTGTTATCGTGTCTGATGGTAGTTAGACGTGACTTTTATGTATTTTTCGACGTTAGTCTAGTTGTATCTTATAAATCTTTCGTTTCGGTGTGAAAAAAAAACCTCCCTAGTGAACAAATATGTTTCTTAGTCAACAAATACCTTCCTTGAATTTAGTAGTCAATATATTTGGTTATGCAAATTTCATGATATGCTTTACAAATTATGTGGTGAACAATAAACCTTTCTCTCTCCAATCAATATTTCAAATAGAGCAACCCCAATGATATCCCTCTCTCTCTCCAATCAAGATTTCAAATTCTCTCCAATCAAGATTTCAAATTAGAGCAACCCCAATGATATCCCTCGATTTTGCTTATTGGAGTAAAAAAAATTTAGGTGTTGAAAAAATGTAAATAAAACGGAAAACGATGTATTTGGATGACGTAATCGAGGGATATCATTGGGGTTGCTCTAATTTGAAATCTTGCACCTATAAGGGCAACTCCAATGGTTGAGTTTGGCACATAGGGTATGGATCAAATGGAATCAAATGCAAATTTTTATCCCGGTAAGTAATCATACGTTATCAAATCATTATCTCTAATAATAGGTATTAAATTTAGAGAAAATTCGGTTTAAATCCACCTTTGGTATGTAATTATGGCATGTTTGTTACGCAGGAATGGAATAAAGTAATAGGAATGGAATGGAGTGGAATGAAATAAATTCATTCCATTACTGCGTTTGAGATGTGAAAGAATGGAATAAAAGGTAGGACATGGTGGAAGTGGTGGGGTGGGGTAGCCTACACCCAGTGCACCCTACCTCTCTACCCACCCTACCTTACCTGCCACAACACCCTACCTACCCTACCCTACCCTACCCACTCTACGCTACCTTACGCACCCCACCCTATCTACTCCACCATCACCCTACCCTACGCATCTTACCTACCTTACCCCACCACCTACTCTACTCCACCATCACCCACCCATACCCTACCTTAACACACCCTACCCTACCCACCCCTACTCTACCTATCCTACCCACCACCACACCCTACCCTACCTTACCCACCACCTTACCCTACCCTATCCTACCCACCACCACACCCTACCCTACCTACCCACCACCTTACCCCACCCTACCTTACCTACCACACTCCACCTACCCTACCCTACCACACCCTACCCTACCACACCCTACCCTACCCATCCCTACTCTACCTATCCTACCCACCACCACACCCTACCCTACCTTACCTACCGCCTTACCCTACCCTACCTTACCTACCACACATACCCTGTGCTACCCACCCCTACTTTACCCCACCCACCATCTATGCTACCTACCCCTACCCTTACCATACCCTATACCCTACCCACCCTACACTACCCACCACCCAACCCAACACATCACACCCTCCCTATCCTACCCACCACCCCACCATACCACCACTGCCCTACCTTACCTACCACCCTACCCTATATTACCATACCCATCCTGCCCTACCTTACCTACCACCCTACCCAACCAGACCCTACCCATCACCACCTTACCTTACCCATCTCTACCCTACCCACCACCCCTCCATATACCTTACCACCACCCCATCTTATCCTACCCTATCCTATTTCACCTTATCCTACCTTACGCATCTTACCTACCTTACCCCTCCACCTACTCTACCCTACCATTACCTACCTACCTTACTTCATCACCAACCCTAACCTACCCTACCACCCACCCACTCTTACCCCATCACCCACGTGTTTTGTCGATTTTCATTTTATTCCATCGCATTCCATCCATTTTTGAAAGGAATGAAAATGAACCTTTTTCATTCCATTGGAATAAAATTTCATTCCATTTCATTCCCTCATAATCATAGATTGGAATGTTATGAAAAACCATTCTATTCCGTCTTAACAAACGTACCATTAGGTATTAATCCGTACTTTTTTTTGGTTGCAATAAGGACAAAATAATTTCGGTGTGACTTAGTTACCCTCGTGTCTTTAACAACGATGTTCTTAACAGGAAACTCGATTTCTTTAGATTTCCCTATCTTCTCGCCCTACAAAACCTTAGATCAGCCATCAGACATGCGAAGTAGAATTCGTAGCGACCTTAATCTTCTTTTCAGAGCTAGGTGAGCTAGGCGATGGTTAAGGCATCGGGAATTCTAATGGATGCGACTGTAAGTTTGATTTATGATTTTTTTACCGATTTCCGATTGATTTTCTAGACTGTGCTTGGTTTGATTCTGATTAAATGTCTTTGTTGCAAAAATGTTACTTGGATTAACTTAATGTAATTTATGACTTTTATTCTTCATTCAGATTCATGGTTAAATAGTTGGTAATGGTTAAGTGCTCTCAAGGTTGAAGCTCGCACCTTTGTGTCCATTTTCATGTATTTACCTAAATAGCAGCAATAGTTGTCAAACCTTTTCATGACTGCATCTATGCCCTTCCAATGTTTAGTTTAAATTAATAATTTGTAGCGTAAAATTGCTACTAATAGTGTGGACCTTAACATTTTGTAGAGTAGATATGAAACTAATACTACTAGTCTAGAACTTAACATTTTTTTAGTGTAAAATTGCTAGAGAACAAGAAACATATACATTTCACCTTCATGCCAAAATCCCAATCTATGTATGTCTAGCATATAAATAATTAGGTAGCACGGGCTTCAAGTAGAATGGTGGTTGTTTGGTAACATAAATTAATTTGGTTGGACGATTGGTTAAGAAGATCATAGATTGTTTAATTTGGCAACATCCTCAAGATATTTGGGACAACTTTGAGCTGATTTCAAAGTCTCATTTTGAGGCATATTTATGCATTTCATTGATTTCTATTTGTTTTCTTGCTCAATAATTGAATTGAATACCTATGATAAGGAACCGATATTGTGTTACTGATACTATGTTACTGTTTCTGTGTTACTGATACTGTGTTACTAATACTGATACTGTGTTACTGATACTGTAAGCTCCTTCTCTCTTTTTAATACAAAATGTAGTTCAATATGGAAGAAATTGAAGTAAATGGAGAAAATGCAGCTTCATTGTTTGAATTTATGAAGAAAGGCAACAAGTTCAATGGATTTTTGTAAAGTCTCTAGCCAGTTGATGTATAGGAATGGGCAGCGTGTTCCCCATCAGCTTGGGGAATGTTGTACTTGATGTTGTTGCAGCTAATAGACTTTTTCTTGGTGTTTTAGTTTATTTTCGGAGCTTTCATCTTGTCTTGCCGATGCTTCTTCCCACATGTTTGTGGTCTTTTTTTGCAGTAGATGAGACAAGTACTACATGTTCATTATAACCATATTTTTGCATTCTGGAAACTACTAGTATTATATTAAATGTTTTAGATTAGACGTGATGCTCTGAACCTTGAACTACATCTTACTGATATTGTTATACTGATACTGTGATACTGTAACTGTGTTAGTGTTAACACTACGATTGAATTCGGCTTTCAAAAACTACGTCGAAAGGGTATAATATGAGATCACAAAATGAAGAGAAAAAAATATAAACTTTGGTGAAAGAATTTTGATGATCGGTGTTCTAAATCAAAAGTTACGGCCATTTATAAGAAAAACGCTCTGGTTAATGCAAATATTTTTTCGGCTTACAAAAATTACGTCGTAAGGGTATCGTATAAGATCTCAAAATAAAGAGCAAAAAAATGAATTTTGGTGAAAAAGTTTTGATGATCGGAGTTGTAAATCAAAAGTTACGATTGTTTAAAAAAATAAAAACAATTAAAAGAAGAAGAACCAGCAGCAGAGTGAAGAAGTATCAGCGTGAGAGAAGAAAAAACAACTTGCGTTCAATTAGAAAATGCGTTATTGTCCAGTCAATTATATGGAAGAGTATTTTTTTCAGTGTGAATTGTTTTTGCCATTTTTGCAACTTTTTCAAATTGTGTGTCATGTTTATTTATTTTGTATTAAAAATGGATTTTAGGCTCCTTCCCTCTTAAATTTATGGTACTAAATTTATTTTATTATTTTTCTTTATTTTATTGATGCTTTTTAAATATCAGTATGTTAGGAACATTTTAATATGTTTTGATGATGGCCATACTAGCTGTTATAGCAAGCCTGAAATACGTTAGAATTCTCTGTATAAGTCTTTACTTAGAGTCTGATATGTTGTATAAGTTGAGTGAGACAAGTATTGTACTAGTTGGTAGGATGACGAAGTAAAACAGATATTCGGCAGAGTGAAGCCACCCAAGTACCAGCAGAGAAGCATGAAGACATTATGGTCTGACTTATAACCAAGGAAGTCTGTGATGACCTTGGATAAGTCCAAGTTATAATTCAAATGATGAATTACATTGTCAAATATGGCGTACACTGATCTCACCCCAAATCAAGGATCAGTGAAGTACAAGAAGTACCTTGAAAGATCAAAGTGAATAACAAAACAGTAAACCGGCAAAGTAAACTGACTATCGGATGAGTAAAAACAAAGCAGTGAAGGAAGACATAAACAGCAAAGTCAGAAGGATTGCTTAACCGTTCAAGGAACGGTCAAGTAAACTTTACTCATTCAGATTTCAAAAGATGGAGATCAAGCATTAAATGCACAATCAATTGAGGATCAATCAAGGACGGATTTTCTGATAAACGTTTAAAGAAAAATCCGATCACTGAAATCAAAGAGAATATAATTAAGGGGGAATCAAGAATTAAATCTAGGATTATTCTACACATTAAATAGCCAATGGACGGAGATTCAAATCAAGGATTATCAAGGCTATAAATAGAAGGCATTGACAGACAAGAAAAACAATGATTGGATATGAGATAGAAACAAGCAAAAACTCCGTCAATTTGAAAAACCTTCTATCTGTACTTAAAAGGAAATATCTAGAGATCAACTCAGGAATCAGAACTTCAATTGCACATCAAGCACTGAGATTGATCACAAGTCTGTGAATCCAATTCGTATCAACTGAGGCAATTGAATCAGAGGAATCTGAGAAGGAGTTGCAACCTTTGTGATACCGATCGTGAAGCTTGTGTAGCCGAAAGATTTGTTCTCAAGCAAAGCAAAAGTGATGTGCGAAGACCGAGTCACCGAAGCTTTTGAAGCCGGGAGTGATAGTCTTGCAGGTAGCAAACGTGTGAAGCTTGTGTAGCCAAGGAAAATTGTGCTATTGTATCCGTGAAAAAAGATATGGATATAAATCCTAATCGACAACATTCACCCTCAACTTACGTATGTTGGAAGAATATTATCATTCTCCTTCACGGTAATCTACGAATTCATCAACTATCGTATCTAAATTCGATTAGCATGCAACATAAGTATAGATCATACAAATTGCACATAAACAATTCAAACATGAAGGAAGAACAAGAAACTCACTAGAACAAATGAAAACGAAATCCTTGTTTATTCCGGTGATGGTGGCTTCACAAAGGTGGTTCTAGCTTAGAGACCTTAGCCAATCATCCTCGATTATGATTTCGAGAATCGGGGCCGTAGCTCCAAACATTACAACAAGTACTACTATTCTAATTTATTCTCGGCATAACGCCTACAGAGTATTTACATAAAAGACGGGAAAAGTAAAAGCTTGGCCAAAAGTGACCAAGGAGGGGCAAGGAAGATGGATGGAAATGGAGGAGTATATATAGGAGAGATTGTATAAGGATAGGTTCATTTGGGGAGGTAAGAAGTTAGTTAAAAGGGAGGTAGTATTTCGATTAGCATGCAACATAAGTATAGATCATACAAATTGCACATAAACAATTCAAACATGAAGGAAGAACAAGATAACTTTCACCCACACAAAAATACATTTATAAAAGACTCGCAAAACCGTGGGTAAACCAACTCTGTAACCAGCAGAGTACCGGATCAATTGTTAGGATAGCTACAGGAGTACGAGGTCGAACCCAAGGGATAAGTGGTTCGTAAATACCAAAGTGAACAAAGATAATAATAATAATTAAAACAACTAAGACGCACCATTGTTCCACCACCCCACCGAAATTAACAAGAAAGACACATTCATTTGTAAGTCTTGGATTAATAATCTGCTAAAGAGGCGGTACTTTCTCTTTCGGATTTAGCGCCCGTTGATTAGTTTACCACAGGGTACAACTAAAGATTTTACGAAACAAAGATTTGGATATAAAATCCTAATCTAACAACATTCTCCCTCAACTTTCGTATGTTCGGAAAATATCATCATTCTCCTTCACGGTAATCGACGAATTTATCAACTATCGTGCTTCTAAATTCGAATAGCATGCAACACTACATTACACTTTAAACAAGTCTAAACATGAAGGAAGAACAAGATAACTTACGAGAATGAATCAAAGCGAAATCCTTATTTATTCCAGTGATAGTAGCTAACTCGATAAAATTACCCGCTTACTTTGGATAAAAGTTGTATTCTCTGAAAATAACAACATTTCCAAAAGCATTTTCCTTCGATAATCTTATCGAGCATTACAACAGTACTACTACTACTACATTATTTATTTATATACATATACGTGTATATATACATACATAGACATATATATATATATATATATATATATATATATATATATATATATATATATATATATATATATATATATATACACGGGCCCAAAACGAAAATAAAAACATAAAAAGTAGAAGAAGTGAGATGGGAGAAGTCTTGGCCAAGAGTGGCCAAGAAGGGGCAACTATTAAGGATGGAGATTGGAGGGTTTATATAGGAGAGATTGTATAAGGATAGGTTTATTTGGGGAGGTAAGAAGTTAGTTAAAAGGGAGGTAGTATTTGGGGGAGGTTGGAAGTTTGTTATGGAGGTAATGATGAGTTAGCATGTGAAGGTGATCTTGGAGAATATTTTCCATCATTAGTCTTCACATGGAGGTGGTGAGTCATGTAGGAGCATGTGAAGTTTGTTGGGGAGGAATCTTGGGCACATGGTATTTGGGAAGGTTGTTTTTTTTTTTTGGAGAGAAGGTTGTATAAGGGAGGTGATATAAGGGGAGGTGATGGTGAGTCACAAAAAACATGTGGAGGTAGTTACAAGGTATCATTACATACCATGTGCAAGGAAAATGCAAGTAACATGCAAGGAATATGCTAGGAATATGCTAGGAATTCTCCCGGTTCGTCCGTAATTCCTGCAGTCCGGTATAAAAAATAATAACTTGAGTTGTAGACCTCCGATTGACGTGATTCAAAATGCGTTGGAAATCTCATTTTAGTATCTACAACTTTCGTCAAGAACTCTTCCCCTGAAAATGCCTCTAGGTCGGGTAAAATTTCCATCGAAAAACAGGTTACGGTAAAAGCTCGTTGGAAAAATGATCCGTTGATCTCGTAAACTCGTGGCATCTTCTTCTTTTCCTCAAAATCCATCTTTTAGGCCTCAAAATATAATGTTACGTGGCATATTTTGAAATACTTGATCACCAAGTTTGGGCCGAATCGAATCGAGCTTTCTTTATTCGAATCGAGCTTTCTTCTTAATCTTCATCCGATCTTCGTTTAAGCTCCTCATTTAACATGCAAGCGTACCTACATTCATGATAACATCGTGCAAAATGTAACATCTCATATTCAAAGATTTTTATCAATGAAACCACATAATTAACACAAATTTGCACTTAACCACTTTTAAAACTCATTTGCTCAATAATTCGATTAAACCCTTGATTTCTATGCAAATTATACGAATATGGAGGAAATTGTTATAAAATATAACATTAGAAATCATATAAAATCACCCTAAACAACTCCCCCACACTTAGCTTTTGCTCGTCCCGAGCAAAACAAAACAAGAATCAAGGCTCGAAAAGATAGACACCTCAAAGCAAATACAACATATATTCAATAAATCGAGGTTCACCCCGGTGTGTGTGCATAGCCATAGAAAACTTCCACTAAGTCCAAACTTGAAAATTCAAAGCAAACTAGCTAATACCCCCTTCAAACTAGTAATAATGATACTTATAAGATGTACCCTACAAAACGTGACATATCCCGAAAAGAATGATAGAATATATCTAGGGCCTTTCGATATACTCCAGAGGATAATCCCTACAACATATCTGTCACATTATACTGGGGATAAGGTATACGATAACTAAGTCCTTAACTTATTCATAATAATAAATTTTTTCGATTTTTTTTTTTCTTTTTTTTTTTTTTTTTTTCACACACTTTTTTTCTTTTTTTTTCAACACACATCAGAATGAGCTTTTGCCCGTCATACTAGAATAGGAAATTTCGAGATAATCCCCTATCTACTCAAATCATAAGGCGAGCTTTTCGATCATTGTCGTGAGCTTTTGGTCATCATAGTGGTATAGGACATTTCGAGATAATGCCCTACCGCACTCAAATCATCGACCGCCTTTCGACACACACAATTGATTACTTTTTTCGAGATTTCTCGTGGGCGGTGGTTAACATGCTAAAAGCAATTCAAACCTACCGAGCATAACACCTCAAGCAATGATTTATTTGTTAATTATTGTGCAAGAACATTAGTTATGTTTCACTTATCACATTCAAACGTTCGGATATTCACAATATATCATACTCGGCTATAAACACAAACTATCATAATTCTCACGATACGCGTACGTTAGCACTAAGCACATGACTTTATAAGATAATCAAAAATCACTAATCAAAAAGGGATATAGCTTTATAATTTAGCTCATCATTCACTATGGCTCGTGAAAAATATATTGGGTGAAACAACTAACTTATCGAACATACGGAATATAGCATTAATGACTATAAAAATAACGAACAAAGATATGCATTGTTTACTCGGGAATAAACAAAAATTTGAAAATTTAGCCCATTTAGCATAGAATCAAAATAATTTAAGCAAATGGTAGATACATATAACCGACTATTCCCTCCCCCACACTTAAATCACAACATGTCCTCGGGTTGTGCGTAATGTAAAAAGAAAAAGAACACTTAGCCGATTGTGGTTCGAAAGTGGCAATTCCGGAAGTGGCCTAGAATCGGCTCCGAAATGCTCGATGAAATCGATGTAGGCGTGGACCATCCACCGGAAAAGCGGATTTATCTAAAACTCACAATCGCTATCGCAAAATCCCGCACACCATGGGAAAACAAGACGTACCTCGGGGATAGGGGCACAAAAGATGATAGACAAAGCAATATCATGGAATAAAGACAGAAATAAACTACAGACAAAAAGGAAAAGATATCTAGGTTACCGTCCTAGTAGGGCTTAATTATAGTCGGGAGCTCGACTAGACAATAAAATTTCAACTCGGGTTAGCTTTGAATTTCCTATTCCCTTAGTTGCATAGTAGTTAAACTAATACATGTCACACATTATTTGAAAATTTAAAACGAGACTAGGTCATGATATGAAATATGTGACAAAGTATTAACTATGAGTCTTTTATACCCGGATCCTCAAGGGTTATTTCAAATTGTTCTAACAACCTAAATCTAAGAAATGATGCATTTGAATTTTTTCTTTGTACTCCTCGGGATTTTCGGATAACCTCCTAATCGTTCCCTTTAAATGACATTCAAACATTCATCCTGAGACTTGGTGAAACAAAATGAAAATCAATTCGAAGTATTGGAAAACTATTATCCAAAGTATGAGTAAAGTATAATGCAAAATGTAGAGTTTTTGTTTTTTTTTTTTTTTTTTTTTTTTTTTTAAACGGGTTGCCTCCCGGTAGCGCTTTTGGTTAATGTCGTTTGCTCGACAACCCAAAAAATTTTCAACCCGGGTCAGGCCAGTGAGGCCTCTTTCCGGAATCATTCTTGATTTCCTCGGGGTCAATAGTATGGATCCCACAAAAACAAAGTCTCGCCAACGTATTGGCCATATCAGTAAACTTCTGTATCCACTTAGTTCCTATGATTCTTCTCTTCTTCTTTTTAGGTTTCAGTTCCACAAGCCGAGGTGTATCATCGTAATCACAATATCATCAAAGAATTCACAGAGACGTAAATCATCGGGTTCCAAAAGATCGGAGTTGTCTTGACTAGGGACGTCGTTTAGATGGAAAACGGTCGTTCCTTTTGTTGACCAATATAGTGTTTCAACCGATGAAATTCACTGCGAACAACTCTCCCCTGCTTATTTTTCAATTCGATGGCTCCACTTGTTCGCGAGAAATTTATGCAAAGCAAAAGATAACCTGGTATTATAAAATAAAACCGATTGTCTTTGAATTCCCTTGTCGTGAAGAAGTTTAGTCCTTTCCTTGCGATTCTTGAGCTCTCGTAGGCACGGAGTACGAACTCGTCAAGCTCCCTGCGAAGCGCAACAATAGTGGTGAAACCGGATCGTATCCGCGGGGACTTGTACGAAAAAGAGTTTTTTTGCCTTCGATTTCTTTTATAAAGTTGATGATTATGATCTCGGATTTTCAATTAACAAACTAAGGTAGCAAACGTGAAAATAAATAAAACTACGATAATAAAAATTTATAATTTAAAACAACTAGAACGCACCGATGATCCACCACCCCACCGAAAATAACAAGAAAGACACATATTCATTCGTAAGTTCTTGGATTATTATCTCGCTAAAGAGGCATTTTCCCTTTCGGTTCATCGCCTTTTAATTAGTTCACCACTCTCGGTACAACTAAAGCATTTACGGATCAAAGATATGGATATAAATCCTAATCGACAACATTCACCCTCAACTTACGTATGTTGGAAAACTATTATCATTCTCCTTCACGGTAATCTACGAATTTATCAACTATCGTATCTAAATTCGATTAGCATGCAACATAAGTATAGATCATACAAATTGCACATAAACAATTCAAACATGAAGGAAGAACAAGAAACTCACTAGAACAAATGAAAACGAAATCCTTGTTTATTCCGGTGATGGTGGCTTCACAAAGGTGGTTCTAGCTTAGAGACCTTAGCCAATCATCCTCGATTATGATTTCGAGAATCGGGCCGTAGCTCAAAAGCATTACAACGATACTACTATTCTAATTTATTCTCGGCATAACGCCTACAGAGTATTTACATAAAAGACGGGAAAAGTAAAAGCTTGGCCAAAAGTGACCAAGGAGGGGCAAGGAAGATGGATGGAAATGGAGGAGTATATATAGGAGAGATTGTATAAGGATAGGTTCATTTGGGGAGGTAAGAAGTTAGTTAAAAGGGAGGTAGTATTTGGGGGAGGTTGGAAGTTTGTTATGGAGGTAATGATGAGTTAGCATGTGAAGGTGATCTTGGAGAATATTTTCCATCATTAGTCTTCACATGGAGGTGGTGAGTCATGTAGGAGCATGTGAAGTTTGTTGGGGAGGAATCTTTGCACATGTATTTGGGAAGGTTGGTGGAGAGAAGGTTGTATAAAATATAAGATATTTTTGGGGAGGTGATGGAGTCACCAAAAACATGTGGATGACTACAAGGTATCATTACATCATTAAGGAGCACATGGAGTAACATGCATCAAACTTGGCCAAAATATCTCCGGTTCGTCCGTAATTCCAAAGCAGTTCGGTATAAAAAATCATAACTTGAGTTGTAGACCTCCGATTGACGTGATTCAAAATGCGTTGGAAAGCTCATTTTAGTATCTACAACTTTCGTCAAGAACTCTTCCCCTGAAAATGCCTCTAAGTCGGGTAAAATTTCCATCGAAAAACAGGTTACGGTAGAAGTACGTTGGAAAATATTGATCCGTTGATCTCGTAAACTCGTGGCATCTTCTTCTTTTCCTCAAAATCCATCTTTTAGGCCTCAAAATATAATGTTACGTGGCATATTTTGAAATACTTGATCACCAAGTTTGGGCCGAATCGAATCGAGCTTTCTTTATTCGAATCGAGCTTTCTTCTTAATCTTCATCCGATCTTCGTTTAAGCTCCTCATTTAACATGCAAGCGTACCTACATTCATGATAACATCGTGCAAAATGTAACATCTCATATTCAAAGATTTTTATCAATGAAACCACATAATTAACACAAATTTGCACTTAACCACTTTTAAAACTCATTTGCTCAATAATTCGATTAAACCCTTAATTTCTATGCAAATTATACGAATATGGAGGAAATCGTTATAAAATATAACGTTATAAATCATGTAAAATCACCCTAAACAACTCCCCCACACTTAGCTTTTGCTCGTCCCGAGCAAAACAAAACAAGAATCAAGGCTCGAAAAAGATAGACACCTCAAAGCAAATACAACATATACTCAATAAATCGAGAGGTTCACCCTGATGTGTGTGCATAGCCATAGAAAACTTCCACTAAGTCCAAACTCGAAAATTTCAAGCAACTAGCAAATACCCCCTTCAAATTAGTAACAAATGATACTTATAAGTGTACCCTACAAAACGTGACATATCCCGAAAAGAATGATAGAATATATCTAGGGCCTTTCGATATACTCGAGAGGATAATCCCTACAACATATCGTCACATTATACGGGGATAAGGTATACGATAACTAAGTCCTTAACTTATTCATAATAATAAATTTTTTCGATTTTTATTTCACTTTTTTTTTCATTTTTTTTTTCAACACACATCAGAATGAGCTTTTGCCCGTCATACTAGAATAGGACATTTCGAGATAATCCCCTATCTACTCAAATCATAAGGCAGCTTTTTCTGACTGTCGTGAGCTTTTGGTCATCATAGTGGTATAGGACATTTCGAGATAATGCCCTACCGCACTCAAATCATCGACCAAACTTTCGACACACACAATTGATTACTTTTTTTTCGAGATTTACGGCGGCGGTGGTTAACATGCTAAAAGCAATTCAAACCTACCGAGCATAACACCTCAAGCAATGATTTATTTGTTAATTATTGTGCAAGAACATTAGTTATGTTTCACTTATCACATTCAAACGTTCGGATATTCACAATATATCATACTGCGGCTATAAACACAAACTATCATAATTCTCACGATACGTACGTTAGCACTAAGCACATGACTTATAAGATAATCAAAAATCACTAATCAAAAAGGGGTATAGCTTTATAATTTAGCTCATCATTCACTATGGCTCGTGAAAAATATATTGGGTGAAACAACTAACTTATCGAACATACGGAATATAGCATTAATGACTATAAAAATAACGAACAAAGATATGCATTGTTTACTCGGGAATAAACAAAAATTTGAAAATTTAGCCCATTTAGCATAGAATCAAAATAATTTAAGCAAATGGTAGATACATATAACCGACTATTCCCTCCCCCACACTTAAATCACAACATGTCCTCAAGTTGTGCATAATGTAAAAAGAAAAAAAACACTTAGCTGATTGTGGTTCGAAAGTGGCAATTCCGGAAGTGGCCTAGAATCAGCTCCAGAAATGCTCGATGAAAGCAGGAGACTGTGGACCATCCACCGGAAAACTGGCATCATCTGAAACTCACAATTGCTATCGAAAATATCCTGCACACTTGACAAACACGGAAATATCTCGGGGACACGGGGGAATATAACATATCGCGAAGAAAAGTTCGATACAAGCTCAAGAAATAATTGTTCAGATGGAAAAATCACCACACACAGGGAAAATACGGGACATCTAAGCATATACGTATCATAGAGAGTATCACATGAGCATATATCATCAATTCATAGTCGAGATATTCCTACTAGATCATAAAATGAAATGTAGTGAGTCTTTTATACCCAGATCCTCAAGGGTTCAACAACCTAAGTCCAAGAGATGATGTATTTGAATTTTCTCTTTGTTATATCTCGGGATTTTCGGATAACCACCTAATCGTTCCCTCGTTAAATGATATTCAAACATTCATCTCGGGATTTAGTTGTTGTTGTTGTTTTTTTTTTAAAGATAATTAATATTTTTACGGGTTGCCTCCCGGTAGCGCTTTTGGTTAACGTCGTTTGCTCGACAAACCAAGAGAAACAAAACGAAATAAACTACGGACATTAAAAAGAAAAGATATCTAGGTAACCGTCCTAGTAGGGCTTAATTATAGTCGGGAGCTCGACTAACAAAAACAAACAACCAAAATCGACAACAACATGAAAACAAAAATATTTTTTTTCTTTCTCGGTAATTACCGACGCCACTCGGTATTTACCGAGTTTTTTTTTTTTTTTTTTTTTTTTTTTTGTTGCGAAAAACAGAAAACACACACACGAAGATATTACAAATAGCACACTTATCCCCGGCAACGGCGCCAATTTTGTTGAGCTCGACTAGACAATAAAATTTCAACTCGGGTTAGCTTTGAATTTCCTATTCCCTTAGTTGCATAGTAGTTAAACTAATACATGTCACACATTATTTGAAAATTTAAAACAGACTAGGTCATGATATGAAATATGTGACAAAGTATTAACTATGAGTCTTTTATACCCAGATCCTCAAGGGTTATTTCAAATTGTTCTAACAACCCAAATCTAAGAAATGATGCATTTGAATTTTTTCTTTGTACTTCCTCGGGATTTTCGGATAACCTCCTAATCGTTCCCTTTAAATGACATTCAAACATTCATCCTGAAACTTGGTGAAACAAAATGAAAATCAATCCGAAGTATTAGAAAACTATTATCCAAAGTATGAGTAAAGTATCATGCAAAATGTAGAGTTTTTGTTTTTTTTTTTTTTTTTTTTTTTTTTTTTTTTAAACGGGTTGCCTCCCGGTAGCGCTTTTGGTTAATGTCGTTTGCTCGACAACCCAAAAAATTTTCAACCCGGGTCAGGCCAGTGAGGCCTCTTTCCGGAATCATTCTTGATTTCCTCGGGGTCAATAGTATGGATCCCACAAAAACAAAGTCTCGCCAACGTATTGGCCATATTAGTAAACTTCTGTATCCACTTAGTTCCTATGATTCTTCTCTTCTTCTTTTTAGGTTTCAGTTCCACAAGCTGAGGTGTATCATCAGTAATCACAATATCATCAAAGAATTCACAGAGACGTAAATCATCGGGTTCCAAAAGATCGGAGCTGTCTTGACTAGGGACGTCGTTTAGATGGAAAACCACCGGTCGTTCCTTTTGTTGACCAATATAGTGTTTCAACCGATGACCATTCACTCGAACAACTCTCCTCGCTTATTTTTCAATTCGACGGCTCCACTAGGGAAAACCCGAGAAATTTCAAAGGGGCCAGACCAACGGGTGCGTAGCTTACCAGGAAACAGATGTAACCTGGTATTATATAGTAAAACCCATTCGCCCTCTTTGAATTCTCTATGCTTGATTTTCTTGTCGTGAAGAAGTTTAGTCCTTTCCTTACTGATTCTTGAGCTCTCGTAGGCCTGGAGTCTGAACTCATCAAGCTCCCGCAACCGCAACAATCGCTTTTCTGCATAGCGGGTTGTCGAAGTTCAAGAATTTAATAGCCCGAATGCTCGTGCTCAAGCTCGATTGGCAGGTGGCAGCCTTACCATAAACCATCCGAAACGGAGACGTGCCAATAGGAGTTTTGAAAGCGTCTGTAGGCCCGCAGTACATCATCCGGTTTCGGCTCCAGTCCGTCCTATGAGAATTCACCGTCTTCTCAAGAATGCTTTTCGGGCTTCGGTTACTTACTTCAACTTGTCCACTCGTCGAGGGTGATAAGGGGTAGCGATTTTGTGTTTCACCCCATATCGTTCTAAAATCTTTTCTAATGGAGTATTGCGAAGTGAGTTCCCTCGTCACTGATGAGAGCTCGTGGACAACCAAACCGTGTAAAAATGTTTTTCCTCAGGAAGCTCTTGACCACCTTGTGGTCGTTCCGCGGTGTTGCTATTGCCTCTACCCATTTTGACACGTAGTCAACGCGGACCGAATGTACTTGTTCCCATACGAGGATGGAAACGGTCCCATGAAGTCAATACCCCATACGTCGAAAACTTCACATTGTTGAATGGGGTGTAGGGGCATGTCCATTCGCCGAGAAAGTTTACCGGTGCGCTGGCACCGGTCACAACCTTTTACAAAACTCTCTGTATCCTTAAAAATTGTCGGCCGGTAGAAACCGGATCGAAAAATCTTCGCAGCAGTCTTCCCAGCTCCATAATGACCTCCCACAGGTCCGTCATGGCATTGCTCTATAATGTCCCTCTGCTCGAACTCAGGGACACACCTACGGAGTAATCCATCCTTACAACGCTTGAAGAGAATAGGGTCGTCCCACACATAATAGTTCAAATCCGAAAAGAACCTTTTTCTTCGCACGCATCAATGGTCATGAGTTGCTCGGTTGGAAAATCAATTCCAATTTCGATATGTCGAGACATGTGAGTCATGTGGTGGTCCGGCCATCGTATATCAATGCCAACTTGACCCGCGGGTCAAAAGAAGTTTGCAAAAGGTGCAAACCAAGGAGAACCTTTTCCAAAATTACGGGCGGGAATAACCTCGCACACATCAATAGTCATGAGTTGCTCGGTTGGAAAATCAATTCCAATCTCATCCGACTCTATTTGATGATCATCGGTCTTGGCCGAGACATGTGATCAAATGGGACAAGCTTTCAGGGCGCAAGCTACCACATTCTTGCTACCCTTCTTGTCCCGGATATGAACATCAAACTCTTGTAAAATCAAGATCCATCTCATCAAACGAGGCTTGGCATCAGCCTTGCTCAACGATGTCGGGATACTTCAATGCGGAATGGTCCGTCCCATCGTAACTTCCGACCCAAGCAAATAGCTTTAAATTTATCCATGGCAAAAACTACGCCAACAACTCCTTCTCGGTTGTTGCATAATTTACTTGCGCCGGGTTTAAAGTGTGACTAGCGTAGTAGATAGGTTGGAACCGCCGTCCACTCTCTCGACCTAGCACCGCTCCGACATTGCATAATTAGAAGCATCACACATAAGCTCGAAGGGAGCTTTCCAGTCGGGTGCTATAAGAATTGGCGAGGTAATCAACTTGTCTTTTAATTCTTTAAAAGCTCTTTCACACTCAGGGGTGAAAACAAATTTCACATCCTCTCTTAAGAGAGTTGACAAAGGCTTGGCTATCTTAGAAAAGTCTTTAATGAACCGCCTATAGAATCCAACATGACCCAAGAATCCTCTTACTTCTCTTACATTTTTAGGGTATGTCATTTTTTCAATAGCTTTTACCTTCGCTTTGTCAACCTCTATACCTTCCTTGGACACCTTGTGTCCAAGAACAATTCCTTCTTCCACCATTAGGTGGCACTTCTCCCAATTTAAGACTAAGTCCTTCTCTATGCACCGGGACGTAACTTTATCAAGATTGTGTAAACAAAGTGGTCGAAAGCTGTCCCCGAATACAGAGAAGTCATCCATAAAAATTTCCATCACCTTCTCCACTAAACCATTGAAGATAGCCAGCATACATCTTTGAAATGTAGCCGGTGCATTGCAGAGACCAAATGGCATCCTTCGGTAAGCGAAGGTACCGGAGGGACAGGTGAAGGTAGTCTTTTCTTGATCAGTGGGGTCGATAGCTATCTGAAAGTATCCAGAATAGCCATCCAAAAAACAATAAAATTGCTTGCCACTAAGCCTCTCAAGGAGCTGGTCAATGAATGGCAAGGGAAAGTGGTCTTTTAGAGTTACCTCATTTAGTCTTCTGTAGTCGATGCAAACTCTATAACCAGTGACTTGTCGTAAGGCAATCTCTTCCCCCTTTTCATTCTTTTCAATAGTTATCCCTCCTTTCTTTGGCACCACCTGAGTGGGGCTTACCCATTCACTATCGGCTATTGGGTAGATGATACCCATGTCAAGCAATTTGATGATTTCCTTCTTAACGATTTCCTGCATGTGAGGGTTTAGCCTTCTCCGAGGCCGTCGCACCTTCTTCGATCCCTCAACGGCCCCGATCTTATGCATACGGATATCGGGGCTTATCCCCTTAATATCTCCCACTTGCCAACCAAAGGCGAGGATATTATCTTGCAAAGCACTTTGATAAGCTTTTCTTCCTCCTTCGGTTCTAACTTAGATGAAATGATCAAAGGGAGCTTATCACCGTCCCTCGAAAAATGTATTTCAAGTGTTGAGGCAAGGGTTTCAACACTAAATCCGACGGTGGCTTCTCCACACTTGGTCTCAATTTATCTCCCTTAAGCTCTAGATCTCCAAGCTTATTATAAGGGCTCGAAGCATCATGGCCTCCCGGCCGGACAGGGGCCTCATCTCCTTTTGCAAATACGGGCATATCACCATGCCTCTCCCTCATCTTCTTTCCTACCACCTCGTGGTAATCAGAACTTTCCTTGTCAATCTCTTCTAAAAATTTTATCCACTCCTCATTAGTCCAAGTTGCAGATAGTTTATTGAATTCTTCCTCATCCCAACTACCCATGAACACTTGTTTATCATACTCATTAGTGAAATCGTCCTCAATAGCTAAACAAGTGTCACTGGACGGGTGCTTCACTGCATTACCCACATTGAACTTTATACTCTCATCCTCCAAATGTAAGGTCACTTCGCCACTGTGGGAATCTAGTAAGGCACGGGCGGTTGCAAGAAAAGGTCTTCCAAGGATCAAGGGGTTTTCTTATCGTTGGTCATATCCATGATTACCCAATCATTTGGGTATATGAAGTTCTTAACCTTGACCAATACATCTTCTACAATTCCCCTTGCATATTTCACACTTCTATCGCAAGTTGAAGAGAAATAGGTTTAAGCGTAATAGATTGATCCAATCCAAGAGATTGGAAGATTGACGTAGACATCGATTGATTGATGCTCCCGAATCACACAAAACATTGTGGAAGTCCCCGTTCCCAATAGTACACGAAATCGTAAATCTACCAGGGTCGGGCACTTCACGGGAAGTTTAGTCCGGCTGATTGCTTTGAGCATTCTCCATTCAATACTATGTGCTCGAGCTCTTGGAGCTTCTTTTCGAACTCACTTGCGTCCTTTATAAACTTTGTATACTTTGGCATTCCTATCAAAAGATCCACTAATGGAATGTTTGCCTCGGTATTCTTGAGCAAGTCGATAACCTTCTTATATTCTTTATCGATCGTTAATGACGACTTGTTCTTGTTAGGTGGGTAAGGGAGATCAAGCAAAGTCTTCCTCGTAAAGTGCTTCTTTGCCGTCTTATCATTGATTGCTTTGTCTTCCCTATCCTTCCACCTCACATGCTTCCCGAACTTAACTTAGAATCGACTTCTTCTCGGCGGTATTCTCTTCATCATCGAATTCTCAACTTTCACCTTTTCTTCGAATTTTCTCTTTCACTTGGATCAATAGTAGTCCCAACATCTTTCGAGGAGAACAAAGATCTTCCCCCCCCGCGTCTCGCTCGCGGGGAGGGGCTACTCGTTTCCCCGGTTGGCCCGACCGCCAACCGTTTTCCCACTCCTCGGTTTATAGCATTCGGCTCATCTTGACCATAGTTCCATGGTGCGGCGAGATCGGTGCAAGAATTTCGGTCATTTTGGACCTGCATTAACCCCTCGGGGGTTCTTCTCGTAAAACTCGGCGGTGACCTTGAGGTCGACTTGCTTGCCGCCCCGAAATTTGTCCCATTTGCACCTCCAAATTTCTCACCGTGTCTTCGGTCGAGTACTTAAAGCATTTGCCAATTGAGTGTTGGCCGTGATTTGCTCGCTCAACTTTTGTTCTAAGATCGAAATGATTGATTTTGATTTTGCGGTGGATTGGTGTTCCATGTTGGTCGATAGTTGGATTGAAAATTGCTTTGATTAGGCCTAGGGGCCCGAAAATGATGGGGGTTTGCTTTGCCCCGGAAGGGTCACTCCATCGGAAACCGGGGTGGTTCCGGTTATAATTGAATCCTTGAGTGTTTTGATTCGACCCGAAGGTCGATAATTTTGAGAAGTGAATGTATTCACTTCTTCCGAATGCAACAATAGATGACAACGATGGAATGCGTGCCCAACGGTATCGCAATTTTGGCAAACGACATTGTTTTGAACAGCTTTGACCTGTGAGATCGGGTCAAGGCGGCATTGATTACTACGATGGCCTTGGCCATGGCAATTGTCACACACAAGACTTTGAACATTCATTGCCGTCACTTGCTTCTGTAGTGCGGCCAACTGAGCTTTTAGAGACGTGGTCTCATCTACCTCATACTTCCCTGCGGTCGAGCTTTTCTGATTGGACGCACCTGCATAGGTAGGGGCATAATTATACTTTGCAATATCTTCAAACAACATCCATCCCTCATCGTGTGTCTTTCTCGAAATGCACCTCCGTGCAGAACTATTCACCATTCCCTTAGTCAATTCGGTCAAACCACCGTAGAAAGTGTTGACCAATCTTTGTTTATCCGGCCCATGGTGGGGGCACTTTCTCAAGAGAGTCTTAAATCGTCTCCACGCATCGTAAAAAGATTCCTTCTCGGATTGCACAAAAGTGAATATCTGATTCAGAAGATGAGCCGTCTTTGCAGGTGGAAAGTACTGGCTCAGAAATTCTTTCTCCAACTCCTCCCACGAAGTAATGGATTCGACTGGTAAGGATTTATACCATTCTTTCGCTTCTCCCTTCAGTGAGAAGGGAAAAAGTTTCATCTTTAGGGCGTCCTCAGTGACCCCTTTGATTAAAATAGTCCCGCACGATTCTAGAAATGAGTGAATGTGATCGTGCGGGTCCTCAGTGGAAAATCCATGAAATGTGGAACCTCTTACCAAATTGATTAAAGAAGTTTTGAGTTCGAAATTATCAGCCGTGATTTCAGGAATCACGACCGCGGGATTAACTTTCACGGTAGATGGCATGGCAAAGTCCGCCAATGTCCGTTGCTCGCCATTTCTTCAACCGGGCTCCTACTTGAGCTTCTCCCTCGGCGTATCCTTCAGATTGTTTCCTTCCGTGGTTCCCTCGTCCGTTGGTCCGGTGAGCCGGGCCAAACGTCTGTTTGGTCGAGCGATGGTTCGCTCTATCTCCGGATTATACAAAAGTGGTCCCCCGTGAGTTCGAGTTTGCATAAACTACGTTTGGGCACCAACACCTAAATCACGAGGTTTCGGGATTTTATCCTTATGCTTCCGCAGAGTGGGATTCACCGAGAATCCATCACCCAACCTCAATGATTGAAACGTGTTCCGTGTTTCTTTTCTCTCTTTCTCGGTAATTACCGAATCCACTCGGTATTTATCGAGAATTTTTTTTTATTTTTTTTTTTTTTTTTTTTTTTTTAGAATTAAAAAAAAAAAGCTATACTAAAACAGGCTCGAAACAGGTCTAAACAGCGTAAAAGAAACAAAATACTATAAAACTAATACAGAACAGAAACAGAACGAAAAGAAAATATTTTTTTCTCTCTCTCGGTAATTACCGAAAGATTTTTTTTTTTTTTTTTTTAAGACGAAAACAGATAACTTAGTTGACAAAAAAAACCGAAAACGAAAATTTTCCGTGCCAAGTCCCCGGCAACGGCGCCAAAAAACTTGTTCGCGGTTTTATGCAAAGCAAAAGATAACAAGTAATAAAATAAAACCGATGTCAGCCCCAAGTGCGAAGGCTCGCAGCTAGTGGTGAAACCGGATCGTATCCGCAGGGACTTGTACGAAAAAGAGTTTTTGCCTTCGATTTCTTTTATAAAGTTGATGATTATGATCTCGGATTTTCAATTAACAAACTAAGGTAGCAAACGTGAAAAGAAAGACGATACGTGAAAATTTGTTTAAAGAAAGATTAAAATAACTAGAACACACCATTGATCCATTCTGCACATCATGGGAAAACAAGAAAGCTCGATTCGATTCGGCCTAAACTTGGTGATCAAGTATTTCAAAATATGCCACGTAACATTATATTTTGAGGCCTAAAAGATGGATTTTGAGGAAAAGAAGAAGATGCCACGAGTTTACGAGATCAACGGATCAATATTTTCCAACGTACTTCTACCGTAACCTGTTTTTCGATGGAAATTTTACCCGACTTAGAGGCATTTTCAGGGGAAGAGTTCTTCATGAAAGTTGTAGATCTTCAAATGAGCTTTCCAACGCATTTTGAATCACGTCCATCGGAGGTCTACAACTCAAGTTATGATTTTTTATACCGGACTGCTGGAATTACGGACGAACCGGGAGAATTCCTAGCATATTCCTAGCATATTCCTTGCATGTTACTTGCATTTTCCTTGCACATGGTATGTAATGATACCTTGTAACTACCTCCACATGTTTTTGGTGACTCACCATCACCTCCCCCTTATATCACCTCCCTTATACAACCTTCTCCCCAAAAAAAAAAAAACAACCTTCCCAAATACCATGTGCCCAAGATTCCTCCCCAACAAACTTCACATGCTCCTACATGACTCACCACCTCCATGTGAAGACTAATGATGGAAAATATTCTCCAAGATCACCTTCACATGCTAACTCATCATTACCTCCATAACAAACTTCCAACCTCCCCCAAATACTACCTCCCTTTTAACTAACTTCTTACCTCCCCAAATGAACCTATCCTTATACAATCTCTCCTATATATACTCCTCCATTTCCATCCATCTTCCTTGCCCCTCCTTGGTCACTTTTGGCCAAGCTTTTACTTTTCCCGTCTTTTATGTAAATACTCTGTAGGCGTTATGCCGAGAATAAATTAGAATAGTAGTCTTGTTGTAATGCCGGAGCTACGGCCACGATTACGAAATCATAATCGAGGATGATTGGCTAAGGTCTCTAAGCTAGAACCACCTTTGTGAAGCCACCATCACCGGAATAAACAAGGATTTCGTTTTCATTTGTTCTAGTGAGTTTCTTGTTCTTCCTTCATGTTTGAATTGTTTATGTGCAATTTGTATGATCTATACTTATGTTGCATGCTAATCGAATTTAGATACGATAGTTGATGAATTCGTAGATTACCGTGAAGGAGAATGATAATATTCTTCCAACATACGTAAGTTGAGGGTGAATGTTGTCAGATTAGGATTTATATCCATATCTTTGATCCGTAAATGCTTTAGTTGTATCTTGAGAAGACGGTGAACTCTCATAGGACAGACTGGAGCCAGAAACTGGATGATGTACTCTGGGCCTACAGGACAGCTTTCAAAACTCCTATCGGCACATCTCCGTTTCGGATGGTTTATGGTAAGGCCCCGCCACACCGCCAATCGAGCTTGAGCACAGAGCATTCTGGGCTATTAAATTCTTGAACTTCGACAGCCAGTTATGCAGAGAAAAGCGATTGTTGCAGTTGCAGGAGCTTGATGAGTTCAGACTCCAGGCCTACGAGAGCTCAAGAATCAGTAAGGAAAGGACTAAACTTCTTCACGACAAGAAAATCAAGCATAGAGAATTCAAAGAGGGCGAATGGGTTTTACTATATAATACCAGGTTACATCTGTTTCGGTAAGCTACGCACCCGTTGGTCCGGCCCCTTTGAAATTTCTCGGAGTTTTCCCTAGTGGAGCCGTCGAATTGAAAAATAAGCGGGGAGAGTTGTTCGAGTGAATGGTCATCGGTTGAAACACTATATTGGTCAACAAAAGGAACGACCGGTGGTTTTCCATCTAAACGACGTCCCTAGTCAAGACGACTCCGATCTTTTGGAACCCGATGATTTACGTCTCTGTGAATTCTTTGATGATATTGTGATTACTGATGATACACCTCAGCTTGTGGAACTGAAATCTAAAAAGAAGAAGAGAAGAACCATAGGAACAAAGTGGATACAGAAGTTTACTGATATGGCCAATACGTTGGCGAGACTTTGTTTTTGTGGGATCCATACTATTGACCCCGAGGAAATCAAGAATGATTCCGGAAAGAGGCCTCACTGGCCTGACCCGGGTTGAAAATTTTTGGGTTGTCGAGCAAACGACATTAACCAAGTGTGGGGGAGTTGTTTAGGGTGATTTTACATGATTTATAACGTTATATTTTATAACGATTTCCTCCATATTCGTATAATTTGCATAGAAATCAAGGGTTTAATCGAATTATTGAGCAAATGAGTTTTAAAAGTGGTTAAGTGCAAATTTGTGTTGTTTATGTGGTTTCATTGATAAAAATCTTTGAATATGAGATGTTACATTTTGCACGATGTTATCATGAATATAGGTACACTTGCATGTTAAATGAGGAGCTTAAACGAAGATCAGATGAAGATTAAGAAGAAAGCTCGATTCGATTCGGCCCAAACTTGGTGATCAAGTATTTCAAAATATGCCACGTAACATTATATTTTGAGGCCTAAAAGATGGATTTTGAGGAAAAGAAGAAGATGCCACGAGTTTACGAGATCAACGGATCAATATTTTCCAACGTACTTCTACCGTAACCTGTTTTTCGATGGAAATTTTACCCGACTTAGAGGCATTTTCAGGGGAAGAGTTCTTGACGAAAGTTGTAGATACTAAAATGAGCTTTCCAACGCATTTTGAATCACGTCAATCGGAGGTCTACAACTCAAGTTATGATTTTTTTTCCCGAACAGCTCAATTATGGACGAGTTGGATTTAATTCCCTCAAAATATTGCATGTTACTTGCATGTGGCATGTAATGATTTCTCCTAACAACCTTCACATGCTCCTACATGACTCACCACCTCCATGTGAAGACTAATGATGGCAAATATTCTCCAAGATCACCTTCACATGCTAACTCATCATTACCTCCATAACAAACTTCCAACCTCCCCCAAATACTACCTCCCTTTTAACTAACTTCTTACCTCCCCAAATAAACCTATCCTTATACAATCTCTCCTATATAAACCCTCCAATCTCCATCCTTAATAGTTGCCCCTTCTTGGCCACTCTTGGCCAAGACTTCTCCCATCTCACTTCTTCTACTTTTTATGTTTTTATTTTCGTTTTGGGCCCGTGTATATATATATATATATATATATATATATATATATATATATATATATATATATATATATATATATATATATCTATGTATGTATATATACACGTATATGTATATAAATAAATAATGTAGTAGTAGTACTTATGTTGTTGTAATGCTCGATAAGATTATCGAAGGAAAATGCTTTTGGAAATGTTGTTATTTTCGAGAGAATACGAACTTTTATCCAAAGTAAGCGGGTAATTTTATCGAGTTAGCTACTATCACCGGAATAAATAAGGATTTCGCTTTGATTCATTCTCGTAAGTTATCTTGTTCTTCCTTCATGTTTAGACTTGTTTAAAGTGTAATGTAGTGTTGCATGCTATTCGAATTTAGAAGCACGATAGTTGATAAATTCGTCGATTACCGTGAAGGAGAATGATGATATTTTCCGAACATACGAAAGTTGAGGGAGAATGTTGTTAGATTAGGATTTTATATCCAAATCTTTGTTTCGTAAAATCTTTAGTTGTACCCCTGTGGTAAACTAATCAACGGGCGCTAAATCCGAAAGAGAAAGTACCGCCTCTTTAGCAGATTATTAATCCAAGACTTACAAATGAATGTGTCTTTCTTGTTAATTTCGGTGGGGTGGTGGAACAATGGTGCGTCTTAGTTGTTTTAATTATTATTATTATCTTTGTTCACTTTGGTATTTACGAACCACTTATCCCTTGGGTTCGACCTCGTACTCCTGTAGCTATCCTAACAATTGATCCGGTACTCTGCTGGTTAGAGAGTTGGTTTACCCACGGTTTTGCGAGTCTTTTATAAATGTATTTTTGTGTGGGTGAATTTCGAGCTCAACAAAACAACTAAAGCATTTACGGATCAAAGATATGGATATAAATCCTAATCTGACAACATTCACCCTCAACTTACGTATGTTGGAAGAATATTATCATTCTCCTTCACGGTAATCTACGAATTCATCAACTATCGTATCTAAATTCGATTAGCATGCAACATAAGTATAGATCATACAAATTGCACATAAACAATTCAAACATGAAGGAAGAACAAGAAACTCACTAGAACAAATGAAAACGAAATCCTTGTTTATTCCGGTGATGGTGGCTTCACAAAGGTGGTTCTAGCTTAGAGACCTTAGCCAATCATCCTCGATTATGATTTCAGAATCAGGGCCGTAGCTCCAGCATTACAACAGTACTACTATTCTAATTTATTCTCGGCATAACGCCTACAGAGTATTTACATAAAAGACGGGAAAAGTAAAAGCTTGGCCAAAAGTGACCAAGGAGGGGCAAGGAAGATGGATGGAAATGGAGGAGTATATATAGGAGAGATTGTATAAGGATAGGTTTATTTGGGGAGGTAAGAAGTTAGTTAAAAGGGAGGTAGTATTTGGGGGAGGTTGGAAGTTTGTTATGGAGGTAATGATGAGTTAGCATGTGAAGGTGATCTTGGAGAATATTTTCCATCATTAGTCTTCACATGGAGGTGGTGAGTCATGTAGGAGCATGTGAAGTTTGTTGGGGAGGAATCTTGGGCACATGGTATTTGGGAAGGTTGTTTTTTTTTTTGGAGAGAAGGTTGTATAAGGGAGGTGATATAAGGGGGAGGTGATGGTGAGTCACCAAAAACATGTGGAGGTAGTTACAAGGTATCATTACATACCATGTGCAAGGAAAATGCAAGTAACATGCAAGGAATATGCTAGGAATATGCTAGGAATTCTCCCGGTTCGTCCGTAATTCCAGCAGTCCGGTATAAAAAATCATAACTTGAGTTGTAGACCTCCGATTGACGTGATTCAAAATGCGTTGGAAAGCTCATTTGAAGATCTACAACTTTCATGAAGAACTCTTCCCCTGAAAATGCCTCTAGGTCGGGTCAAAAATCCGTCGAAAACAGATTACGGTAAAAGCTCGTAGGAAAAATGATCCGTTAAACTCGTTAGCTCGTGGCATCTTCTTCAAAATCCATCTTTTAGACCTCAAAACATATTGTTACATGTGATATTTTGCAAACCTTGGTCACCAAGTTTGGGCCGAATCGAATCGAGCTTTCTTCATTCGAATCGAGCTTTCTTCTTAACCTTCATCCGATCTTCGTTTAAGCTCCTCATTTAACATGCAAGCGTACCTACATTCATGATAACATCGTGCAAAATGTAACATCTCATATTCAAAGATTTTTATCAATGAAACCACATAAACAACACAAATTTGCACTTAACCACTTTTAAAACTCATTTGCTCAATAATTCGATTAAACCCTTGATTTCTATGCAAATTATACGAATATGGAGGAAATCGTTATAAAATATAACGTTATAAATCATGTAAAATCACCCTAAACAACTAGGGAATAGTCGGTTATATGTATCTACCATTTGCTTAAATTATTTTGATTCTATGCTAAATGGGCTAAATTTTCAAATTTTTGTTTATTCCCGAGTAAACAATGCATATCTTTGTTCGTTATTTTTATAGTCATTAATGCTATATTCCGTATGTTCGATAAGTTAGTTGTTTCACCCAATATATTTTTCACGAGCCATAGTGAATGATGAGCTAAATTATAAAGCTATACCCCTTTTTGATTAGTGATTTTTGATTATCTTATAAGTCATGTGCTTAGTGCTAACGTACGTATCGTGAGAATTATGATAGTTTGTGTTTATAGCCAGAGTATGATATATTGTGAATATCTGAACGTTTGAATGTGATAAGTGAAACATAACTAATGTTCTTGCACAATAATTAACAAATAAATCATTGCTTGAGGTGTTATGCTCAGTAGGTTTGAATTGCTTTTAGCATGTTAACCACCGCTGCCGCCGAAATCTCGAAAAAAAGTAATCAATTGTGTGTGTCGAAAGTCGGTCGATGATTTGAGTGCGGTAGGGCATTATCTCGAAATGTCCTATAGCACTATGATGACCAAAAGCTCACGACAAGAAAAAAGTCGCCTTATGATTTGAGTAGATAGGGGATTATCTCGAAATGTCCTATTCTAGTATGACGGGCAAAAGCTCATTCTGATGTGTGTTGAAAAAAAAAATGAAAAAAAAAGTGAAATAAAAATCGAAAAAATTTATTATTATGAATAAGTTAAGGACTTAGTTATCGTATACCTTATCCCCAGTATAATGTGACAGATATGTTGTAGGGATTATCCTCTGAGTATATCAGAAAGGCCCTAGATATATTCTATCATTCTTTTCAGGATATGTCACGTTTTGTAGGGTACACTTATAAGTATCATTTGTTACTAATTTGAAGGGGGTATTTGCTAGTTGCTTGAAATTTTCGAGTTTGGACTTAGTGGAAGTTTTCTATGGCTATGCACACACATCAGGGTGAACCTCTGATTTATTGAGTATATGTTGTATTTGCTGAGGTGTCTATCTTTTTCGAGCCTTGATTCTTGTTTTGTTTTGCTCGGGACGAGCAAAAGCTAAGTGTGGGGGAGTTGTTTAGGGTGATTTTACATGATTTATAACGTTATATTTTATAACGATTTCCTCCATATTCGTATAATTTGCATAGAAATTAAGGGTTTAATCGAATTATTGAGCAAATGAGTTTTAAAAGTGTTTAAGTGCAAATTTGTGTTGTTTATGTGGTTTCATTGATAAAAATCTTTGAATATGAGATGTTACATTTTGCACGATGTTATCATGAATGTAGGTACGCTTGCATGTTAAATGAGGAGCTTAAACGAAGATCGATGAAGATTAAGAAGAAAGCTCGATTCGAATAAAGAAAGCTCGATTCGATTCGGCCCAAACTTGGTGATCAAGTATTTCAAAATATGCCACGTAACATTATATTTTGAGGCCTAAAAGATGGATTTTGAGGAAAAGAAGAAGATGCCACGAGTTTACGAGATCAACGGATCAATATTTTCCAACGTACTTCTACCGTAACCTGTTTTTCGATGGAAATTTTACCCGACTTAGAGGCATTTTCAGGGGAAGAGTTCTTCATGAAAGTTGTAGATCTTCAAATGAGCTTTCCAACGCATTTTGAATCACGTCAATCGGAGGTGTACAACTCAAGTTATGATTTTTTATACCGGACTGCTGGAATTACGGACGAACCGAGAGAATTCCTAGCATATTCCTAGCATATTCCTTGCATGTTACTTGCATTTTCCTTGCACATGGTATGTAATGATACCTTGTAACTACCTCCACATGTTTTTGGTGACTCACCATCACCTCCCCCTTATATCACCTCCCTTATACAACCTTCTCTCCAAAAAAAAAAAAAACAACCTTCCCAAATACCATGTGCCCAAGATTCCTCCCCAACAAACTTCACATGCTCCTACATGACTCACCACCTCCATGTGAAGACTAATGATGGAAAATATTCTCCAAGATCACCTTCACATGCTAACTCATCATTACCTCCATAACAAACTTCCAACCTCCCCCAAATACTACCTCCTTTTAACTAACTTCTTACCTCCCCAAATGAACCTATCCTTATACAATCTCTCCTATATATACTCCTCCATTTCCATCCATCTTCCTTGCCCCTCCTTGGTCACTTTTGGCCAAGCTTTTACTTTTCCCGTCTTTTATGTAAATACTCAGTAGGCGTTATGCCGAGAATAAATTAGAATAGTAGTATCTTGTTGTAATGCGGAGCTACGGCCACGATTCGAAATCATAATCGAGGATGATTGGCTAAGGTCTCTAAGCTAGAACCACCTTTGTGAAGCCACCATCACCGGAATAAACAAGGATTTCGTTTTCATTTGTTCTAGTGAGTTTCTTGTTCTTCCTTCATGTTTGAATTGTTTATGTGCAATTTGTATGATCTATACTTATGTTGCATGCTAATCGAATTTAGATACGATAGTTGATGAATTCGTAGATTACCGTGAAGGAGAATGATAATATTCTTCCAACATACGTAAGTTGAGGGTGAATGTTGTCGATTAGGATTTATATCCATATCTTTGATCCGTAAATGCTTTAGTTGTACCGAGAGTGGTGAACTAATTAAAAGGCGATGAACCGAAAGGGAAAATGCCTCTTTAGCGAGATAATAATCCAAGAACTTACGAATGAATATGTGTCTTTCTTGTTATTTTCGGTGGGGTGGTGGATCAATGGTGTGTTCTAGTTATTTTAATCTTTCTTTAAACAAATTTTCACGTATCGTCTTTCTTTTCACGTTTGCTACCTTAGTTTGTTAATTGAAAATCCGAGATCATAATCATCAACTTTATAAAAGAAATCGAAGGCAAAAACTCTTTTTCGTACAAGTCCCTGCGGATACGATCCGGTTTCACCACTATAGCTGCGAGCCTTCGCACTTGGGGCTGACATCGGTTTTATTTTATTACTTGTTATCTTTTGCTTTGCATAAAACCGCGAACAAGTTTTTTTGCGCCGTTGCCGGGGACTTGGCACGGAAAAAAAACTTGTTCGCGGTTTTATGCAAAGCAAAAGATAACAAGTAATAAAATAAAACCGATGTCAGCCCCAAGTGCGAAGGCTCGCAGCTAGTGGTGAAACCGGATCGTATCCGCAGGGACTTGTACGAAAAAGAGTTTTTGCCTTCGATTTCTTTTATAAAGTTGATGATTATGATCTCGGATTTTCAATTAACAAACTAAGGTAGCAAACGTGAAAAGAAAGACGATACGTGAAAATTTGTTTAAAGAAAGATTAAAATAACTAGAACACACCATTGATCCACCACCCCACCGAAAATAACAAGAAAGACACATATTCATTCGTAAGTTCTTGGATTATTATGCTAAAGAGGCATTTTCCCTTTCGGTTCATCGCCTTTTAATTAGTTCACCACTCTCGGTACAACTAAAGCATTTACGGATCAAAGATATGGATATAAATCCTAATCTGACAACATTCACCCTCAACTTACGTATGTTGGAAGAATATTATCATTCTCCTTCACGGTAATCTACGAATTCATCAACTATCGTATCTAAATTCGATTAGCATGCAACATAAGTATAGATCATACAAATTGCACATAAACAATTCAAACATGAAGGAAGAACAAGAAACTCACTAGAACAAATGAAAACGAAATCCTTGTTTATTCCGGTGATGGTGGCTTCACAAAGGTGGTTCTAGCTTAGAGACCTTAGCCAATCATCCTCGATTATGATTTCGAATCGTGGCCGTAGCTCCAAAGATTACAACAAGATACTACTATTCTAATTTATTCTCGGCATAACGCCTACGAAAGTATTTACATAAAAGACGGGAAAAAGTAAAAGCTTGGCCAAAAGTGACCAAGGAGGGGCAAGGAAGATGGATGGAAATGGAGGAGTATATATAGGAGAGATTGTATAAGGATAGGTTCATTTGGGGAGGTAAGAAGTTAGTTAAAAGGGAGGTAGTATTTGGGGGAGGTTGGAAGTTTGTTATGGAGGTAATGATGAGTTAGCATGTGAAGGTGATCTTGGAGAATATTTGCCATCATTAGTCTTCACATGGAGGTGGTGAGTCATGTAGGAGCATGTGAAGGTTGTTAGGAGAAATCATTACATGCCACATGCAAGTAACATGCAATATTTTGAGGGAATTAAATCCAACTCGTCCATAATTGAGCTGTTCGGGAAAAAAATCATAACTTGAGTTGTAGACCTCCGATTGACGTGATTCAAAATGCGTTGGAAAGCTCATTTTAGTATCTACAACTTTCGTCAAGAACTCTTCCCCTGAAAATGCCTCTAAGTCGGGTAAAATTTCCATCGAAAAACAGGTTACGGTAGAAGTACGTTGGAAAATATTGATCCGTTGATCTCGTAAACTCGTGGCATCTTCTTCTTTTCCTCAAAATCCATCTTTTAGGCCTCAAAATATAATGTTACGTGGCATATTTTGAAATACTTGATCACCAAGTTTGGGCCGAATCGAATCGAGCTTTCTTTATTCGAATCGAGCTTTCTTCTTAATCTTCATCTGATCTTCGTTTAAGCTCCTCATTTAACATGCAAGCGTACCTACATTCATGATAACATCGTGCAAATTGTAACATCTCATATTCAAAGATTTTTATCAATGAAACCACATAAACAACACAAATTTGCACTTAAACACTTTTAAAACTCATTTGCTCAATAATTCGATTAAACCCTTAATTTCTATGCAAATTATACGAATATGGAGGAAATCGTTATAAAATATAACGTTATAAATCATGTAAAATCACCCTAAACAACTCCCCCTTACTTAGCTTTTGCTCGTCCCGAGCAAAACAAAACAAGAATCAAGGCTCGGAAAAGATAGACACCTCAGCAAATACAACATATATTCAATAAATCGAGGTTCACCCCTGGTGTGTGTGCATAGCCATAGAAAACTTCCACTAAGTCCAAACTCGAAAATTTCAAGAAACTAGCAAATACCCCCTTCAAATTAGTAACAAATGATACTTATAAGTGTACCCTACAAAACGTGACATATCCTGAAAAGAATGATAGAATATATCTAGGGCCTTTCTGATATACTCCGAGGATAATCCCTACAACATATCCGTCACATTATACTGGGGATAAGGTATACGATAACTAAGTCCTTAACTTATTCATAATAATAAATTTTTTCGATTTTTATTTCACTTTTTTTTTCACTTTTTTTTCATTTTTTTTTTCAACACACATCAGAATGAGCTTTTGCCCGTCATACTAGAATAGGACATTTCGAGATAATCCCCTATCTACTCAAATCATAAGGCAGCTTTTTCTGACTGTCGTGAGCTTTTGGTCATCATAGTGGTATAGGACATTTCGAGATAATGCCCTACCGCACTCAAATCATCGACCAGCTTTCGACACACACAATTGATTACTTTTTTCGAGATTTCTGGCAGGCAGTGGTTAACATGCTAAAAGCAATTCAAACCTACTGAGCATAACACCTCAAGCAATGATTTATTTGTTAATTATTGTGCATGAACATTAGTTATGAACACTTATCACATTCAAACGTTCAGATATTCACAATATATCATACTCTGGCTATAAACACAAACTATCATAATTCTCACGATACGTACGTTAGCACTAAGCACATGACTTATAAGATAATCAAAAATCACTAATCAAAAAGGGGTATAGCTTTATAATTTAGCTCATCATTCACTATGGCTCGTGAAAAATATATTGGGTGAAACAACTAACTTATCGAACATACGGAATATAGCATTAATGACTATAAAAACCGAACAAAGATATGCATTGTTTACTCGGGAATAAACAAAAATTTGAAAATTTAGCCCATTTAGCATAGAATCAAAATAATTTAAGCAAATGGTAGATACACATAAACCGATCCCTCCCCCACACTTAAATCACAACATGTCCTCGGGTTGTGCGTAATGTAAAAAGAAAAAGAACACTTAGCTGATTGTGGTTCGAAAGTGGCAATTCCGGAAGTGGCCTAGAATCAGCTCCAGAAATGCTCGATGAAAGCAGTAGACTGTGGACCATCCACCGGAAAACTGGCATCATCTGAAACTGATGATCCACCACCCCACCGAAAATAACAAGAAAGACACATATTCATTCGTAAGTTCTTGGATTATTATCTGCTAAAGAGGCATTTTCCCTTTCGGTTCATCGCCTTTTAATTAGTTCACCACTCTCGGTACAACTAAAGCATTTACGGATCAAAGATATGGATATAAATCCTAATCTGACAACATTCACCCTCAACTTACGTATGTTGGAAGACTATTATCATTCTCCTTCACGGTAATCTATGAATTTATCAACTATCGTATCTAAATTCGATTAGCATGCAACATAAATATAGATCATACAAATTGCACATAAACAATTCAAACATGAAGGAAGAACAAGAAACTCACTAGAACAAATGAAAACGAAATCCTTGTTTATTCCGGTGATGGTGGCTTCACAAAGGTGGTTCTAGCTTAGAGACCTTAGCCAATCATCCTCGATTATGATTTCGAGAATCGGGCCGTAGCTCCTAAAGCATTACAACGGTACTACTATTCTAATTTATTCTCGGCATAACGCCTACGGAGTATTTACATAAAAGACGGGAAAAGTAAAAGCTTGGCCAAAAGTGACCAAGGAGGGGCAAGGAAGATGGATGGAAATGGAGGAGTATATATAGGAGAGATTGTATAAGGATAGGTTCATTTGGGGAGGTAAGAAGTTAGTTAAAAGGGAGGTAGTATTTGGGGGAGGTTGGAAGTTTGTTATGGAGGTAATGATGAGTTAGCATGTGAAGGTGATCTTGGAGAATATTTGCCATCATTAGTCTTCACATGGAGGTGGTGAGTCATGTAGGAGCATGTGAAGGTTGTTAGGAGAAATCATTACATGCCACATGCAAGTAACATGCAATATATTGAGGGAATTAAATCCAACTCGTCCATAATTGAGCTGTTTGGGAAAAAAAATCATAACTTGAGTTGTAGAACTCCGATTGGCGTGATTCAAAATGCGTTGGAAATCTCATTTTAGTATCTACAACTTTAATCAAGACCTCGTCCCCTGAAAATGCCTCTAAGTCGGGTCAAATTTCCATCGAAAAACAGGCTACGGTAGAAGTGCGTTGGAAAATATTGATCCGTTGATCTCGTAAGCTTGTGGCATCTTCTTCTATCCCTTCAATCTTTTAGGCCCCAAAACATATTGTTAATGTGATATTTTGAAAACCTTGGTCACCAAGTTTGGGCCGAATCGAATCGAGCTTTCTTCATTCGAATCGAGCTTTCTTCTTAACCTTCATCCGATCTTCGTTTAAGCTCCTCATTTAACATGCAAGCGTACCTACATTCATGATAACATCGTGCAAAATGTAACATCTCATATTCGAAGATTTTTATCAATGAAACCACATAAACAACACAAATTTGCACTTAAACACTTTTAAAACTCATTTGCTCAATAATTCGATTAAACCCTTAATTTCTATGCAAATTATACGAATATGGAGGAAATCGTTATAAAATATAACGTTATAAATCATGTAAAATCACCCTAAACAACTCCCCCACACTTAGCTTTTGCTCGTCCCGAGCAAAACAAAACAAGAATCAAGGCTCGAAAAAGATAGACACCTCAGCAAATACAACATATACTCAATAAATCAGAGGTTCACCCTGATGTGTGTGCATAGCCATAGAAAACTTCCACTAAGTCCAAACTCGAAAATTTCAAGCAAATAGCAAATACCCCCTTCAAATTAGTAACAAATGATACTTATAAGTGTACCCTACAAAACGTGACATATCCTGAAAAGAATGATAGAATATATCTAGGGCCTTTCTGATATACTCAGAGGATAATCCCTACAACATATCTGTCACATTATACTGGGGATAAGGTATACGATAACTAAGTCCTTAACTTATTCATAATAATAAATTTTTTCGATTTTTATTTCACTTTTTTTTTTCTTTTTTTTTTCAACACACATCAGAATGAGCTTTTGCCCGTCATACTAGAATAGGACATTTCGAGATAATCCCCTATCTACTCAAATCATAAGGCACTTTTTTTCGATTTGTCGTGAGCTTTTGGTCATCATAGTGGTATAGGACATTTCGAGATAATGCCCTACCGCACTCAAATCATCGACCAAACCTTTCGACACACACAATTGATTACTTTTTTCGAGATTTCGGCGGGCGAGTGGTTAACATGCTAAAAGCAATTCAAACCTACTGAGCATAACACCTCAAGCAATGATTTATTTGTTAATTATTGTGCAAGAACATTAGTTATGTTTCACTTATCACATTCAAACGTTTAGATATTCACAATATATCATACTCTGGCTATAAACACAAACTATCATAATTTTCACGATACGTACGTTAGCACTAAGCACATGACTTATAAGATAATCAAAAATCACTAATCAAAAGGGGTATAGCTTTATAATTTAGCTCACCATTCACTATGGCTCGTGAAAAATATATTGGGTGAAACAACTAACTTATCGAACATACGGAATATAGCATTAATGACTATAAAAAACCGAACAAAGATATGCATTGTTTACTCGGGACTAAACAAAATTTTGAAAATTTAGCCCATTTAGCATAGAATCAAAATAATTTAAGCAAATGGTAGATACACATAAACCGATCCCTCCCCCCACACTTAAATCACAACATGTCCTCGGGTTGTGCGAGAATGTAAAAAGAAAAAGAACACTTAGCCGATTGTGGTTCGAAAGTGGAAATTCCGGAAGTGGCCTAGAATCGGCTCCGAAATGCTCGATGAAAGCGAGATCGTGGACCATCCACCGGAAAAGCGGCATCATCGAAACTCACAATTGCTATCGCAAATATCCCGCACATCATGGGAAAACAAGACGTACCTCGGGGATAGGGGCACAAAAGATGATAGACAAGGCAACATCATGGAATAAAGACAGAAATAAACTACAGACAAAAAGGAAAAGATATCTAGGTTACCGTCCTAGTAGGGCTTAATTATAGTCGGGAGCTCGACTAGACAATAAAATTTCAACTCGGGTCGACTTTGAATTTCCTATTCCCTTAGTTGCATAGTAGTTGAATTAATACATGTCACACATTATTTGAAAATTTAAATCAGACTAGGTCATGATATGAAATATGTGACAAAGTATTAACTATGAGTCTTTTATACCCAGATCCTCAAGGGTTATTTCAAATTGTTCTAAAAACCTAAATCTAAGAAATGATGCATTTGAATTTTTTCTTTGTACTCCCTCGGGATTTTCGGATAACCTCCTAATCGTTCCCTTTAAATGACATTCAAACATTCATCCTGAGACTTGGTGAAACAAAATGAAAATCAATCCGAAGTATTAGAAAACTATTATCCAAAGTATGAGTAAAGTATCATGCAAAATGTAGAGTTTTTTTTTTTTTTTTTTTTTTTTTTTTAACGGGTTGCCTCCCGGTAGCGCTTTTGGTTAATGTCGTTTGCTCGACAACCCAAAAATTTTCAACCCGGGTCGTGCCGGTGAGGCCTCTTTCCGGAATCATTCTTGATTTCCTCGGGGTCAATAGTATGGATCCCACAAAAACAAAGTCTCGCCAACGTATTGGCCATATTAGTAAACTTCTGTATCCACTTTGTTCCTATGGTTCTTCTCTTCTTCTTTTTAGATTTCGGTTCCACAAGCTGAGGTGTATCATCAGTAATCACAATATCATCAAAGAATTCAAAGAGACGTAAATCATCGGGTTCCAAAAGATCGGAGTCGTCTTGACTAGGGACGTCGTTTAGATGGAAAACCACCGGTCGTTCCTTTTGTTGACCAATATAGTGTTTCAACCGATGACCATTCACTCGAACAACTCTCCTACTTATTTTTCAATTCGACGGCTCCACTAGGGAAAACCCGAGAAATTTCAAAGGGGCCGGACCAACGGGTGCGTAGCTTACCGGAAACGAGATGTAACCTGGTATTATATAGTAAAACCCATTCGCTCTCTTTGAATTCTCTATGCTTGATTTTCTTGTCGTGAAGAAGTTTAGTCCTTTCCTTACCGATTCTTGAGCTCTCGTAGGCCGGAGTCCGAACTCATCAAGCTCCCGCAATTGCAACAATCGCTTTTCTCGCATAATGGCGGGCTGTCGAAGTTCAAGAATTTAATAGCCCGAATGCTCGTGCTCAAGCTCGATTGGCGAGGTGGCGGGCCTTACCATAAACCATCTGAAACGGAGATGTGCCGATAGGAGTTTTGAAAGCTGTCCTGTAGGCCCAGAGTACATCATCCAGTTTCTGGCTCCAGTCTGTCCTATGAGAGTTCACCGTCTTCTCAAGAATGCTTTTCAGGCTTCGGTTACTTACTTCAACTTGTCCACTCGTCTGAGGGTGATAAGGGGTAGCAAGTTTTGTGTTTCACCCCATATCGTTCTAAAATCTTTTCTAATGGAGTATTGCAGAAGTGAGTTCCCTCGTCACTGATGAGAGCTCGTGGACAACCAAACCGTGTAAAAATGTTTTTCCTCAGGAAGCTCTTGACCACCTTGTGGTCGTTCCGCGGTGTTGCTATTGCCTCTACCCACTTTGACACGTAGTCGACGCAGACCAGAATGTACTTGTTCCCATACGAGGATGGAAACGGTCCCGAAGTCAATACCCCATACGTCAAAAACCTCACATTGTTGAATGGGGTGGAGAGGCATGTCCATTCGCCGAGAAAGTTTACCGGTGCGGCGGCACCGGTCACACCCTTTTACAAAACTCTCGTATCCTTAAAAATTGTCGGCCGGTAGAAACGGACCGAAAAATCTTCGCAGCTAGTCTTCCCAACTCCATAATGACCTCCCACGGGTCCGTCATGGCATTGCTCCATAATGTCCCTCTCGCTCGAACTCGGGGACACACCTACGGAGTAATCCATCCATGCAATGCTTGAAGAGAATAGGGTCGTCCCACACATAATAGTTCAAATCCGAAAAGAATTTCTTCTTTTGCTGATATGTCAGGTCAGGGTCCAGATATCTGCCGCTCAAGAAGTTTGCAAAAGGTGCAAACCAAGGAGAACCTTTTCCAATACGGGCAGGAGTAACCTCGCACGCATCAATGGTCATGAGTTGCTCAGTTGGAAAATCAATTCCAATTTCATCCGACTCTACCTGAGGATCATCGGTCAGCCGAGACATGTGATCAGCTACCACATTCTCGCTACCTTTCTTGTCCCGGATATGAACATCAAACTCTTGTAAAATCAAGATCCATCTCAACAAACGAGGCTTGGCATCAGCCTTGTTTAACAGATATTTCAACGCAGAATGGTCCGTCCGGACCGTGACTTCCGACCCAAGCAAATAGCTTCTAAATTTATCCATGGCAAAAACTACGCCAACAACTCCTTCTCAGTTGTTGCATAATTTACTTGCGTTGGGTTTAAAGTGTGACTAGCGTAGTAGATGGGTAGGAACCTTCCGTCCACTCTCTGACCTAACACCGCACCGACTGCATAATTAGAAGCATCACACATAAGCTCGAAGGGAGCTTTCCAGTCGGGTGCTATAAGAATTGGCGAGGTAACCAACTTGTCTTTTAATTCTTTAAACGCTCTTTCACATTCAGGGGTAAAAACAAACTTCACATCCTCTCTTAAGAGAGTTGACAAAGGCTTGGCTATCTTAGAAAAGTCTTTAATGAACCGCCTATAGAATCCAACATGACCCAAGAATCCTCTTACTTCTCTTACATTTTTGGGGTATGTCATTTTTTCAATAGCTTTTACCTTCGCTTTGTCAACCTCTATACCTTCTTTGGACACCTTGTGTCCCAGAACAATTCCTTCTTCCACCATTAGGTGGCACTTCTCCCAATTTAAGACTAAGTCCTTCTCTATGCACCGGGACAGAACTTTATCAAGATTGTGTAAACAAGTAGTCGAAAGCTGTCCCCGAATACGAGAAGTCATCCATAAAAATTTCCATCACCTTCTCCACTAAACCATTGAAGATAGCCAAGCATACATCTTTGAAATGTAGCCGGTGCATTGCGAGAGACCAAATGGCATTCTTCGGTAAGCGAAGGTACCGAGAGGGCGGTGAAGGTAGTCTTTTCTTGATCAGTGGGGTCGATAGCTATCTGAAAGTATCCAGAATAGCCATCCAAAAAACAATAAAATTGCTTGCCACTAAGCCTCTCAAGGAGCTGGTCAATGAATGGCAAAGGGAAGTGGTCTTTTAGAGTTACCTCATTTAGTCTTCTGTAGTCGATGCAAACTCTATAACCAGTGACTTGTCGTAAGGCAATCTCTTCCCCCTTTTCATTCTTTTCAATAGTTATCCCTCCTTTCTTTGGCACCACCTGAGTGGGGCTTACCCATTCACTATCGGCTATTGGGTAGATGATACCCATGTCAAGCAATTTGATGATTTCCTTCTTAACGATTTCCCGCATGTGAGGGTTTAGCCTTCTCCGAGGCCGTCGCACCTTCTTCGATCCCTCAACGAGTCCCCGATCTTATGCATACGGATATCGTGGCTTATCCCCTTAATATCTCCCACTTGCCAACCAAAGGCGAGGATATTATCTTGCAAAGCACTTTGATAAGCTTTTCTTCCTCCTTTGGTTCTAACTTAGATGAAATGATCAAAGGGAGCTTATCACCGTCCCTCGAAAAATGTATTTCAAGTGTTGAGGCAAGGGTTTCAACACTAAATCTGACGGTGGCTTCTCCACACTTGGTCTCAATTTATCTCCCTTAAGCTCTAGATCTCCAAGCTTATTATAAGGGCTCTGAAGCATCATGGCCTCCCAGCAGACAGGGGCCTCATCTCCTTTTGCAAATGCGGGCATATCACCATGCCTCTCCCTCATCTTCTTTCCTACCACCTCGTGGTAATCAGAACTTTCCTTGTCAATCTCTTCTAAAAATTTTATCCACTCCTCATTAGTCCAAGTTGCAGATAGTTTATTGAATTCTTATCGTTGGTCATATCCATGATTACCCAATCAGCTGGGTATATGAAGTTTTTAACCTTGACCAACACATCTTCTACAATTCCCCTTGCATATTTCACACTTCTATCTGCAAGTTGAAGAGAAATAGGTTTAAGCGTAATAGATTGATCCAATCCAAGAGATTGGAAGATTGACGTAGACATCGATTGATTGATGCTCCGAATCGCATAGAACATTGTGGAAATCCCTGTTCCCGATAGTACATGAAATCGTAAATCTACCGGGGTCGGGACACTTCACGGGAAGTTTAGTCCGGCTGATTCTTGAGCATTCTCCATTCAATACTATGTGCTCGAGCTCTTGGAGCTTCTTTTTCGAACTCACTTTGCGTCCTTTATAAACTTTGTATACTTTGGCATTCCTATCAAAAGATCAACTAATGGAATGTTTGCCTCAGTATTCTTGAGCAAGTCGATAACCTTCTTATATTCTTTATCGACTGTTAATGACTGCTTGTTCTTGTTAGGTGGGTAAGGGAGATCAGCAAAGTCTTCCTCAGTAAAGTGCTTCTTTGCCGTCTTATCATTGATTGCTTTGTCTTCCCTATCCTTCCACCTCACATGCTTCCCAGAACACAACTTAGATTCTGACTTCTTCTCAGCATTCTTCTCTTTATCATCAGTATTCTCAACTTCCACATTTTCTTCAGAATTTTCTCTTTCACTTGGATCAATAGTAGTCCCAACATCTTTCGAGGAGAACAAAGATCTTCCTCCCCGCGTCTCGCTCGCAGGAGGGGCTACTCGTTTCCCTGGTTGGCCTGACTGCCAACCGTTTTCCCACTCCTCAGATTTATTGCATTCAACTCATCCTGACCATAGCTCCATGGTGCAGACAGATCGGTGCACGTATTCTGATCATTCTGGACCAAGTTAACCCCTCGGGGGTTCTTCTCAGTAAAACTCGGCAGCTGACCTTGAGGTCGACTTGCTTGCTGCCCTGAAATCTGTCCCATTTGCACCTCCAAATTCCTCACTGTACTTGTCAGAGTACTTAATGCATTTGCCAAGATCTGAAATGATTGATTCTGATTTTGATTTTGATTTTGATCTTGATTTACCGGTGGATTGGTGTTCCATGCCGGTCGAGAGTTGAATTGAAAATTGCTTTGATTAGGCCTAGGGGCCCGAAACCGATGGGGGTTTGATGCCCCGGAAGGGTCACTCCATCGGAAACCGGGGTGGTTCCGGTTATAATTGAACCCTTGAGTGTTTTGATTCGACCCGAAGGTCGATAATTTTGAAAATTGAATGCATTCACCTCCTCTGAATGCAACAATAGATGACACTGATGGAATGTGTGCCCAACGGTATCGCAATTTTGACAAACAACATTGTTTTGAACAGCTTTGACCTGAGAGATCGGGTCAAGTTGGCATTGATTACTACGATGGCCTTGGCCATGGCAGTTGTCACACACAAGACTTTGAACATTTATTTCCGCCACTTGCTTCTGTAGTGCGGCCAACTGAGCTTTTAAAGACGTGGTCTCATCTACCTCATACTTCCCCGCAGTCGAGCTTTTCGATTGGACGCACTGCATAGGTAGGGGCATAATTATACTTTGCAATATCTTCAAACAACATCCATCCCTCATCGGGTGTCTTTCTCGAAATGCACCTCCAAAGCAGAACTATTCACCATCCCCTTAGTCAATTCGGTCAAACCACCGTAGAAAGTGTTGATCAATCTTTGTTTGTCCACCCATGGTGGGGGCACTTTCTCAAGAGAGTCTTAAATCGTTTCCATGCATCGTAAAATGATTCCTTCTCGGATTGCACAAAAGTGAATATCGATTCGGAAGATGAGCCGTCTTTGCGGGTGGAAAGTAATGCGGCTCAAGAATTCTTTCTCCAACTCCTCCCACGAAGTAATGGATTCGACTGGTAAGGATTTATACCATTCTTTTGCTTCTCCCTTCAGTGAGAAGGGAAAAAGTTTCATTTTCAGGGCGTCCTCAGTGACCCCTTTGATTAAAATAGTCCCGCACGATTCTAGAAATGAGTGAATATGATCGTGCGGGTCCTCAGTGGAAAATCCATGGAATGTGGAACCTCTCACCAGATTGATTAAAGAAGTTTTGAGTTCGAAATTATCAGCCGTGATTTCAGGAATCACGACCGCAGGATTAACTTTCACAATAGATGGCATGGCAAAGTCTGCCAATGTCCGTTGATCTGCCATTTCCTCAACCTGGGCTCCTCCTTGAGCTTCTCCCTCAGCGTATCCTTCAGGATCGTTTCCTTCCGTGGTTCCCTCGTCCGTCGGTCCAGCGAGCCGAAACAAACGTCTGTTTGGTCGAGCGATGGTTCGCTCTATTTCCGGATTATACAAAAGTGGTCCCCCGTGAGTTCGAGTTTGCATAAACTACGTTTGGGCACCAACACCTAAATCACGAGGTTTCGGGATTTTTATTCCTTATGTTTCCTCAGAGTGGGATTCACCGAGAATCCATCACCCAACCTCGTTGATTGAAAAGTGTTCCTTGGCTCTTTTCTCTGTTTCTCGGTAATTACCGAATCCACTCGGTATTTATCGTTAATTTTTTTTTTTTTTTTTTTTTAAAATTTTTTTTTAGAATTAAAAAAAACTATACTAAAACAGGCTCGAAACAGGTCTAAACAGCGTAACAGAAACAGAATACTATAAAACTAATACAGAACAGAAACAGAACGAAAAGAAAATATTTTTTTTCTCTCTCTCGGTAATTACCGAAAGATTTTTTTTTTATTTTTTTTATTTTTTAAAACGAAAACAGATAACTTAGTTGACAACAAAACCGAAAACGAAAACTTTCCGTGCCAAGTCCCCGGCAACGGCGCCAAAAAACTTGTTCGCGGTTTTATGCAAAGCAAAAGATAACAAGTAATAAAATAAAACCGATGTCAGCCCCAAGTGCGAAGGCTCGCAGCTAGTGGTGAAACCGGATCGTATCCGCAGGGACTTGTACGAAAAAGAGTTTTTGCCTTCGATTTCTTTTATAAAGTTGATGATTATGATCTCGGATTTTCAATTAACAAACTAAGGTAGCAAACGTGAAAAGAAAGACGATACGTGAAAATTTGTTTAAAGAAAGATTAAAATAACTAGAACACACCATTGATCCACCACCCCACCGAAAATAACAAGAAAGACACATATTCATTCGTAAGTTCTTGGATTATTATCGCTAAAGAGGCATTTTCCCTTTCGGTTCATCGCCTTTTAATTAGTTCACCACTCTCGGTACAACTAAAGCATTTACGGATCAAAGATATGGATATAAATCCTAATCGACAACATTCACCCTCAACTTACGTATGTTGGAAGAATATTATCATTCTCCTTCACGGTAATCTACGAATTCATCAACTATCGTATCTAAATTCGATTAGCATGCAACATAAGTATAGATCATACAAATTGCACATAAACAATTCAAACATGAAGGAAGAACAAGAAACTCACTAGAACAAATGAAAACGAAATCCTTGTTTATTCCGGTGATGGTGGCTTCACAAAGGTGGTTCTAGCTTAGAGACCTTAGCCAATCATCCTCGATTATGATTTCAAGAATCGGGCCGTAGCTCCAGCATTACAACAGTACTACTATTCTAATTTATTCTCGGCATAACGCCTACAGAGTATTTACATAAAAGACGGGAAAAGTAAAAGCTTGGCCAAAAGTGACCAAGGAGGGGCAAGGAAGATGGATGGAAATGGAGGGGTATATATAGGAGAGATTGTATAAGGATAGGTTCATTTGGGGAGGTAAGAAGTTAGTTAAAAGGGAGGTAGTATTTGGGGGAGGTTGGAAGTTTGTTATGGAGGTAATGATGAGTTAGCATGTGAAGGTGATCTTGGAGAATATTTGCCATCATTAGTCTTCACATGGAGGTGGTGAGTCATGTAGGAGCATGTGAAGGTTGTTAGGAGAAATCATTACATGCCACATGCAAGTAACATGCAATATTTTGAGGGAATTAAATCCAACTCGTCCATAATTGAGCTGTTCGGGAAAAAAAATCATAACTTGAGTTGTAGACCTCCGATTGACGTGATTCAAAATGCGTTGGAAAGCTCATTTTAGTATCTACAACTTTCGTCAAGAACTCTTCCCCTGAAAATGCCTCTAAGTCGGATAAAATTTCCATCGAAAAACAGGTTACGGTAGAAGTACGTTGGAAAATATTGATCCGTTGATCTCGTAAACTCGTGGCATCTTCTTCTTTTCCTCAAAATCCATCTTTTAGGCCTCAAAATATAATGTTACGTGGCATATTTTGAAATACTTGATCACCAAGTTTGGGCCGAATCGAATCGAGCTTTCTTTATTCGAATCGAGCTTTCTTCTTAATCTTCATCGATCTTCGTTTAAGCTCCTCATTTAACATGCAAGCGTACCTACATTCATGATAACATCGTGCAAAATGTAACATCTCATATTCAAAGATTTTTATCAATGAAACCACATAAACAACACAAATTTGCACTTAAACACTTTTAAAACTCATTTGCTCAATAATTCGATTAAACCCTTAATTTCTATGCAAATTATACGAATATGGAGGAAATCGTTATAAAATATAACGTTATAAATCATGTAAAATCACCCTAAACAAAAAACAATAGTGAATTCCTTCAATCATCATAGGAGAATAGTGGATTAAGGGATTACACCACCCTAAACCACTATAAACCTTTGTGTCTATTTACTTTCAGCAACACTTCATTGCATACTCTATGTTTCATTGCATATTCTACTTTGAAACAATATTTTAAGAAGGGACTTATCCGCTGCCCAAAAGCTTTTAAATACAAGAAAATTTTTTGAACTCCACTATCGTCATTCACCCCCCACCTGACTATAGTTTTACCCTTATCTGGGACCAACAATTGGTATCGGAGCAGTGTTCCTAGTATCAGAACCTGTTCAGATCTAATTTCTGGTAACAAGCAGATCATATATTTTCAAAGTAGTTTTCAAATTTGTGCTTTCAATATATATCTCTTATTTGTACTTATGGATTCCTCAAATTTCATGTCAAAGGTACATGTATTCAATGTTAATAATTTTGATGAATATAAAATAAGGATGTTGTCTCATCTTGCAGCAACTCATGAGGAGATGCTGGATGTAATCAATGATGGACCAATCAAGATCACAACTATGATAACCACGGGAGAAGATCAAGGAAAAGAAATAGAAAACTCAAGAAAGATTGGACCAAAGAAGACAGGAGAAGAGCAAATCTACATTTTGTTGCAAAAGACATGATCTTGAAGACTCTGGATAGTAACATGTTCATAAGGATAAAGATAGCAAAACAGCAAAGGAGATGTGGGACAAATTAGCATTAATCAATGACGGATCAGAAGCAGTTAAAATAAATTATCTGTTGCAAAATAGAAATTCGAGAACTTCAAAATGAAGACCGGTGAATCCATTGATCAGATGGATAACAGATTTTCAAGCATCATCAATGAACTGCAGCAGCTTGGACATACATATCCACAGAAGGAAGTCTATCTAAAAATCTTGAGAGGCTTACCTAAGAAATGGAAGATCATCACATCAGTAATCAGAGGGACAACAAATCTTGCAAACGTTGAAAACTTGACTCTGATGTCTCAGTTAAAGGCTCATGAATTTGAGTTGAACGGTGAAGACAATACACCAGCAGAGGCACACAAGGCTAGTGCACTGGTTGCACCCCAGCAAAGCAAAACAGCTGACACAAACGGCAAAGAGACACAAGAGCGGAAAGAACATGTAGCTTTACTGGTTAAACGTTTTGACATGTTTAGCAAGAAGAAGGAATTCAAATAAGGTTCATCATCAAACAAGAGTCAAGCTCAAGTAAAGACATGAAGAAAAGGGATGATGAATACAGATGCTTCAACTGTAAGAAGAAAGGTCATTTCAAGGATGACTGCCCTGAAGAAAAGGACAAAGATGAGGATAAGAAGAAGTACAAGACAACTAAAAAGAGAAAGAGTAAGAAGGCACTCAAAGCTGAAACTAGCAGTGAAAGGAATGAAGAATCATCTGAAAATGAGTCTGATGATGATGAAGCTGACAGCTCAGACAATGAAAAGGCTTACTTAAGCCTTATGGCTAAATAATCAAATGAAACAGAGGTAACTTCTATTTCATATTCATCATCAAGAGCATCCACATCTGACACTGCACAATCCTCTATTCTCCTATTAGATTCTGCAAACCTATTCCAAAATCTTATGAGTAAATTTGAAAAAATTGAGATGACTAATGAAATTTTGGAACAGGAGTGTGAGAATCTGAGAGAGGAAAACAGAAGGCTAAAATAAGAACTGGATGAACTAAAAGCTTGAACAAACAAGTAAGGAAGTAAACTCACCTGATCAACAAACAGCAGATGTACATACTTCTGATGTTGAAAGACCAGCTGAGAAAACCTCCCTACAAGTTAAGATCACCACTGCACCACTTAGTGCACCAGCTTACAAACCCCCAAAAAGGTTTGGATCCAGATCTGGTCTTGGCTACAACAGTCAGGATGAAAATAGAAACAATGGACAACACAATTCTGAATCCAGGACCAAGACTAGACAAAAATTCGGAAAATGAGAGACCATATTTTCAATCACTCATCCTGCACTGATGAAGTCAAAACCTAGTGTAGTGAAATAAAAGATTAAATCATCAATCCAGCCAAATAAAGGCAATGGAGTTCAGAAAGGTAATGGAAGACTTTACCCTTCTGAGGATGATTGGAATATTACACCACCAAAATATAAGAAGAAACCATTTCAAACATGCATCATGTGTTTAAGAAAAAACAGCCAAGGCATATTCCTGGACATAAGAAGCAGCATGGAAATAAGTTTTTTCTACATATTGGAGAGTGAAAAATGATGCAAATGCACCAAAAAGTAGAGAAAAATATCAGAATACCTCTAGGAGAAACACTAGAAGTTATTCTGCCATGCCGTATACATATGAAGTTGATGACTTTAATTATCCAAAAAAAAGATCCTTTGGATACACACTAGGAGTAGGAGGCATGACTACTAACAGGTATGGACCCAAACAGTGTTGGGTACCTAAACAAAATTAATTTGTTTTGTAGGATGTCTGGTACATAGACAGTGGATGTTCCAGACACATGATAGGGAACAAGGGATGGCTCATTGAATTTAAAGCTTTTGATGGACCCAAAATTACTTTTGGAGGCAAAGAAAACCCTGGTAAAATTACGGGGGAAGGCATAATGCTCAAAAATAGTTTGAAGATTCAAAATATGGCTTATGTTAAAGGACTGAATTTCAATCTACTAAGTATCAGTCAATTTTGTGACAAAGGCTACAATGTGCACTTCAACAAGGAAGGATGCAAAGTAATTCACAATCAAACCAACACAGTTGTACTTGCAGGAAGGAGAGAAGACAACATGTATGTGGTAGATTGGAAGACAGCAAGAGCAGAAACATGTTTGCTTGTCAAAAGTAAACAATCAACCAGCTGGATTTGGCATAGAGATAGAATCATCTCAACTTAAAAACCATCAACACACTGTCAAAGAACAAGTTAGTTGAAGGATTACCAGAGATCACATTCAAGAAAGAAAGTCTATGTGATGCATGTCAAAAAGGGAATCAAATCAAAAGCTCTTTGAAGTCAAAGCCCTATCAATCAACAACAAGAATCTTACATCTATTACATATGGATCTTTTTGGACCAATTACACCAGTTAGTGTAAGTGGAAAGAAATACTATCTAGTAGTGGTGGATGACTTTTCCAAATTCACCAGGACCATATTCATGAACAAAAAAGAGAGACACTCAAAAAGTTGCCAGATTTGCAAAGAAGAATTCAAAATGAGAAGGAAATGAAGATTATAAAGATCATATCAGATAGAGGCACATAGTTTCTAAATTAAATTATCAGAACATACCGTGAAGAAAATAAAGTACTGCATCAACTATCAGGAGAGGGACTCCACAACAGAATGGTGTAGCAGAAAGAAGAAACGGGACAATCAAAGAAGCAATCAGAACAATGATTGCAAAAGTATGCTTGCCAAAGAGATTTTGGGCTGAAGCAGCAAATACAACATGCTATACTCAAAACAGATCAATCATCAACAAACATCATGGAAAAACTCCATATGAAATATGGAATTAAAGAAAACCTAACATCTCTCACTTGCATATGTTTGGATCTAAATGTTTTGTTTTGAACATGAATCAGCTGCATACTTTGGATGAAAAAGCTTATGAAGCAATCTTTATGGGATACTCAGACACTAGCAAAGCCTTCAGAGTGCTCAACAAAAGAACCTTTGTGATTGAAGAATCAATTCATGTAGTCTTTGATGAACCAAACACAAATGGTGAAAGCTTTCAAGAATTTGAAGAAGAAGCGGGTCAAAGACATGTTTATATGAATACAACAGTACCAGCTACCATTCTGAATCACAATTTTGGAAATCAAGATGAGCCACCAGTCAATACAACAGAAGAGGCACCAGCACAAGAACATGAAGCTGATACACAAACAGAAATTGTGGAAGCCCTAAGTCAAGAACAACTTCAACCTGACCTCAACTGGCTAAGAGACCATCCTGAAGATCAAGTCATTGGAGGCATTCATACAAGAGTCAGAACCAGAAGACAACTGGAGAATATGCTAACATGTTTTCTATCACAAGTAGAACCCAAGACAATAGATGATGCAATCCAAGATGCTGACTGGATTACAGCCATGCAAGAAGAACTAAATGAATTTGAAAGAAATGATGTCCGGGAACTTGTTGACATACCAGACATAGCCAACATCATTGGAACAAAATGGGTATTCATAGACAAGATGGATGAACAATGAACAGTTGTCAGAAACAAATCAAGGCTAGTTGCAAAAGGCTACTCTCAAGCAGAAGGAATAGATTATGATGTAACCTTTGCACCAGTAGCAAGATTGGAAGCAATCAGACTCTTTCTAGCATTTGAATCCCACAAAGACTTCAAAGTTTATCAAATGGATGTCAAGAGTGTATTTCTGAATGGACTTTTGGAAGAAGAAGTATATGGGGAACAGCCTCCCGGTTTTCAACTAAAAGGGAAAGAAGATAAAGTATACAAGCTCAAGAAGGCACTTTATGGACTCAAAAGGCACTCAGTGCCTGGTATGAAACACTATCACAATTCCTGATCAACAATGGATTCAACAAATGAACCATTGATAAGACTCTCTTCAAGCTAGAGGAAGGAACAAGCACCATGTTAGTCCAAATTTATGTTGATGACATTATCTTTGGATCAGAAGATGAGAATGTATGTGAGAAATTTGCAAACTTAATGAAAACAAATTTCAGATGAGCTTGATGGAAGAACTGAATTACTTTCTTGGACTACAAGTAAAGCAAATGAAAGCTGACATCTTTATCAATCAAGCCAAGTACACAAAAGACTTGACACACAAGTATGGCTTGGACAAAAGTGGCATATCTGATACACCAATGTGTGCAAGAACTATTCTTGGAAAAGATGAAAGTGGGAAGGATGTTGATCAGAAAATTTATAGAGGAATCATTGGATCCCTACTTTCTTTAACTGCAAGCAGACCTGATATAGCATTTGTAGTAGGAGTATGTGCAAGATTTCAAGCTCAACCAAAAGAATCACATCTTCTAGCAGCCAAAAGAATAATTAAATATCTGAAGAACACCATCAATGTTGGAATTTGATATCCAAAAGATGGAGGATTCAAGTTGATATCATATTCAGACTCTGATTATGCTGGATGCAAGATAGATAGAAAAAGCACCTATGGAACCTGTCAAATGTTAGGCAGCAGACTAGTATCATGGTTTAGCAAAAAGCAAAATTCTATATCCACATCAACAGCTGAAGCAGAATATATAGCAGCAGGCAGTTCCAGTGCACAAGTACTATGGATTAGACAACAGCTAAGGGATTATCGAATGGAGGAGAAGACAATTCCAATTATGTGTGACAACACAAGTGCAATATCTATCACTGAAAATCCAGTATTGCATTCAAGAACAAAGCATATTGACGTAAGTCATCATTTATCAGAGATCATGTTGAAAAATGAGATGTCATTCTAAGATACATACTTACTGAAGATCAATTGGCTGACATTCACAAAACCACTCAGTCATGAAAGATTTAGCAAGTTGAGAAATGAGTTGGGAATGATAGAAATTGACTAAGTACAAAGGAGCAGCTAACTGGAGTAATCAGCTAAGTAACTTCACCAGCTGACTAAGGCAAGTAAGGCACTGGTACTCAGCGAAGTTAACTGCACTGATTGTTAGGAACAGTTGTATACAGCAGCTCAGTAAAGAAATCACTTCACCGGCCCAGTGATCAACCAAGTAACTCCACCGAACTATACATTGATGTAAACAACAAACTAAAGTGGGAACTAAATCAGTTTCGTACACGTGGAAAATCAAGAAGTTATGGAGGATTATAGTGTGAAAGATTACACACGTGGAGATCAATTTTTAATCGTGGAGGTACCTATATTATTTTTTTAATTACAAACGCCTCGATATCCGGGATTTTATCATTACTTACCTCAATCCACTCCCCCACTACACTCAAATACCAAGATTTATAAAACATAAAATCACGCCATTACATCACAAAATCCTTCCATATTCAACCACGTTCACACTACCAAAAATCATCATATTTAAACCACACTTAGAGATTTTCAAAAATCTTTATGTTCTCTTGCAAATTATAAGCCCTACTCTCTTTGCAAAATCAAAGCTTTTTCCAAAAATCGCGAACTTCCTCATAGCAATGGCATCATCTTCTTCAAAAACTGCCACAGAAAAACATTACGAAAAATCGATCATTTCTGGGTCATTTTTTAGGCCTGAAAACTATCTACTTTTCGAAAACGATGCACAGGCCAGACGACTAGTTGATGGCTGTACTAATCTGGGGTTAATGACCATCCTAAACCCCCCAATCACTGGATATGCTATGAAAACCTGATTGCATTCTGGAAAATGCAAAGTTTGTGCCTATCACAAAGAAGGTGAAGGATATGCAAAGAAGTTTGTCACCTATCTGGAAGAAGGTGAAGAAGGATATCGTCTCAGTTCATCTGATGAAGAAGAATTTGAAGATGAAGAAGATGCTACCGGAAGTGAGGCAGAAAAAGGTGAAGACGAACCACAGGAAGGAGATCACTTTGAAGGTGATCAAAAAAAGATGGACATTTCTGATGATGATCTGACAATTCAAAAGGTACTCCTCAGGAACCTCAGCAAAGTTTCCAAACAGCCAAGTGAGCCAGCTGATCAAGCTCATTCTGCTGAATTTGTCAACACCCCCAGCATTGACCAAGGGGGAACACCAGCCGAAGCAATTCAGTCTCCGGCTCATGAAGAAGAAAACCATCCGTCACAGGGCCAGGCAGTAGCAAGTCACCCTCAGAAACCTCTCCCTGACCCTGAGACTGCTGAAGAAGGACATTCAAAGAAAAGTAAGAAGAGAAAGCAACGGAAGAAACAGAGAAAGAGGAAACTGAAGAAGAAGAGGCTGATGCATCAACACCAGTAGAAACTGATCCAGAGAGGATCTTCAATCTGGACATTGAACCCTTAATTGTGGACATGGAAAATCAATACCACAGTAGGCAAAATCTGAAAGCTGCATTAAGGAGTGATGCAACCTCCTTAAATCACAAAATTGAGGTCCTCATCAGTCACATTAAGGTTCAAGATGAGGTCATGGAGAAACAAGGCAACTTACTTTGCAACCCTCAACATCTAATTCAATATCATGTTCAGACTAACCTTGAGTTTCTTGCTGACAAATTGATGGAAATCTCAAACCATTGGTGGATACTTTGAATGGTCAAACACATCAACTCCCCCACCTAGATGAGGTAATGAATTACTCTGGCCAGCAACTCAACACCCTCATCAATGTCACTGAGGCCAATAACAAAATTCTGGAGAAAAAATATTGTCCTCTCCCAGAGTTTGAGGCAGCAAACACAAGTCTTGAAGCATGGTTTGGTGCTGCCAAAAAGGGGAAAGGTAGCTCAAAGCCTGAAAGCTCCAGTGGAAAGAAGGAAAGCCCAACAGATAAGGGCAAGGGCATCATGTTTGAAGAAAAGAAGAAGTAGCCCTCAAATATATATTGTTACATTTATTCTATGCCTTTGATTTGTTGTGAAAAAGACGCAATGTCTTATTGCCCTTGTGGATGAATAAAATTTGAGTTTTTACTCTGTTTATTATTATGAAAATTGGTATACATTTATGTTCAGGCTTATGAGGGTTTTGGCATTATCATAAAGGGGGAAATTGTTAAGAACATTTTATTGTGTTTTGATGATTGCCATACAAGCTATTATAGCAAGCCTGAAATAAGTTAGAATTTTCTGTATAAGTCTTTACTTAGAGTCTGACATGTTGTATAAGTTGAGTCAGACAAGTATTGTACTAGTTGGTAGGATGGTGAAGTAAAACAGATATTCGGCAGAGTGAACCCAGCCAAGTACCAGTAGAGAAGCATGAAGACATTATGGTCTGACTTATAACCAATGAAGTTTGTGATGAGCTTGGATAAGTCCAAGTTATAATTCAATTGATGAATTACATTGTCAAATATGGCGTACACTGATCCCACCCCAAATCAAGGATCAGTGAAGTACAAGAAGTACCTGAAAGATCAAAGAGAATAACAAAGCAGTAAACCGGCAAAGTAAACTGACTATCGGTTGAGTAAAAACAAAGTAGTGAAGGAAGACATAAACAGAAAAGTAAGAAGGATCGTTTATCCGTTCAAGGAACGGTCAAGTAAACTTTACTCATTCAGATTTCAAAAGATGAAGATCAAGCATTAAATGCACAATCAATTGAGGATCAATCAAGGACGGATTTACTGATAAACGTTTGAAGAAAAATCCGATCACTGAAATCAAAGAGAATATAATTAAGGGGGAATCAATAATTAAATCTAGGATTATTCTACACATTAAAAGCTCAAATCAAGGATTATCTATAAATATCCAAGAAAAATAGTTATTAAAACCCCTACCTTATCGCCCAAAAGCTTTTAAATACAAGAAATGTTTTTGAAACTCCACTATAGTTATTCACCCCCCCCCCCCCTCTAATCGACCTGCAGGACCAACACAGTATTATAAATTATGACGGTTATTTTAATTAATATTTTTTGTTAAAATAAAATTTACAGAAAAATTATAGTCGTCTCTTGTCATGATATTTTAAAACCAAAAAAAATTGTACAGTAACAATAATTCACATGTGTCATAAAAAATTATATTTTAATACAATTATCTCAAAGCTTATCAATTTGCCACATGCCATTCCTACGAATAGGATATTCTGAATCACACATACCCATTACCTATCAATATGCCACGTGGCATGCCATGATTTATTAACTAGTTTACAGATATGATTTTCTCGAAACTACACCAAATATATGATTGAATTTTTTTTATATTTCTTATTCGGTCAGCCACATGACACATATTGATTTTCCGGCTCGATTACATATATCATTTTCTAACATAATATCATTGAAACATGCCATTGTTCTTTAAAAACTCTCGTTGCTCTCACTTCTTGTCTCCTCGTTTTTTTTTCGTTCTTTCACAAAACCTACAAAAAAAATGTATTTTTTGGAAACGATGATTAAAAGCGTTGCTCCTTGTCTCTTCGTTTCTTCGTTCTTTCACAAAACCTAATTGGAAACGATGATTAAAAGCATCGTGTTTATGGTGATCCAAGGAAGAATTGATTCCAATTCAATTCGTCGGTTGATCTGCGATTGTTGATGGATCCGGTCGCTAAATAACTTTGTGGTGGATCTCGGCGGTTGATCTGAGCAAACCCTGCCTCCTTTCACTCACTAAACCTTGCAATCATCTCATTTCTCCCACTAGTCACGAATCAATTCATTGTTGTGTTAAATCGATCGCCGTTTATCAGAGTCTCACATCCTCGATTCCTTGTATCAAAGTCTCGAATTATCTCCTTCCTCCCAAGGTATCAGCTTTCAATTTTTTAATTTTTTTAGAAGGTGAATTAGGAGATGGTTCAACTGTATGATTTTGAGAAGTTTCTGGTAGAAAGTGAACTAGGAGATGAAGAAACATCTCAATTGCAGAATCAGTTATGTCCTAAACTCGGGATTGTTTGGCTCTTACTCGTGATAAGAAAAGGCAAGGTAATTTACCTTGAGTGCTAGGTATAACGTAATAGACTTTACACGATCAGGTTTGGCAAAAAAAGTTCGGAGCTGCTGTTATTATTCTTGAACACCGATTCTACCGGAAGAGTGTTCCTTTTTGGATCTTTGGCCACTGAGAATCTGAAATTTCTTTCCTCCAAGCAAGCACTATTTGACCTGGCTACTTTCCAGCAATATTACTAGGTAACGATTTTATTCAGTGCATTATTTTTCATCTAATGCCATTGCAGCAAGTAGGTTGCACTTTCTAGTCTAACATTGAATATCATTATAAAACTTGCTATAACATATTCCATGCTTACCTCGGAGATCAAATTTTTTGTTGATATCTCAAAATTTAATGTGTTATCTTTTCTTGAGTCATCATCAATTGGTTCTCGCTTGTAATAGATGTACTTGTCTTCTATCTAAAATTTTATTTTTTGTGGGTTTTTGCTAGACAACCTTAAATAGGTCCAGTGGTGAAAACCATTGGTTCGTCGTGGGTGTTTCATATTCTTGTGCTCTTAGTACATGGTTCTGCTTGAAGTTCCCTCACTTAACTTGTGAAAGTCTTGCAAGTTCTGCTGTTGTTCTGGCTCTTTACAATTTCATTGAATTTGATCAGCAAGTAAAAGACTTATGTTATTTCATGTCAATATGACCTCTTAGTGTCTTGATAACAAATATTAATATCATGCTAATTCACCATTTTGGGGTCACTGCTATCTATATAGACATCAAGCTGCTTATGTATTTCATTGTCATCAGCACATTAACTCTTTGAGCTAAGATATGTAATCACATTGTATTTTTTATTTGTTCTCTTATGAAGAAAAGATTGGCTAATCCGCTGGTCCAGAATGTATAGTTGTTAAAGGTATTTCATGCAGCATTATTATGGTAGCTTGACATGTGAGGCAAGTAATTTCCTACTTCCTGTCATTTCTCCCTAACATTTCATCCTATGCTACCTTACCCACTCCCATACCACCACTACCCTACCTTACATACCCTACCTTACCTACCCTACCTTACCTTACCCTAGCCTACCTTACCTACCACTTACCTACCTACCCACCCCTACTTTACCCCACCCACCATCTATGCTACCTACCCCTACTATTACCATACCATACCCTCACCCTACCCACCCTACACTACCAACCACCCTACCCAACCCATCACACCCTCCCTATCCTACCTACCACCCCACCATACCACCAATTCCCTACCTTACCTACCACCCGACCCTATATTACCATACCCATCCTACCCTACCTTACCTACCACCCTACCCAACCAGACCCTACCCATCACTACCTTACCTTACGCATCTCTACCCGACCCACCACCCCTCCATATACCTTACCACCACCCCATCTTATCCTACCCTATCCTATTTCACCTTATCCTACCTTACGCATCTTATCTACCTTACCCCTCCACCTACTCTACCATACCCTTACCCTACCTACCCTACGTCATCACTTACCTTAACCTACCCTACCACCCACCCACTCTTACCCTATCACCCACGTTTTTTGTCGATTTTCATTTTATTCCATCGCATTCCATCCATTTTTGGAAGGAATGAAAAGGAACCTTTTTCATTCCATTGGAATAAAATTTCATTCCATTTCATTCCCTCATAATCATATACAAACATTGGAATGTTATGAAAAATCATTCTATTCCATTCCATTCCGTCCTAACAAACTTACCATTAGGTTTTAATCCGTACTCTTTTTTTTGTTGCAATAAGGACAAAATAATTTTGGTGTGACTTAGTTACCCTCGTGTCTTAACACCGATGTTCTTAACAGGAAACTCAATTTCTTTAGATTTCCTTATCTTCTCGCTCGACAAAACCGTAGATCGTCCACCAGACCTGTGAAGAAGAATTCATAGCGACCTTAATCTTTTTTTCAGAGCTAAGTGAGCTAGGCGATGGTTAAGGCATCGGGAATTCTAATGGATACGATGTAAGTTTGATTTATGATTTTTATACCGATTTCCGAATGATTTTCTAGACTGTGGTTGGTTCGATTCTGATTAAATGTCTTTTTTTGCAAAAATGGTACTTGGAATTACTTAAGGTAATTTATGACTTTTATTCTTCATTCAGTTTCATGGTTAAATAGTTGGTAATGGTTAAGTGCTCTCTAGGTTGAAGCTCGCACCTTTGTGTCCATTTTCATGCATTTACCTAAAATGCAGCAATAGTTGTCAAACCTTTTCTTGACTGCATATATGCCCTTCCAATGTTTAGTTTAAATTAATAATTTGTAGCGTAAAATTGCTACTAATGGTGTGGACCTTAACATTTTGTAGAGTAGATATGCAACGTAACATTTTTTAGTGTAAAATTGCTGGAGAACAAGAAACATATACATTTCACCTTCATGTCAAAATCCTAATCTATGGATGTTTAGCATATAAATAATTAAGTAGCACAGGCTTTAAGTAGAATGGTGGTTGTTTGGCAACATAAATTAATTTCGTTGGATAATTGGTTAAGAAGATCATAGATTGTTTAATTTGGCAACTGCCTCAAGATATTTGGGACAACTTTGAGCTGATTTCAAAGTCTCATTTTGAGGCATATTTATGCATTTCATTGATTTCTATTTGTTTTCTTGCTCATGAATTGAATTGAATACCTATGTGATGTTGCGTGGAATATCAGTTTTGCGGTAACAGTGTCAATCTTGAGGATATAAGGCTGTTATAGGTGATTCCTCCGGAGAGGGTACGGCGGTTATTTAGAACAAGGTGGCGGAATAAGCATAAAGTAAATAACAGCAGATTGGGCCGGTGGTTAGCGGCAAAAGGGCAGAGTTTGGCTGTGTGTACTTATTCTCAGCTCTCCTTCTTCGTTACATATGATCCTCTATTTATAGACAAGTAAGTCGGTCTACTGCTCTTGATTAGACAGCTAATGATATAATAAGAAGTAACTTATACAAGTGTCATAAGTATCTTAAATAAATATCTGCATGCACTGAATCAAGTAAATAGTCATGCCAGGCGCCCGCATGCGTTGTCCGCGGCGATGATAGCGTGGTGATGGCGAGCAGCGGGTACGATCTTGCCTTGATTGTAAGGAGAGGAAACCATATGATGGAGGGAGATACGTCCGGTTTGGAAGTGGCGGACAGAAAGACGGCTAGGACCTAGCGGCCAGCTTGCTATAAATGGGGGCGGCTACAGCGGCGAGGCCCATGATATTTATATTGGGCCGGGTTGACTGGCCCAATCCATTGGAACAGTGTCCTGTTGCGGGTTAGGTATATCAATGGCCCCCTACTCTGCGACTGGATGTGCCCGCCCAGGCGGAGAGTAGAAAGTATGTCAAAGAAGTGAATACCACCTGTAGTTGCTGTGCTTGTAGCGAACAGGCTTTGATCGCCGATAGTCGCTATATCGGCCTTAGTTGCCAACAATGCTCTGTTGGGCTTAATCGCCGACAACGCTCTGTCGGGCTTAATCGCCGATACCGTTTATCGGGCTTAATGATGACCGCCGGTAGCTGGGCGACCAGAATTGAAAAGGAATGCACTAGTAGTTCAAACGTCGCATCAGTCACGTGAGAGGTTGTGTACGATCTGAATCGCCGCCTATTCTGATTGGCTGCCGTTTCTTGGGATACGAACCGACGTCAGTTAGACGTATCATGGAGACAAGACGTTTCGAAACGTTTTGAATTTCGAAAATCGTGATAACTGTTCCCGCCCTTTTCCTCCTCTATAAAAGGGGGTCCTCCTCCACCATTCACCACTTTTGGTGAAACTGACCTCGGTGATAACAAAACTCCGGCGAGGAGGCGATTTCCGGCAAGGTTTAACAGAGCTCCGATCAAGCGTTTTCCTCAGCAATCAGTCTATTTTTCACCCTCTTTCAACGATCAGGTAGCAAAATCTTCCCTCTGTTTCCGTTTTTTCACTTTGATTCCTTCCCAAAAATCGTGATTTCGATTTGTTTTCCTTGCGTTTTTGTATGAATGCTGCCCTAGTTTGCTTTGGTGTAGTGTATGATCCTGATGATCCCGTTTTTTGAGCATTGTGTACGTTTATCCTCTTCCTAAATCCCCAGTTATGCTACTTCCATGATTTGCTTGCGTTTATATGTTGACATATCACTTATTCCTGTATGAATGCATATGTGATTGGGGGTAGTTTGCCTGGGGTTTTTCTGGGTTAATGCTTGGGAGAAAGATAGGTTTTTTTTCGAGTTTCTTGTTTAAAGAGGATAGAGGGCGAGGTGTCGGGGTGTACTCGCTTTCACCTCGGCCCGACTATCACGTACGGGTGATTAAACGTGTCCACCTTGCCCTTTTTCTTTTTCAGCATGTCCTCTGAAGATACTCAATCAAATGAGGAAGTTCGTGTAGTCGCTGGTTACGGATCCGGCGACGAGGTGCAGATGGTCGATGACTCTGACTTGATGAGAGCAAGAGAGGCAGAGCCGGAGGATGAAATCGCTCTTATTGGCGGTGGCGCCGCGGTGGTGAGATTGAGGAAGTAGGCGACGACGAGGATGAGGACGGGGTGGTGCTGAGTTCGTTGGGTAGGAGGGCCGCGAGTTCTTCTAGGATTCCTGGGACGTCGACCGCGAGCAGGAAAAGGTCTGTCAAGATCAGGTCCGCGGAAGTTACCGCCGAGCTGAATGCGCAAAAGAGTGTCGACCGCGAGCTCATATCTCAGTGGAGGGGAATGAGGAGCCTTACAGATTACACGTCGTCGCTGGTTATATATGACATTCCCTCTGATTATCGATTCGCGAGCATGGGAGCGGACAATGTGTCAAGGATTTGCGGCCGCGAAACTGAAGATTACATATGGCTCCACTTCGACCACTTCGTTGCCGGACTCAGGCCTCCCTTCGACCCATTCTTCGTGAAGTTTATGGAGGAGCTGAGGGTGATGCCCTGCGACCTTAGTTTGGGAGTTGTTCGCGTCGTGACATCCTTTATTATAATCAGCCGATTGAAAGGGCGCGAACCCTCTATGGGCGCTTTGCTATATTTCTACTCTTTCTCGCGGAAAGGCGACGCCGGCCAGATTCAACCACGTAGTCGCTCGAGTAGTGGTCGGCCCCGCTTGTTATTCGACCTCCCAGATAAAGTAGCGGACTGGGATAAGAGATGCATGAAGGTGGAGTCACGGGTGGGATGGCCTTTTGCAAAACTGCCGGCAAACTCTGTGACAACCGAACACCTCAAAGATATCAAAACCCAGGACGACGACGATGGGTTCATAGCCGAAATAAAAGATGATCTAGGCTATACTCGTAGGAATGAGGATCAAGCCCGCGCGTACAACCGGAGAGTGCTTCTCGATATTAGCGAACCGTATCTTGGGTTAGCGGGGCTTCCTGCCGCGGGGGTTGGCGCTCCCCTTGCACCTGTCGATCCGTTGCCAACCCACCCCGACTGGTACGGGGAATGTCATCATGCTATATGCCTACCATCCCAATGTACCACCTGTGGAGGCGACCCCTCTAAGCGAGCACCGAGTAGGATTCTTACTTGTTACTTTTTGCATCTGCATCTTTCTTGTTTCCCCCATATATTTATCTGTTAACATGCTTCGTGCTTTCCAGGTACCATGGATAGATTGACTCAGCGCAACTCTCTGTCCCGGGCGAAGACGACGGGGAGGTGAACGAGCCGAAATGCGGTGAAAGTGCGGCCGATCTTCCGAAGGTCGGCCTCCGACCGGGGCGCGGGCACCTCAAGCTCGCAGGTGAAAAAGACGGCCGTGCCATCGGTGCAATCTACTGTGGCTACAGCTGGGGCGAACAAGGCAATGAAGCAGACAACTCTCTCGAAGCTGCCACCTACCGGTCAAAAGAAAAGGGCCGTATCTGAAGAGGCTGTCCGCATTGATGACATCGGCGGCGATCGTGATGCTCCTCCCCCCCACAAAAAATCCAAAAAAGATGAAACCAAGGAAAAGGCCGCTGCGGATAGAGAGGCAGAGGTGAGGGTTGCTGAGGTTACTGCGGGCTCGACATCTGCTGCTGATAAAGGCAAGAAGGTTGCTGAGGTGTCCGCAGTCGCGGGCACCGAACTGACCACGCTGCCCAAAAACGTGCCCGTTGGGCCAGCGGGCTTCCCAGCTGTCTGGTTGGATGAGGGGTTTATGAGCCAACCCCTCAATATTTCGAAGGCGAAAGCAATTTCGAAGGGGATCGCAGATGTTCCTCCCCTAAAGCACTTGAAGTGGGGCCTGCCCCCAAACATTAACTTGGAGATCGGTCGCGGGATCGCGGATAGGGTCGTCCTGGCGGACCAGACCACACCTCGCCGTACCTTTGTCCCCAACGCTGAAGATCTGTGGGGTCTGTTCGGCACCGTTGTGAGCACGGTAAAGTTTCCTTTGTTTTACCATATTTGTCTTTTGCTTTATTTTTCAAAGTTGATACTGACCTCGCATATCTCTTTCCTTTCAGTTTGGCACTGGGTTGGCCCAGTTTATAAACGACCATATCGAGACCATATCCCTGAGTGCTGATAGTGCTAAAGCGGCGGACGAGTCCAAGAAAGCATTGGAAAAGTCCCATGACACAATGGCGCAGCTTCACGGCGAGTTGGAGTCTGAGAAGGACAAAGTGAAGCAGCTGATCGCAGAGAAGAAAGCGCTGGAGGGGGCGCTTGCCCAAGAGCGCAAGGCGCGGGTAACGGCCGATAAGGCGCGGACAGAAGCTGATAAACTGCGGGTAGAAGCCGACAGACTTCGGGCGGAAGCTGACAAAGTGCGGATAGAGGCTGAGCAGAATGCTGCCCGATCGGAGGAGCTTGCACAGGAGCGTGTGGCCAAAGCTCAAGAGTTATCTGATTTGATGGAGCAGCTTCAAGCTAAATGCGACGATGCTCATCAGGCACTCGCCGTTATGAATCAGAAGATGGCCGATAAGAGCGCCGAGGTCGACGACAGTTTTGTTATGGGCTTCGACCAGGGCGGCTATCACCTTGCTCGCTGTTTATGGGCCCGGGGTAGTGAGGATCCAGATGTTGAAACTTTGCGAGACTGGATTCTCACACACCCTTTCGATGAGGAACTAAGGGCTTTCCATGCGCGGATTCCTTATTCGGATAAGGAGCTCGAGGCCTATGCTCCAAAGCTTGCTCCTGATTGGGTTGCTCCTGCTGTTGTAGAAAATAATCTGAGGGAGTTAGTTCGTCGCGAGCTCGAACCGGTCGACGCTGAAGGTGGAGATGGTGAGGAAACTCATGAGCGAAGCGAAGATCGAAGATCGACCGCCGAAGGCGTCACTCCGCCCGTTTCCTCCGAGTCGAAGTCGACAAGCTACTCCACCCCTCCCTTCCTTCACTCGCCAATATTCAAAATGAAGACACCGCCCGGATGAAGCTTAGCTTTGCTTTTGTCCCGATCTCGCTTGTAAATTTCGTTTTGACTTTGCCTTTACTTGATTTGTAATTTGCAACTTATTTTTACTTTTCCGCATAACTCCTTACTTTTCCATTTGCAATTTGTATATTGAGGTTTGCAACGTTCGCCCATATTTGCTTGTTTGCCTCTCGTTATTGTAATTGAGTCCGATCAATCCCCCTTGGGTTAGATAAGATTCCAAGCCGCCGTTGTATTTCAATTGGTGCCTCCTTGAATCTTATCTAAGCCAATTGTTCGCCGCTATTCGCTCTCGCTAAATCTAATGTCAAAGATACTGCTTTTTGAAATTAAATTTCCGGGGGGTGGCCTTCTGTTTGATATGAGATTTGGCGGCGTGGCGTTTCTTGAAAAAACTCCTCATATTGCCCCCACTTTTTGACAAAGGTTGAGGGGAAACCGAGACCTTTGCTTAAAAATTTTCTGCCTGAGTAAAATGCTGTGTGAGAAGGGATGTAAAATTGGATTTATAAAATTTTGATCACCCCGCTAGATGATAAAAATTTACAAAGAAAGCCTAGACGCTCTTTATCGTTGACAAGAGGATGGCCATAACCCTATCCGATTATTACATATAGTATCTCTTAAGATTATCCGCATGCCAAGGCCTGTTGAGCTCGTAACCTTCAGGGTTCTTCAGTACATAGGTTCCTTTTTTGATCTCCTTTGCCACCTGATAAGGTCCTTCCCAGTTCGCTGTAAGTTTACCCTTGTCAGGTTCCATGCCCGTTGCTTTCCTATTGCGAAGAACGAAATCCCCCACTTTGAACGAGTGGTCGCGGATACGTTTATCATGCTCTCTCTTCGCTATCTGCTTGTAGTTTAACAACCGCTGATAGGTCATTACTCTTTTTTCTTCTACCAGATCGAGATTGATTTGTTTATTCAACGCATTATCCTTGGGGTCGTAAAGAGCGACCCTGATGCTTGGCAGGGCCATCTCGACCGGACTCATTGCCTCCGATCCATAAGTTAAAGCGAAAGGAGTTTCACCTGTTGGTGTTTTGATGGTGGTGCGGAGAGACCATAAGATGGCGGGCAACTCGTCTACCCACCCTCCTGCTTTTGCTTTATCATCCACACTTTTCTTTAGCATCTTAATTACTTGCTTATTGCCGGCCTCAGCTTGACCGTTACCCTGTGGATATGCTACAGATGATTGCCAATGCTTTACCTTGAATTCTGCGCAAAGGTTTGAAAAATCCGTACGAAATTGTGGACCGTGGTCTGACACCACTGCTCGCGGAACGCCAAAACGAGAGAAAATTTGATCGTGCAAAAAGTAACCCGCCGCTTTTGCGGTTATCTTAACCATAGGTTTGGCCTCAATCCATTTTGTAAAATAATCGACGGCTACTATGATAACTTTGCATCCGCCTCTTCCTGGTGGAAATGGTCCGATTAGATCGAGTCCCCACATGTCGAAAGGCCAAGGTGCGACCACAATGCTCGCTCGACGGATGGTAATCGTGGGATATCCGCATGCTTCGACATTTAGGACATTCCCTGACTAGCTTCTCAGAGTCCTTAAGAATACTAGGCCAGTAATACCCGGCGGTTAAAACCTTTTGTGCCAGAGAGCGGCTTGCTGGATGTCCTCCGCACACGCCTTGGTGAATCTCGTTTAGAATCACCAAGCTTTCCTCTTGTCGAACACACCGTAAAAGGGGCTTTGTAGCCGACCTTCTATAAAGAACTCCGCTCATGACGACATACTTCGCAGCTCTTCTTCTGAGGGTGCGTGATTTATCCGCCTCATCGGGCAAAATGCCCGTTTCGATGTATGCTTGTATCTCATCTATCCAACATGCGACCACAGGTGATGTATCTATATCCATAATCTCTGCTGCTTCGATTGAGGGCGTCGCTAAATATTCAATCATGATGGAAGGGTCCGCGAGCTCCTCCTCCAGAGAGAGTTTTGATAAGTAGTCTGCTCGCTCGTTGTCCTCTCTTTTGATTCTGGTAAATTCGCAATATTGAAAACCTGTTGTTAGCTTTCGGACAACCTTACCGTATTTTTCGAGAATATCACAATGCGTGTCATAATCCCCCGAGATTTGTTTGACGATAAGCTGAGAGTCACAATAAACCTCCACATTCTCTACGTTTAACTCCTTTGCAAGTTTGAGCCCCGCTATGACTGCTTCATACTCGGCCTGATTATTCGTGGCGGCAAACTCAAACCTTAAAGCCTTTTCGATCTCCTCTGTAGTTCCCGGCTCCATTAAAATGACTCCTGCTCCACAACCATTCCGACTCGATGCCCCGTCGACGTACAACAGCCAACATTGCTCGGTCGTCCGCTCCCCGACCTCTCGCGGGTCCGATTGGCATAGGCGAGTTTGGTCGTGGCGAGTTAAAACTTGTTTCTACGATGAAGTCCGGCAAGGTTTGCCCCTTGATTGCGTTCCTAGGTTGATACCGGATATCAAACTCGGTAATTTCGATTGCCCACTCGAGGAGGCGACCGAAAGGTCCGGTTTGTGCAAAATTTGTCGTATCGGACTCGTTCGTTAAAACAATTATTGTATGGGATGTGAAGTAGCCCCTGAGTTTGCGGGCAGCAATAACAAGAGAGTAAGCTAATTTTTCAATGTTAAAATAGCGGCTCTCTACCGGACTGAGAGCTTTACTTACATAAAACACGGGATTTTGGAGGGTTCCGGCCTCTTTTACAAGAACGGCGGCGACAGCCCAATCTGAAGCCGCTAGATACAAAAATAGCACATCCCCTACCGCCGGACTGACTAAGAGAGGTGGCTTGCCCAGATACTCTTTCAGAGCTTGAAAAGCTTGCGAACATTCCACCCCCCACGAAAATGTCTTATCTCCTTTCAGAATTTTAAAGAAGGGAAGACACTTTTCGGATGACTTTGCTATGAAGCGACCAAGTGCGATAATGCGGCCGTTTAGCCTTTGAACTTCCTTGATCGTTGTGGGCTCCTTCATATCGAGGAGAGCTTGTATCTTTTCTGGGTTTGCCTCGATGCCGCGACGGCTAACCATAAAACCCAGAAACTTGCCCGCTCGAACCCCAAATGTACATTTTGCTGGATTGAGTTTCATAGAGTGCTTTTTAACATTGTTGAGAGTTTCTCGAAGATCGTCAACGTGGCTCTGTCCTGTCGACTTCACCACCATGTCATCTATATAAGCCTCCATATTCCTTCCAATTTGCGAGCTGAAAACTTGGTTGACCATCCGTTGATACGTCGAACCCGCATTTTTCAACCCAAACGGCATCATCTCATAGTAATAAAGGCCCCCAGCAGCTCTGAAGGCGGTCATCTCCTTGTCGGATTCAGCCATTCGTACCTGATGATACCCTGAGTATGCATCCAAAAAACTCAACACCTCAAAGCCAGAAATCGAATCCACCAATCTATCTATTCGAGGGAGTTGATAAGGATCTTTGGGACAAGCTTTGTTGAGATCGGTGAAGTCCACGCACATCCTCCACTTGCCGTTATGCTTCTTGACCATTACCACATTTGCAAGCCAGGTAGGATAAGCAAGCTCCTTTATGATACCCGCTTCAAGAAGCTTTCGTACCTCTATCTTTACAGCTGCCTCTTTTTCGTATGAAAACTGGCGTGCTCGCTGTTGTACCGGTTTGACGGTTGAATCCACGCTCAGATGATGGAGGGCGACTTCAGTCTGGACCCCTCGCATATCTGTGACAACCCATGCAAAGGCACTCAGGTTTTCCTTTAGCATCTTTACCGGCCTCTCTCTCTCGGCGAGCTTAACCTAGCCCCAAATTTAATCTTTTGCTCAGGGTACTCCTCGTTGATGACTATCTCTACTAGTTCATCTTCAGCAGTGAAATCGGGCTCATCCCTGACTTGTAGCGTTTCACATTCCAACCCGCTGGGCGCTTGCTCGCTCACATTCCTGATCATGCTGACCATTCCTTCAACCTCCGGTGCCCCAATCCGTGGTCTCTTAGCCTCAGTCCTCATTTCTCGTATATAATTGAGGACTGTTGCGGGCTCGCTGATAGACGTTCCAATCTGATCACCAACATAAAACTTTGCCCGCTGATGAGGGATGGAGGTTACCATCTGAAATTGACGTAGAGCCGGTATCCCTAAGATCATATTGTAGTTGGACTGTAGGTCGACCACCAAGAAAGCAACCTTTTCTGTTCTAAAAGGCGCATAATCGCCCATTTGCACGTCTAAATCGATGGCCCCCTTGACACTTACTTTGTGATTTGTAAACCCCTCAAGGGTGCCGTTGTGCGGCCTCAAACTGGAGTCGCCAAATCCCAACTCTCTGAAGCAACTATAGTATAGAATGTCACGGCAAGCTCCCGTGTCGATCATCACCCGTTTTACGCATGCACGGTTGATAACCGCTGACACACACAAACACATGTCCTCAGCATTGGTCGAAGTCACCAACTCACTTCGAGTAAAAGCCAAAGGGCTCTCGTTTTCTCGCAAAACAGTCGGTTTTTCCACATGTTTGTTGATCGAGCCAATGCGACTCTTAATCTGATTGTTGCTGGGCGGAGTCTCGGTTATCATCCTTATACTCCGATCAAACTGGCGGGTCTGTTGATTCCGCCTATCTGACCCCCCAGCGTTTTGCTTGTATCTGTCGTGCTGGCCGCGAGCAAGTAACTTCTCCACCGCACGTTTAAACTGTATGCACTCCTCGGTCGTGTGACCCTTATCCTGGTGGTACCCACAAAATTTGCTAGAGTCGCGACGTGAATCTGCGACCATGGGATAAGGCTCGGGTACTTCATCTCGAACCTCGTTTAGCATTTGAGTGTAGGAGATGTTGATGGGGGTAAAATGCTCCTCTTTGAACTTACCGGGTTTCTTGATGTCCCGTTCATTACCTCTGCGGGTATCTTTCGGCGGACTGCGCTCAGCCCTCTGTTTATTTTTACTCGAGGAAGATGCTCCCTCATTACCCGCTGTCGCGACGTACTTCCTCGTCGAGCTCAACATCTCCTGCAAGTTCGTTGGTGGGGTTAGCGCGAAGAATGATTTCAGGTACCCCGGACTCAATCCTGTTTCGAAGCTGCTCATCACGACGTTATCTGCCATGCCTCTCGTTAGCTCATAAACTTTATAGAATCGCTCGTAATAGCTGCGAGTTCCCTCGTTCTCGCCCTGACGGACCTCGTATAGATCGATGTGTGTTTTCTTTGGTCCCCCCACCGATCGGAATTCCGCTATGAACTTGTTAATGAGGTCGTCCCACGATGTAACCGAGGCCGGAGGTAGACCTCGAATCCATGACGCGGCTCTATCCTGCATAGACCCCACAAAAGCAATGCACCATGCATCCTCGCTAGGCGTACACAAACTGATCCTGCTTTGAAAGGCGGATAGCCAGTCCAACGGATCTGTTATTCCATGATAATTGGTAAAGTTGGGATAATGCGTTCCCCCTCGCGGCGCTTCTTTCAAAATATCAGGGTGAAGCACACTTGTTCCCCAGGTGGGAACAGCCTTTGCTCCTTTGGCCCCGCGTTGTAATTCCTCTATCTGCTTTTTCATTACCCCCAACTCTTCCTTATTCTCGGGGATGGGTATGTTCGCCGCATAACCCCCTTTTATCTGAGAATCCCCCTGCCCCTCCATGCGAGTGTAAACTGACTGATTATTTCTTTGTGTTCCGGGAGCTGCACCGCGGTCGTCGACCGTGGGCCCCAGTCGAACAAAAGCTGATCTCTTCCGCGACGTCGCATGACTGCTACCCCTGTGTTTCTGTTTGTTGAGCTTGAGTTTTTTGGGGAGCCGCTGTCAGTTGATTTTCGAGTGGTGCGGGTTGGGGAGATTTGAATTTTCGGATAGGCTGAGGTGGAAGCCCTTCAGCGATTAAAAGCTCATTTCCCAACCGCATTTCTTCTACATACTCCATATGTGCCTGCAAGGCTAATCTATTCGAATTTGGCGGCACGGATGCCTTATCTGCCACTGTAGCATTCAAACGAGAAGTTCCCGCTAAATTCTCCTCACGCAACTGGCGGGCACGAGTTTTTTCCTGTATGAAATCCCTCATGTCCGGCGTGACATCCCTCCCAGCACCACCCCCAGAAGAAATCACCTTTCGGTTTTCTCCTCCCTTCTTCATGGGGGTTCTGTGAATTTGCTTAGCTGGGGTGGTAGGGTTTATAGCTTTTCCTCCAACCATTTTTAGAAGAGTTTTAGGGGTATGTGCGAAATGGGGATATTTGGCTAGTAGTTTTGATGATTTTTTGAGCTGGTATGTTTGGGAGTAAAGGCGATAGTTTAAGGGCTCTTGTTCTTTTGAATCTTTGATGATTAAGAACTGAGCTAGAGATTTAACCAACCTTTACGTTTATAGATGGACTCGAGTGCGAGTTTGCATGTGATGATGATGATGAAGGAGTTCCTTCCGGTTGTGACGATCTGGCTGCTTATCCAACCTTGTCGCCGCCGTGAGATCACTCTTGCGGTGGAGCAAATGATCTTGACGAGAATGATATTGATGCTGTTCCCGGTAACGGAGCCAACTGATGTTGCGTGGAATATCAGTTTTGCGGTAACTGTGTCAATCTTGAGGATATAAGGTTGTTATAGGTGATTCCTCCGGAGAGGGTACGGCGGTTATTTAGAACAAGGTGGCGGAATAAGCATAAAGTAAATAACAGCAGATTGGGCCGGTGGTTAGCGGCAAAAAGGGCAGAGTTTGGCTGTGTGTACTTATTCTCAGCTCTCCTTCTTCGTTACATATGATCCTCTATTTATAGACAAGTAAGTCGGTCTACTGCTCTTGATTAGACAGCTAATGATATAATAAGAAGTAACTTATACAAGTGTCATAAGTATCTTAAATAAATATCGCATGCCGAATCAAGTAAATAGTCATGCCAGGCGCCCGCATGCGCTGTCCGCGGCGATGATAGCGTGGTGATGGCGAGCAGCGGGTACGATCTTGCCTTGATTGTAAGGAGAGGAAACCATATGATGGAGGGAGATACGTCCGGTTTGGAAGTGGCGGACAGAAAGACGGCTAGGACCTAGCGGCCAGCTTGCTATAAATGGGGGCGGCTACAGCGGCGAGGCCCATGATATTTATATTGGGCCGGGTTGACTGGCCCAATCCATTGGAACGGTGTCTGTTGCGGGTTAGGTATATCGTTTATAAAGAAAGGCAACATGTTCAATGGATTTTTGTAAAGTCTCTAGTCAGTTGATGTATAAGAATGGGCAGCGTGTTCCCCATCAGCTTGGGGAATGTTGTACTTGATGTTGTTGCATCTAATAGACTTTTTCTTGGTGTTTTAGTTTATTTTCGGAGCTTTCATCTTGTCTTGCTGATGCTTCTTCTCGCATATTGGTGGTCTTTTTTTTTTGCAGTAGACGAGACAAGTACTACATGTTCATTATAACCATATTTTTGCATTCTGGAAACTACTAGTTTTACATTTAAATGTTTTAGATCAGACGTGATGCTACTGAACCTTGAACTAAATTGTTTCGATAACGTGATATCGATATTGTGATATCGTTAGTGTGATATCAGAATCGTGTTAGTGTTAACACTATGATTGAATTCGGCTTTCAAAAAACTACGTCGAAAGGGTATAATATGAGATCACAAAATGAAGAGAAAAAATATAAACTTGGGTGAAAGAATTATTATGATCGGTGTTCTAAATCAAAAGGTACGGTCATTTATAAGAAAAACGCTCTGATTAATGCAAATATTTTTTTGGCTTTCAAAAATTACGTCGTAAGGGTATCGTATAAGATCTCATAATAAAGAGCAAAATAAATGAATTTTGGTGAAAAAGTTTTGATGATCGGAGTTTTAAATCAAAAGCTATGATTGTTTAAAAAAATAAAAACAATTAAAAGACGAAGAAGCAGCAGCAGAGTGAATAAGTATCATCGTGAGAGAAAAAAACAACTTGCGTTCAATTAGAAAATGCGTTATTGTCCAGTCAATTATATGGAAGAGTATTTTGGTCTGTGTGAATTGTTTTTGCCATTTTTGCAACTTTTTTCAAATTTTGGTGAAAAAGTTTTGATGATCGGAGTTTTAAATCAAAAGCTATGATTGTTTAAAAAAATAAAAACAATTAAAAGATGAAGAAGCAGCAGCAGAGTGAATAAGTATCATCGTGAGAGAAAAAAACAACTTGCGTTCAATTAGAAAATGTGTTATTGTCCAGTCAATTATATGGAAGAGTATTTTGGTCTGTGTGAATTGTTTTTGCCATTTTTGCAACTTTTTTCAAATTGTGTGTCATGTTTATTTATTTTGTATTAAAAAATGGATTTTAGGCTCCTTCCCTTTTAAATTTATGGTACTAAATTTATTTTAATATTTTTCTTTATTTTATTGATGCTTTTTTAATATCAGTAAGTTAGGAACATTTTGTTATGTTTTGATGATGGCCATACTAGCTGTTATAGCAAGCCTGAAATAAGTTAGAACTCTCTGTATAAGTCTTTACTTAGAGTCTGACATGTTGTATAAGTTGAGTAAGACAAGTATTGTACTTGTTGGTAGGATGGCGAAGTAAAACAGATATTCGGCAGAGTGAATCCAGCCAAGTACCAGTAGAGAAGCATGAAGTCTGACTTATAACCAAGGAAGTCTGTGATGACCTTGGATAAGTCCAAGTTATAATTCAAATGATGAATTACATTGTCAAATATGGTGTACACTGATCTCACCCCAAATCAATGATCAAACAAGTACAAAAAGTACATGAAAGATCAAAGAGAATAACAAAGCAGTAAACCGGCAAAGTAAACTGACTATCGGCTGAGTAAAAACAAAACAGTGAAGGAAGACATAAACGGCAAAGTCAGAAGGATCGCTTAACCATTCAAGGAACGGTCATGTAAACTTTGCTCATTCAGATTTCAAAAGATGAAGATCAAGCATTAAATGCACAATCAATTGAGGATCAATCAATGACGGATTTTCTGATAATCGTTTGAAAAAAATCCGATCACTGAAATCAAGGAGAAAATAATTAAGGGGGAATCAAAAATTAAATCAAGGATTATTCTCCACATTAAATAGCCAATGGACGGAAATTCAAATCCAGGATTATCAAGGCTATAAATAGAAGGCATTGACAGACAAGAAAAACAATGATTGAATCTGAGAAGAAACAAGCAAAAACTATGTTAATTTGAAAAGCCTTCTAAATGTACTTAAAAGGAAATATCTAGAGATCAACTCAGGAATTAGAACTTCAATTGCACATCAAGCACTGAGATTGATCACAAGTCTGTGAATCCAACTCACATCAACTGAGGCAATTGAATCAGAGGAATCTGAGAAGGAGTTGCAACCTTTGTGATACCTACTGAAAGATTTGTTCTCAAGGAGCGATGATAGATGTAGACCGAGTCAGCTTTTGAAGCCGGGGAGTGATAGTCTTGCAAGCGTGAAGCTTGTGTAGCCAAGGACAATTGTGCTATTGTATCTGTGAAAACAATAGTGAATTCATCCAATCATCACAGGAGAAGAGTGGATTAAGGGATTACACCAAGCTGAACCACTATAAACCTTTGTATAAACCTTTCCGCGTGTCTATTTACTTTCAGCAACTTACTTTACAACACTTTGTTTCATTGCATACTCTATATCTGTGATTGCATATTCTACTTTGAAACAACATTTTAAGAAGGGACTTATCCGTTGCCCAAAAGCTTTTAAATACAAGAAAAGTTTTTGAAACTCCACTATAGTCATTCACCCCCCTCTGACTATAGTTTTACCCTTCTCTGGGACCAACAATTGGTATCGGTGCAGTGTTCCAGACTAGCTAATAAGTGCCAGACTAGCTGTTATAGAGCAAAGGCAAAAAGATGTCTAGATCAAATGTATAAGTTTATTAGAGTTTGATCTTTGTATAGGTTTGATCAAACAAGCATTGTAATTTGGTCGGTGGTCGTATCGCGGAGACTCGTCAAGATCAAGAGCATAGGGTAACTAAGTCAGTAGACTAGTTAGGAACCTGCTGAAGACTGAAGGCTGAGGGTCCAAACTCAGTTATTGAAGGCTAAGGGATCAAACTTAGTATTTAAAGTCAAGGATGTGGAATCATAATTTAGGGAAGTCTGTGATGACTTAAACTGATTACATATACATTATGTACAAGGTCTAAGTTCTAATATGCTAAGTGGTGATTGGAACTTAGTTATGTTCAAAATGGTGTACTCGAACTTCATAATAAAAAGTTAGATGAAAAGCAGTCAGCTGAAGTGTTATTGAAACACATCAGACTTTAGCCAGCTGACAGATATGTACATCAGCAGACTAAAATAAGTCAAATATCTGTTGAGTATAAATCTCGATTTAATCAAGGGTTACATTGAAAGATTACAAGGATAAAGATGGATCACAAGCCTTGATATTGACAACAAATGAATGGCCAAGATGAAAAAACGTTGGAAAGATTCAGAGGATTAACCAATGGACATAAGTCAAAGGGTGGACAGACTGAAAACTGACAAAAACCAAACTGACAGTGTCAGTCCTATGAACAGAGACAACTATGTTTGAAATTCAAACATAAGTCACAAGATTCTCACCTATAAATAGAAGACGCCTGATTCAGATACAAAGTGATGAAAAACAAATAATCTTTTAAAATCTATCAAGTTTCTTATCAAGAAAAAAACCCTGCCGACATCACTGAGCTAAAAGCTACTGATCTAGAAAAATCTTCAAGTGTAACCTGCTATCAAGTTACATCAAGTACACACACTTGAAGACATCAAGCTGCTGATTATTTCATCATGATCAAGCTGCCGACTGTTGAATCTTTCACTTGATTCAATCTTTCTTTTACAAGAAACCTGCTGAAGACAGAGAAACACTTAGGTGTCAATAACTGTTGTTTGTGGTGGAGCTGGTGAAGAGGCAATCCTACCCTTCAAGGACCAGTGTATTACTTTGAAGCATCAATCCTACCTGTTTCAAGTGTTCAGTTTATGAAGTCATTGTTATTGGTGAAAGACAGACCGCTTAGGGATTTTTGTAACCGCAACCTCAAAGATCTCTAGTGAATTACCTCCAACATCACAGGAGAAGAGTGGACTGACAGGATTACACCACCTGGAACCACTATAAAAATTGCCTACTTACTTTCTGCATTTTCTTTCTGCATATAGTATACTGATCACATCAACTTACTGAAACTAGCAACTGAATCACACACTATTGAGTATCTAATACTTAGTATCATCTTTTTAACAACAAGTAATAAGGCTTAATTTGAATATATTCCGCTACAACAAATTCAGTTATATCAACAGTCAGGAGACTACTGAGCAGTAAGTAGGCTACTGACATTGCTTAGTTTTTTAACTCCAAAAGTTTTAAGTGTTAAGTTTATTCACCCCCCTCTAAACTTAACCAAAGCCTTTTCAAGGGACCAACAATTGACATCGGATCGGTGCTTCTGTTCTGAAGTAATCCTACTTATTGTGCTTGTGAAAATAGTTTGAAAACTTTTTCAAGTTTCTGATTTTCAAAGGTTTGCATCATGGATAACAACCAGTATGCTAGAACAATGTTGATGTGTTCCTTAGATTGTTGTGATGAGTATAAAAGTCGTATGCATGCTTATCTAGCTGCAACAAATGATGAGATTATGGATGTGCTGACTGAAGGACCACTGGAGATCACTAAGGCCATAACTGTAGGCAGTGAAACTCAGTATGTTCCAAAGTCAAAAAGAGAGTGGGGTGCTGAAGATAGAAAAAGAGCAAACCTCAAAAATATTGCTATTGATATCATATACAGAACCTTGGATACCAATATGTATATGAAAGTGAAGGATTGCAAAACTGTAAAGGAACTTTGGGAAATATTGCAACTTATCTGTGAAGGCACAGATGCTATAACGAAAAACAAAGTCAGTCTAGCCAAAAGAAAGTTCCAAGATTTTGCAGATAAAATCAAATAAAACCATTGAGCAAATGGAGTCAAGATTCAATGCTATCATGGATGAACTCACCTTGCTGAATGTGATGTATACAAAAGAAGAGATCAATACAAGAATTTTAGAAGCCCTACCTGTAAAAGTGGTTTGGGAGATGATGGTTACTGCCATAGAAGAATCCAGGAGTCTACATGAAGAAGACACCTTCAAGCTGTTTTTAGATCTCAAAGCATATGAATTCAGTAAGAAACTTATTCCTGAGACTGAAAAAGAAGAACCAAAGACTACTGCATTGGCTGCTGCACATAAAGAAGAATCATCAAGTGGTCAAGATGATCTACTGGATGAGATGCAAGAGCAAATTGCCCTACTGAGCAAGAAAATCAGAATGATGAAAATAGGAAGGGGTTCTCCAAAAAATTTCACAAAGAAATCAAGTGAAAATAAGAAGGAAGAATCCAAGAAAGATAATGATTATTTGTGTTTTCATTGCAAGAAACCAGGACACTTCAAACCTGACTGTCCTGATCTAAAACAGAAAAAGGAACCTGATTATCTGTGCTTCAACAGCTAGAAACCTGAACATTTCAGACCTACAAACCTGATTATCTGTGCTTCAACAGCTAGGAATGTTGCATTTGTGGAAGGACTGGACTACAACCTTCTGAGCACTGGACAATTTTGTGACATGGGTTACAAGGTCACTTTTGACAAAGGCAACTGTATTGTCATTAGTGAAAGAGGTGAACAAGTTGTGTTGGCTGGTAGAAGACAACAAAACATGTATGTTGTGGATTGGTCTACTATTGTTCTAGAAGCATGCCTGATTGTGCATACCAAGTCAGAACCAAATTGGTTGTGGCATAAGAAATTGAATCATCTTAACTTTGATGCTATCAATCAACTGGTGAAAAAGAAGTTGGTGATTGGTTTACCTGAGATGTGATGCATGTTAGCAAGGTAAACAAACCAAGTCAAGCTTCAAGTCAATGACTAAGAAATCAACAAAAAGAGTTTTGGAGCTAATGCACATGGATTTATTTGGACCAGTAACACCAACAAGTGTAACAGGGAAGAAGTATACTCTGGTAGTTGTGGATGATTATTCAAGATACACTTGGGTAGTATTCATGAACAAGAAAAGTGAAACACTTCAAAAGATGTCTGAACTTTTGAAGAGATTGCAAAATAAGAAAATTTTGACAGTAGTGAAGATCAGATCAGACAAGGGTACCGAGTTTCTCAATAAAGTCATAAGAGAATATTATGAGCAAAATAGTGTGCTGCATTAATTAGCAGCTGCTAGTACACCACATCAAAATGGGGTTGCTAAGAGAAGAAACAGGACCTTGAAAGAAGTAGGAAGAACTATGATTTGTGAAGCACTATTACCTGAAAGATATTGGGCTGAAGCAATAAATACAGCATGCTATACACAAAATAGGACCTCAGTGAACAAGAAGCTGCTGAAGACACCTTATGAGATATGGAATGGAAGAAAACAAAATATAACTTATTTCCATCCATTTGGAAGCAAGTGTTTTATTTTAAATAATATGGAGCAATTGAAGACATTCCAACCAAAATCAGATGAAAGAATCTTTTGGGATATTCTTCTATCAGCAAGGCATTCAGGGTACTGAATAAAAGGACATTGAAACATGAAGAATCAATACATGTTGTATTTGATGAACCAAAGTTCACTGGAATGGAAGATGAAGTTTCAAAACCTGCTGAGAATCTTCAAGTTACTGACCCAGAATTTGTTGATGTTTTGGAAAAGATAAGTGTCTTGAATGTTTTTGACTCTGCCCCTGCTGAAGAACCTGCTGGTAACACTATTGATCCAACAACTGATGCAGTTCAAGGACCTGTTGAACCCCCTACTGAAGTAACATCAGAGCCTACTGAAGATGAAGCTCCTGTAAATCAAACAAATCATGATTTACAATGGTTGGAGGATCACCCTGCTGAACAAGTAATTGGTAACATACAGCAAGGTGTAAGGACTAGAAGACAATTGGAAGCAATGTTTACTTGGATAATGGAGCCTAAAGTTGTTTAAGAAGAAATATCTGATCCAGATTGGATAATTGCTATGCAAGAGGAATTGAATGAATTTGAAAGAAATCAAGTTTGGACACTAGTGGAAAGGCCTAATCATGCAAACATAACTGGAACTAAATGGGTATACAGAAACAAATTGGATGAATCTGGTACCATTGTAAGGAATAAGGCCAAACTAGTGGCAAAAAGCTATTCTCAAGCTAAAGGAATAGATTTTGATGTGACATATGCCCCAGTTGCAAGATTGGAAGCTATAAGATTATTCTTGGCATATGCTGCTTATAAAAACTTCAAAGTATACCAGATGGATGTCAATAGTGCATTCTTGAATGACATTCTGGAAGAAGAAGTTTATGTTCAGCAACCTCCTGGTTTTGAAGTTAAAGATCAAGAAGATAAAGTGTACAAACTTAACAAGGCACTTTATGGTTTGAAACAAGCACCAAGAGCATGGTATGAAACCCTATCTCAATTCTTGATGGACAATGGTTTTACCAAATGTACCATTGAGAAGACTCTTTTCAGAATCAATGAAGGGGACAACACCCTGATGGTACACATTTATGTTGTTGACATAATTTTTGGTTCTGAAAATGATTTGCTAAGTGAAAAGTTTGCTAATCTCATGAAAAGCAAGTTCCAATTCAGTATGTTGGGAGAGATGAACTACTTCTTGGAATTACAGGTCAAACAAATGAAAGATGGAATCTTTATTCATCAAACTAAATATACCATGGAGTTGCTGAAGAAGTTTGGCATGGAAAATAGCACCAAGGTATCAACTCCTATGGTTACTAACATCAGATTGAATGAAGATAAATAAGGCAAAGATTTTGATCAGACTTTATACAGAAGGATGATAGGCAGTCTGTTGTACCTCACTGCCAGCAGACCTGATATATCCTTTGTTGTAGGTGTTTGTGTAAGATTTCAATCAAAACCAAAGGAAAGTCACTTAGCTGCAGTCAAAAGGATTCTCAAGTGTCTAAAAGAGACTTTGGGAGTAGGGATATGGTACTCAAAAGATGGAAGCTTCATAGTTATATCCTACTCATATTCTGATTATGCAGGATGCAAGATTGATAGATTAAGCACAACATGAACCTGTCAATTGATGGGAAATAGACTGGTTTCCTGGTTCAGTAAGAAACAAAATTCAATATCAACTTCCACTACTGAAGCTGAATATATTGCTGCTGGAAGCTATTGTGCACAAATACTATGGTTAAGACAACAGTTAAGGGATTATGGAATTGAAGAAAGAGAAATTCCTATAATGTGCGACAACACAAGTGCAATTGCAATCACCGAAAATCCTGTTTTTCACTCAAGAACCAAGCATATTGATGTGAGACATCATTTTATAAGAGATCATGTTGAGAAGAAAGATGTGGTGGTTCTTTACATCCCAACTGAAGATCAACTTGCTGACATATTTACAAAACCATTGGATAGTGAAAGATTTGCTAAGTTAAGAACTGAACATGGCATCATAAAAGTTGACTGATATACCTTAATCAGCAGTGTACTGGAATTCACCAAGGGGATTAGTCTTAGCTATGTTGGGTGAGCCCACTTAGCAGACTAGTCATTGGTATCAATAATTCCATGTACTTAAATAGGTTGGACAATTGAGAAAATGAAGTTTCCAAGGGGATTGGTCTTTGTCCTGTTGGGTGAGCTCACTTGACAGATCAGTCATTGGTATTAAAATTCATCTTGTATTATCAGTTGGACAAACAAGTGTGTATGAAGATCAGCAGAGTAACTCATCAACAGGCTGCTGAGCCATCTTTGTCAGTAGTCTGCTGAGCCCACTCTACTAAAGACCAAGTCTGTTGGAGTATACGTTACAAGATTGTCAAACTTAAATGAAAGTCAACAGTAATTGGATATTATTCGTATCCTTTATGACTGCGGTTACAATATCCAACGGTTACAACTCTTTATGGGAACAGTTAGTGCGACACGTGGTAACATCACATTTATTCCAATTTTAATCGTGGTTAAATGCTACAGGACGGGTACAATACTTTCCGACCAGTTACTACCCACTACCTTTCCTTTTATATACAGATATATACACAGAGGTGATACTTACAACTTCAGATCGATTTTCTCTGAAAATACACCGTGTGAACACAGATTTGCAAGCTCTCTTCTTCATCTTTTTCAAATTTCATCAATGAAGGATAAAAGTGATGTGCACATTGGAATGAGCCAAAGTGTTAGAGGGTTCGTTGTTGATGCTAACAAGTCTGAGTTGGCTATCAATATTGGTAGAAGAATCAGAAGATATGAAGGACTAGAGGATGTTCTACATCTGAGATTGGAAAGCATCTCTTACACTAATGTTATTAATTTCTGGAGAAATATAGTGATTAGAGATGATACAGAGGCATTACTACCACTGTAAATGGTCAATAGATTCAAATCACTTCAAATCTGCTGAGGGAGGCATTCGGATTTGGACCTAGAAATGGTGCTACAGAGTGAGTGTGTGACAAGCCTTTTCAATTTCCACTATCCTCTCTTGAATGATTCAAGCAATACGCACAAATATCCATTCAGACAGTCCTAATGACTTTCCTAGGTATAGGCAAGTAATGAGTTCCACACAACGTCCTCCCGTGTACTTATTAGGATAATCCCTAAAGCATATCATTCAGTTTATACTGGGGATAGTCAGAAGATAACTAAGTTTTCAACCATATTTCCATATTGTCATCAAATTTATTTTATTTTTTTATTTTTATTTTTATGAACTATATTTTTTTCACATTTTCAGCGTATGCCTTCATTCCCAGCAATAGGACGTTTCGTGATAACCCCCTAGCTGGACTACTATCATCAGGCGGATGCCCTCATTCCCAGCAATAGGATGTTTCGTGATAACACCCTAGCTGGACTACTATCATTGGGCGGTCGGGAGCTTTTAAACCTCATAGTGGTATAAGACGTTTCGTGATAACGCCCTACCGCACTCAAATCATCGGTAGCTACAACCGACATATAAATATAGTTCATCTTTTACTTTCATTTCATTTTCCCAATAAACTTAACTTATATCCTTCCTATCACATTCAAACCTTCAGATATTCACAGTACATGTTCGAAGTTAGGTACTAAGTTACTTCTATCTCTAAAATAACCAGTAGGCTACTGAATGGATACAGTTTAAAATTTTCGCTTCAATATCAAAGGCTTACGTGAAGGATGAATTCATGTTACACAAATAAATTTGGGGTTAAAATGCACTTACGGTTCACGTTGGTTATACACATCCAAATTGATCATTACATCATCAAATCCATGAAATATATACCTTGTCCAATTTATTTTAACCAACTAAATAATGCTTGAAAAAAAAAAATCAAAACTAAGGGTTTTAAATTTAAAACCATTTATAAACCAACCACGACTCTATCCCCCACTTACGACCCTGCAGTGTCCCAAGCGTGTGAATAAAATAGAGAGGAAGACTTAGCTTATAAACCTGGCAGAAAGGTGCTACCGAATCCCGTAACAGCCATGTGTAAGCACGACCCGAATCCCTATATAAAAACAACCAAAACAAAACAAACACGAGACATGGTCCTCGTGCCAAGACATCGAATAGGGATATGGGAATAATAAGTAAATGGCCCTGTCACGTCAGAAAATTCGATAGGCAAATAGAGAACATCATACGTGCATATATATCATATTTAAGGCATAAATTCATATTGGAAACAGACTAGATCATAAAATGAAATGTACGAAAAAGTATTGAGTCTTTTATACCCAGATCCTCAAGGGTTTAACAACCTAAGTCCAAGAAATGAAGCATTTGAATTTTATCTTTGTTATACCTCGGGATTTTCGGATAACCACCTAATCGTTCCCTTTAAATGATATTCAAACATTCATCATGAGACTTAGTTGTGCTTAGTGTTAATCTTCCATACGGATTCTACATTTCATTAAAACTAGTCTTATCCAAATTATTATTATTATTATTATTTCACACGATTTTATTAAGGCGGGGTTGCCTCCCCCAAGCGCTTTTGTTTTACGTCGTTGGCTCGACTAATTACAAATCATCAACCAAAATCCGAACTCAAGAAGATCAATAGCTTAAGAAAAATTAACAATGCGAGAACCACGAGAAATTAAATTGTCTAGAAACGTACCTCTTTTGGTCCTCGATGCCAACTCCTCCCGGCCATGTAGTCTTCTTTTATCAGTCGTCGAACCATCTTCTTTGCTATTCCATAAAGTTCATCCATCGGGGAGTACACAAACTGGACCGCATAAAATTCATCCTCACGAGTGGACGAATATAGTAATCCGGGACCGTTATATCAAATATTACCAACTCTCCCGGTGGCTTTACCAAAGATGGCCGATCTTGCTCCTCTAACTCGTCTTATAGCAAATTGAATCATCAACCTCATCCTCAACCCGAACTTCTTCAATGAGCACCTCATCATCCTTAGCCACCTCTATTGCACCCGCCCGTTTTTCCCGCTCGAACCCCATTATTTCAATCAATCGCACCACCCTCTCTTGAAGATTTTTTATGGCGAGCCAATACTTATATTGAACTCTTGCATGTCCAGCGATCGCTCTTGCAAGATCCGAATATGTGCAGAATTGTCAACGCTTTGAGTATGAACACCGTAATTCTGATAAGCACTAGGGTTTGGACAACCCTCATAATATTGTGGTTCATAACTCGAATAGCCATAATTCGGTCCCGGTATGCACTAGGGCAATTATAGGACCAAAAATCCCGGTTACTCGCTGTTGTTGATACCGAGGCTCGTGCATATACCGTTGTTGATAACATGGTTCAGGAGCCTGAGATTGGTAAGGGTATTGTTGTTCAGGTGAGTAGTATTGATTGAAAAATCCCTCCATTTCAGCTCAAACTGCAAGATCTCAGAAAACAACAAGAAAACAATAATATTTTTTTTTCTCTCGGTAATTACCGAGTGAGAGTTTTTTTTTTATTATTATTAAATATTTTTTTTTACGAAAATTGAAAACAAAAAACAGAAAACACACACACACGATGATATCACAAATAGCACACTTATCCCCGGCAACGGCGCCAAAATTCTGTTGAGAGAAAAACACGCCAACTAACTGTTGAGCGAAAAATCTACCCTTCAAAATTTACATTTATAAAAGACTCGAAAACAACCGTGGGTAAACTAACTCTCTAACCAGCAGAGTACCGGATCAATTGTTAGAATAGCTACAGGAGTACGAGATCGATCCTAAGAGATAAGTGGTTTGTAGATACCAAAGTGAACAAAGACAAAAATACTAATTAAAACAACTAAGACACACCATTGTTCCACCACCCCACCGAAACTAGCAAGAAAGACACACATTCATTCGTAAGTCTTGGATTAATAATCTGCTAAAGAGGCGGTACTTTCTCTCTCGGATTTAGCGCCCGTTGATTAGTTTACCACAGGGTACAACTAAAGATTTTACGAAACAAAGATTTGGATATAAAATCCTAATCTAACAACATTCTCCCTCAACTTTCGTATGTTTGGAAAATATCATCATTCTCCTTCACGGTAATCGACGAATTTATCAACTATCGTATCTAAATTCAAATAGCATGCAACACTACATTACACTTTAAACAAGTCTAAACATGAAGGAAGAACAAGAAATCTTACGAATGAATGCATAAATCCTTATTTAATCTGGTGAGGGTGGCTTCACAAGGGTGATCCTAGCACCGAGCCTTAACCACTCATGACAACGAAAATAACAACGAAATATAAATACATATATAGATACATATATATATATATGAGTATATAAGTATATATATATATATATATATATATATATATATATATATATATATATATATATATATATATATATATATATATATATATATATATTTATACTAATTGCATAAAAATGAAAGAAAGCAATAAAAGAAAAATGGAAACGAAATTATATTAAAACGATAACTAGTCGGGTTATTATACCGACATTATAACTACATATATAACTACATATAGGCCCCCCCAAAACATAATAAAAAGAAAGGAGTAGGAGAAGAGGGGCAATCTTGAACAAAGGGGCTGAGAGGAGTATTTATAGAGGTGGTCACCGGCGCGTGCCGGTGACACAGTACATATTCGATTGTCAGGATAGGTGGGCCCAATGTCAGAGATATTTCTGCAAGATTCGGCCTTGTCCGGCGCGTGCCGGCCATGCAACATCTCCGATGTTCGTAAAAACATATCTCGAGCTGTAGACCTCAGATTGATATGATTTAATACTCGTTGGAAAGCTCTTCTGAAGATCTACAACTTTCATCCAGGACTTTTTCTCTGAAAATGCCTCTAAGCTAGGTCAAATGTCCGTTGAAGATGAATTACGGTAGAAGCACTGAGGACAGTTGATCCGTTCTGAACTCGTAAGCTTGTGGCATCTTCTTCTATCCCTCAAAATACCTCTCTTAGGCCCCAAAACATGTCGTTACATGGGATACTGGTCATCTTATAATTCTGCAATAAATCACCAAAAATACCCACGTAAATCTGACACGACACTCCGGTTACTAAACCGGTACAAAAACATATAAAAACACGATATTTTATATAATTATTACTACAAACATACTTAGATAAATCTAAGGAATTTATGACTCGAAATGATATAATAATACTCAAAATGATATCAGAAGTGGGGTAAAAAGTTATAATAATAACTATGAATTTGTCCCTTAACAGTGCTCCTACAAATCCTAAATCTATGCAACTTGCAAGACATGATTTTGTTGATTCAATAAAGACAAACAAGTCCATACCATCAATACTGAATATCAATGTAAAGCATATCAGATTGGAGTACAATCTACTGAGCAAGATAATTGCCAAGAATTTTTTTGAATATAGTGGCAGTCTTGATACTCTCTCTGGATCAAAGATTGACATGCTGATAATCATATGCAATAGTATGAGATTGGATTGGGCTGGATTCTTTGTTCAGTACATGATGAAGGTTATAATAGAATATAGAGATGGAACAAGGAAGTCTAAGGAAAATCCCTTGGGTTTGATGATTCAGGCCCTACTGAACCACTTGAAGATTGCTGATGTTGCACCTGTCAAGATAAACAAGTCTAGATATAAGCCAGAAGTCAGTTATCTCATCCCTGGTTTGGATGATGATGATAAAGATGATGAGGCAACTGAAAGTGATAATGATGGAGATGATAATGATGATGACGGACAGGCTAAACAAGTTGCACAACCTGCTGCACCTAAGAAGGCTGCTGAGAAAAGAAAGTCTAGTGATACAAGAAAGATCACTGAGCTCTTAAAGCCCAAGAAGACAAGGAAGCAATCAATAGACACTGCTAAGTCTACTGAGGTTCCAGTTGGTGTTGAGGCTTTTGAGCCTACTGAAGTTACAAGGAAGAAAACTGCTGCTGATATTTTGAAAGAACAACTAAATGAAGATAAAAGAAAGAGGAAAGCGGTTGAAATTGAAGAACAACCTGCAAAAAGAAGGAAACATGTTGCAAAGAAGAAAGTTCATGGTAAAGGCTCCTGGAGGACCAAAGAGAAGTAGAAGAAGAGGCTGTTGAGCCTACTGAGGATGTTAATGTTGTTGTTGAGCAACAGATTGAAGAACCACAGCACACTATTGCACTAGACCCTGCTGTGGATGCTTCAACTCAGGGGGAAGAACAACTGTTGCAGACCCTACTGATGTTCTTATAAGTCAGGGGGAACCTAGTGTGGAACAGTTGGGGGTAGTAGGAACAAATGTACAACCCGATGAACCTACATCGACTGTTTGTATCTGCTATAGATACATTGACTCACCTTGTTGAAGCCTTAGGGGGACAACAAGCTGAGCAATCTGCCTCAAGAAGGCCCACAATGCCTTTTGAGAGAAAAAAAAGAAATCCAAGAAGGAAAAAGTAGATCCCAACATCAAGAAAATTGAAGATTATCTAGCTTGGAAGTTTGGTTTCTACAAGAGACAAAAATCAAATGTAGAGTCAATGACTGATTTTGAGGAATGGTCATTCAATCAGTTGAGAGTAGAGAGCTTGATTGCACTGATTGATACATCTGAGATACAAGTGAGGCTGCTGGATACGAAAGGGAGAAGCAGAAAGGAAGCATCATGTTCAGAGAACCACAAGATGCACCTGATAATGATGATTCATCATCCTCTGATTCTAATGATGATCAGCCTTCTTTTCCAGGCCAACCCAGTGGCACTGCATTGGAAAGACCTACCGAGAATGTAGGACATGGTTCTAAAAACAATACAGCAGATCAATCTGTTGATGATGGCAAGTCTGCTAAGGGTTAGCATACTGATCTTATGGATGAAAACATGGATGATATGACTATGGATGACCTGGAAGCTCTAATTAATGATGGGATAACTCTTGGAGATAACAAGCTGATCAGTATGTCTGAAACCTTATTGGTTGTGGAGTTTGATGCACATTCTGGGAATCAGCAGACTGACATACTAAATGAAGAACTTGGAAATACTTTCAATGAAGATTTGGAGAGACAAATTGTTGTAGCAACATCCCTGGAAGAGGCCAGAATATCTACTATTTATGATGTTGTTATGTTGGAAGAAGCTGATGCAAGTTCAGAGGACTCAGCTCAGTATCAGGAGTGGTTTGACACTCAGACAACCTTATCTCAAGTTGCAGATCAATTACAAAAGGTTTCTGATGATAGAGGAGTCTTAGAGGAAAATATGGCTATATTTCCTCATGTTTCTGTTGAAGAGGCGGTTCAGATTGCTGAGTTACAAACAGCACCTGAATACAGGTCGGAACTGGAGGTTCGGGCTGCTGAAGATCAGACAGCACCTGCACAAAGGTTGGAACCATTGATGGGATTAGAGGAATCCCCTGTTCATATTATGGCCAAGACTACTGAAGCACATGCTGTTGTAGAACCTAGTATTGTAGTACAAGCTACTGAAGTTAAAGCCACTGAAGGTAAAGATAGTCAGCAGACTGTTGTTGATGAGGATGAACAGCTGTTAGACTATGAATTTAGTGATGACGAGTTCCAAATGCCTGAGGAAGAACAAGTTGCTGATGAGCCTCAACAGGCACATGTCCCAATTTTTGAGGAGGCACATGTTTTGGAACCTCAACATGCACAAGATCCTATTTTGGAAGAAATTTTTGGAGATGTGATTGAGGGAGGTCCTGAACCTGCTGGATGGGATAGGACAAGAGCCATGGTTGTCAGCAGACCAAGGGCAAACTATAATGTTGAAGAGCATGCTGATGATTTTGCTGGACATATGGCTGGAGGTATGCCTGGTGTAGTACCAGCACATGTTTTGGAAGAGTTGAGGGCAGTAAGAGATGATATTACACAGTTAAGGACTCAACTGAATAAACAAGAACAAAGATTTGAAGACTTGATGAATTTGGTGGAAAACAGAGGAAGAACTACTGAAACAGTTGCTTCCAACATCACTTCCACTCAATATGCTATTGTTGACCTAACCCAAGATGTGAGAAATATAAAGCTGAGCACAGCAAACAGAGATAAACATTTGAATGAACAGTTTGCCTCCATACACAAAAAGCTTGACAAGCTTGCTGAGGCACCCAAGCCTGCTGTGGCTCACCCCGCTGAAACACCTCAACCTACTGCATTGTATCCTAAGGTTACTGAGAGGATCAATCTGCTGGAACAAACTATAGAAGAAAGGATCACTAGAGTTGACACAAAGACAGAGATTATGGAAGGTCAACTTGCTAACTTAGTGATCACACAGGAGAGTGTTCATGGTCTACTGTCCTGGTTTATTGATGATGTCCATAAGGGGGAAGAGGGCCTTACAGCAGAAGCAAAGGAGGCTGCAAGGATTTTTGCCAAGAAGAGATGGGAGAATGATATAAATGAGTTCAGGAAACCTGCACCTGGGAAGATTCAGTTGACTGATGACCTTCTGCAAGAATATAAGAAGCAATACTATGGAAGGAATAAACCCTATCATCAAATGGTATTTCAGGATGGACTGAATTCCTTTCTAGGACTGAAACTTTGGGAAACAAGGGTTAAGACACTGAGAGCTTCCTTTAGAGGTGGAAGAGGAGGAAGAGGTGGAAGAGGTCAAAGACTGGGAGTTCAGTCGGCAAGGGATTCACTAGATGAATTCAAACATTTCTATATGGGACCGGGCTTCAGTGTTCATAATATAATATTAACTCTACCAGAAGCCTAGAAGTGGTGGAAGGAGATGAATCATTGGGTTGACTTTTCCCCAATTGAAAACCAATGGATGCCGGATGTTGTCAGAGAAATCAAGGAGTTCTATGAGAAGAGAGAACAAGACAAAGACATAAACTAGATCAGTACACTTATATTGTTTACTTCATTCTGCTGATCGTAGTTTCTAACAAGTTTGAACAAATATGATTATAATGAGAAATGGCTAAATTTGTTCTGTTTTTGTTTTTATCTTTTTGTTTTCCTATAAGGAGGGTATTGGCATCAGCACTAAAAAGGGGGAAATTGTTGGACATATTTAGTTTTAATGATGAGTGTCAGACTAGCTGTTATAGAGCAAAGGCAAAAAGATATCTAGATCAAATTTATAGGTTTATTAGAGTTTGATCTTTGTATAGGTTTGATCAAACAAGCATTGTAATTAGGTCAGCTGACTGTATCAGCAGACATGTCTGGATCAGTAGGGTAACTAGGTCAGTAGACTAGTTAGGAACCTGCTGAAGACTGAAGGCGGAGGGTTCAAACTCAGTTACTGAAGGCTAAGGGATCAAATTTAGTATTTAAAGTCAAGGATATGGAATCAGAATTTAAGGAAGTTTGTGATGACCTAAACTGATTACATATACCTTGTGTACAAGGTCTAAGTTCCAATATGTTAAGTGGTGATTGGAACTTAGTTATGTTCAAAATGGTGTACCCTAATTTCATAATAAAAAGTTTGTTGAAAAGTAGTCAGCTGAAGTGTTATTGAAACACAGCAGACTTTAGCCAGCTGACAGATATGTACATCAGCGGACTAAAATAAGTCAAATATCTGCTGAGTATAAATCTCGATTTAATCAAGGGTTACATTGGAAGATTACAAGGATAAGGATGGATCACAAGCCTTGATATTTTCAACAATCAATGGCCAAGAAGAAAAGAACGTTGGAAAGATTCAGAGGATTAACCAATGGACATAAGTCAAAGGGTGGAAAGACTGAAAACTGACAAAAAGCAAACTAACAGTGTCCCTATGAACAGAGACAGAAATCAAGTCAAGATGTAGACAAATCTAAAACGGCTATGTTTGAAATTCAAACATAAGTTACATGATTCTCACCTATAAATAGAAGACTCCTGATTCAGATACAAGTGATGAAAAGTGATGAAAAACAAATAATCTTTTAAAAGCTATCAAGTTTCATATCAAGAAAAACACCCTGCTGACATCACTGAGCTAAAAGATACTGATCCAGAAAACTCTTCAAGTGTAACCTGCTATCAAGTTACATCAAGTACACACACTTGAAGACATCAAGCTGCTGATCATTTCGTCATGATCAAGCTGTTGACTGTTGAATCATTCACTTGATTCAAACTTTCTTTTACAAGAAACCTTCTGATGACAGAGAAGCACTTTGGTGTCAAGAACTGTTGTTTGTGGTGGAGCTGGTGAAAAGGCAATCCTACCCTTCAAGGACCAGTGGAATACTTTGAAGCAGCAATCATACCTGTTTCAAGTATTTAGTTTATGAAGTCATAGTTATTGGTGAAGGACATACAGCTTAGGGATTTTTGTAACCGCAGCCTCAAAAATCTCTAGTGAATTACCTCCAACATCACAAGAGAAGATTGGATTGACAGGATTACACCACTGGAACCACTATAAAAATTGCCTACTTACTTTCTGCATTTACTTTCTGCATATAGTATACTGATCACATCAACTTACTGAAACTAGCAACTAAATCACACACTTACACTGAGTATCTAATATTTAGTATCATCTTTTTAACAAGTAATAAGGTTTAATTTGAATATATTCCGCTGCAATAAATTCAGTTATATCAATAGTCAGCAGGCTACTGACATTGTTGAGTTTGTTAACTCCAAAAGTTTTAAGTGTTAAGTTTATTCACCCCCTAAACTTAACCAAATCCTTTTCAAGGGACCAACAATTGTCATCAACATTTCCTGACCCTAAAAACTCTCGTTGCTCCTTGTCTCTTCGTTTCTTCGTTCTTTCACAAAACCTAATTGGAAACGATGATTAAAAGCATTGTGTTTATGGTGATCCAAGGAAGAATTGATTCCAATTCGTCGGTTGATCTGCGATTGTTGATGAATCCGGTCGCTAAATAACACTGTGGTGGATCTCGGCGGTTGATCTGAGCAAACCATGCCTCCTTTCACTCACTAAACCTTGCAATCATCTCATTTCTCCCACTAGTCGCGAATCGATTCATTGTTGTGTTAAATCGATTGCCGTTTATCAGAGTCTCACATCCTCGATTCCTTGTATCAGAGTCTTGAATTATCTCCTTCCTCCCAAGGTATCAACTTTCAATTTTTTAAATTTTTTTTAGAAGGTGAATTAGGAGATGGTTAAACTGTATGATTTTGAGAAGTTTATGATAGAAAGTGAACTAGGAGATGAAGAAACATCTCAATTGCAGAATCAGTTATGTCTTGAACTCGGGATTGTTTGGCTCTTACTCGTGATAAGAAAAGGCAAGGTAATTTACCTTGAGTGATAGGTATAACGTAATAGACTTTACATGATCAGGTTTGGCAAACAATGTTTGGAGCTGGTGTTATTATTCTTGAACACCGATTCTACCGGAAGAGTGTTCCTTTTGGATCTTTGGCCACTGAGAATCTGAAATTTCTTTCCTCCAAGCAAGCACTATTTGACTTGGCTACTTTCCAGCAATATTACTAGGTAACGATTTTATTCAGTGCATTATTTTTGATCTAATGCTATTGCAGCAAGTAGGTTTCACTTTCTAGTCTAACATTGAATATCATTATAAAACTTGCTATAACATATTCCACGCTTACCTCGGAGATCAAATTTTCTGTTGATATCTCAAAATTTAATGTGTTATCTTTTCTTGAGTTATCATCAAATGGTTCTCGCTTGTAATAGATGTACTTTTCTTCTACCTAAAATTGTATTTTTTCTGTTTTTTTGCTAGACAACCTTAAATAGGTCCAGTGGTGGAAACCATTGGTTCGTCATGGGTGTTTCATATTCTGGTGCTCTTAGTACATGGTTCTGCTTGAAGTTCCCTCATTTAACTTGTGAAAGTCTTGCAAGTTCTGCTGTTGTTCTGGCTGTTTACAATTTCATTGAATTTGATCAACAAGTAAAAGACTTATGTTATTTCGTGTCAATATGACCTCTTAGTGTCTTGATAACAAATATTAATATCATGCTAATTCACCTTTTGGGGTCACTGCTATCTATATAGACATCAAGCTGCTTATGTATTTCATTGTCATCAGCACATTAACTCTTTGAGCTAAGATATGTAATCACCTTGTATTTTTTATTTGTTCTCTTATGAAGAACAGATTGGTGAATCTGCTGGTCCAGAATGTATAGTTGTTAAAGGTATTTCATCCAGCATTATTATGGTAGCTTGACTTGTGAGGCAAGTAATTTCCTGCTTCCTGTCCCTGCTCCCTAACATTATCAATATGAGCTGATTTAAATGATGTGTGTTATATCGATAATGTCTTAGAAAGGTTGTACCTTGTTGATAAAGTTATGTTCCCATATGAAAGGAATAATACTTACTTTTAGGAGGAGGGATCTAAGACACTGGCTTTGGCTTAAACGTTACAACATTAAGTCCCCCCCCTCAAAAAAATAAGTGATTTGGGCATGAAGAGCTTATTAGCAGCCCATTTCTTGTAGGGTCATTAATTTAGTTCCTCTGTTTGGAGCCATATGTATGACTTTTGGTGTGGGACTTTTAATTATAATTCATTATTGAGTTTTCAATAGGTTTAGTTCCATGAACTCTTTAAGCATATGTGACGTTTTATGCTATCACCGATAATCTGAGCACCTAAATTTTGAAGTAGAATTCTTTGATGGTTCTGGTATTTAAATGCTGATGTTAATGTTAGTTTTTTGAAGAGGAAAGAACACTAGGGCTCCTAAGCAGGCAAGTCTCAATGTGGTTTCTCAACATAGGGGTCAACTTGATAAAATATTGTGGGATGAGTCATCTTAAAGTAAATGTTCCATTTATTAAAATGTTTGTCTAGACTTCTGTTTGGTAAAAGGGTGACACAAACATGTTCCATCAGGTGGATTGATCTGAAACAAGTATTTGTTATTAGTACTCATTATACATTACTACTATACATGGATAATTGCACAAGTGCATTATAGTTGTACTTTACAAGTAACTTATAGCAATGTGTATATTGAGCATTTTGAAAGATGTCAAATACTTTGAAATCTGAAGCCTTTGTAAAATTGAATTTTCAGCTTTATCTTGTTGACTGACTTATTTCCACCTGATGTATAGGTACCATTCGCATACCAATGATTATCTGGAAATATGTCATTTCTATAAAGCAATATATGAGATCCCTTTGTTAAAGAAGAACAAGCTAAGTGGATTCCGGTAAAAACATTAATGTTCTAGTATTATAGTTGTTGACAATGTGTTTCTTCAATTTTGTTGTTGAATTCATAGATATGACTTGCGATCCTTGTAGGTGGTCAAAAAAGTATGATGGTACCTTGTGTTGTCTCCTCATAATCCTATGCAGTCAATTCTTCTTAACTCAACATTAAAGGACAAGAATCTCTCCGAGATACCTCATTTTAGGTTAATCTTTTGAAATTTAAGTTCAGTTAATTACTTTGGTTTGAGCCTAGGCATCTGATTGGCGCTAACTGATAATTTTCGTTGTTCTGTTGTGATAAAAGGTTGATGTTGAAACAATTCATTACTGTGGAAGTTATTCTGTGGACAGCACTGTGGAGTACTTTCCAATCTGAGTTTAGGAACGAGAAAAAATGCTCGGTGGCTCTTTAGGTGACAAAGCAACTGAAGATTTTCAGCTGAGAGTCATTGAACAAGTAATTCTCATCCATGAAGCTTTGTTGCATGAAATCCTGAAGTTGCTTAACCTTTTTACTTAATTTTTATCACTAACCTATATGGTGAATTTTTTTGTGTGGTGTACGTTGTAATTTGACGTATATAGGCCATTTATGGCGTGCTTTGGTTTGAGTTTACGGTGTGCTCTTGTATGCATGTTGTAATTTTCAACATAGATTTACGGCGTGTCAATTAATGGCTTGCATTTGTGGGCTGTAATTTACCATCTATGGCGTGCCTTGCACGCCGTAAATTGGTAAATTTCTTGTAGTGGAAAAAAATATTAAACTATAATAATTATATATAATATATAAATTATATATTTTTAATATAAAAAACCGACAGTTTAACCCGCATCGTGATGGTTGAACCTCCAAAACCTCGAAGCTTTGTCTTTGACGGTATGGTTCGCGGTACGGGTCTGATAACTAAGCTTTTATCTTTCCAATATTTCTTTGGATAATGGTAGAGGCACAACAAGTGTGTCACAACACATTTATTGGTCATTGATGATTGGAACATTATTGAGTGGAGCTCATATTAATTAGTGCATTTCAAAATAAAAACAATGGTGAACAAGTGTATTGTAACACTTGTTGTGACACAATTGTTGTGTCTGTACCATGATCTTATTTCTTTCTTGCTTGTGTAATGAAGAGACTACAAAAATTGTTGATAATGCATCATCAAGAAGATGCCGACATGGGTCGCCGTTCAAAAACAACTATGTCCCTACTCAATACAGAGAATGAAAACATAGTAGATGAATAATCATCCCGGTGGGGCGGTTCAATTCTCACAGAGAGAGTGCACATGCACCACTCCATCAACAATACTTTGCTAATCCATGTGAAAAGTACTCGCCTGATACATTTCATCATCGCTTCAGAATGCACAAACATTTATGTGAAACGATCATGTGTGACCTTGCCAACCATGATGACTATTTCGTTTATAAGGTTGATGGCACCGGCCGACTCAGATTCTCTACAATGCATAAGGTGGCATGTGCTATCATGCAACTAGCATATGGCATGGTTGCAGATCTCTTTGAGGACACAAGGGTATTGTTGAATCAACGAGCATAGAAATCTTAAAGATGTTCACTCAAGCATTCTATAATGTATATCGAGAAGAGTATCTCTGTCGTCCAACTGGAGCAATCCAATTACGCCAGAGCCCAACATTTCACAAAGATGCAAGAGGCATATCGAATGGACGTAGAGAGAGCATTAGGGATTTTACAAGCGTGTTAATTAGGACATCGTTTGAGGTCCTACCCATGGGTGTTATAGGGGGATCTTCACTATATCATGATGGCTTGTGTAATTTTGCACAACATGATAGTTGGAGATGAACACGATGAAGACGATCCAATTATTTTTCTTTTCCCCTTATATATTAACTTTCAAACTGGTATTCTAAAGATAACAAACGTATAACTCAAAATTCAGCAAATATATTCTCACGTATTCTTGATCAAAGTAGATATTGTTGAAATAGTGTCCTAAACCCAATCGGGGTGGACCATATCCGACCGGGTCGGATCATTGCTACTATTTCTTTATGTTTATACATATGATAAATAGCTTTTATGTTATTATATATTTATTCGTTTAACGGACCAATTACGATATTGTTATATGATAAGGTCCTTAGTGTCAAACTGTGAAAGAGAAACCATGATAGTGATTATGGTTGATGAGATCTCGACTCACTTTAAAAGGTTTGATACTTAAAATGTCTCTAGTCGTATGTACTATCAAACAGGACATTGATAGTACGATTAGATTAGCACGTATTATATGTCTTCTATCTTATTGAATGTAGGGATAAATCTCATTTATCAAAGTGTAGAGACGCTTAGACTGTACGTGGACGTGTATTAGAGAATGCGTACGTTAGTCTGACCCACTTACTTCATTAAGTGTTGCACTATGTGGAGGCTGTGTAATTATCCTGAGACCGGAGTCTTCATGACATCACAGTGTGAATTGTCATACTTTAACACTATTGAGGTTTCCCCTAGCCATGGGGCAATCATGCGGTAGTGATTGAGTGTGATACTGAAGCATGCGTAGGATTCATATCGCTCGTCCGGAAATCGCGTGTCCTATGATTAGGAGTATATCCAAAAGGGCCTTCTTATAAGGAATGTCCTATTCTCGAAAGTCTTTGCAAAGCTGAAGTAATATGTTACTTTGAGAGAATGGGATATCCATATTATAAGATGCGGTCGTTAACGTATTGACACTCGAGATAAGACCATATGGATATTATTACAGCGAGGGATTCTATTTACATGGTAATTGTTTCACATGAAGGGTAGTAGTCATTGCATTTGAATTTTTCGATAATTGGGGGTCACGGTGTGTTGCTAGGCAATATTCCGAAATCGTTAGGTATGAAGGGTATTTTAGTAAATGCACTTTGTGCCTACGACCAACATATTCGAAAGCCTATCGGGTCACACACATAAGAACATCTAGCCGGATTAAAATACGGTTATAGTGATAACCAAATAAGCAAAGTTTATCTCGACTATAAAAGCGTTATAGTGATAAATTAATATGGTAGTATTTATTTATTATGAATAAATTAAATACAAGATATTAATTATGTTGTTAATTAAATATACACATTTGATGTATATGTCGAAAGTATTATGTGTATATGATACACATGGATTTTGCAAATTGATTAATCATAGTATTATATTAATTGATTAAGAATATTCCGGGAGCCTATATATATATATATCTATATATGTGTGTGTGTGTGTGTGTGTGTGTGTGTGTGTGTGGTGCCGTTTTAGTGTATTAAGATAGACTTGGATTGTGCAAATTAATTAATGGTATTATCATATATTAATATAGATATTAATGTTTATAGATTTGCACACATGTCTAAATTGATTTATTGTAATATAATAAAGATATATTCAATATAAAATATTGTCATATCTTGGAACTATATTTAATATAAGATATTGAATATGAAATGACATAAATCTAGAATATCTATTTTCCTTATTTTACCAGTAAAATGTTTTCTTGCTAATTAATATACTAGGAAGCTTCTCCCAATCAGATTGGGATTAACAAGGGGCGAAAGTCACCCTATGTAAAGGGAGGCTTGGCTATCTCTTTCGTATCTTCACAATTAGAAGAGTTCTAATTTACAAAATAAATTGAGAGTTTCTTAGAAAGAGATTTAGAGAGAGAGAGAAAAGCCGCTCTAGCAACCGGATTTTTCTAGTAGCTGTCCAAGAAGGATTCCGGCGAGGAGCTCATGTAGATATTGATAGAGGCCGGATACATGGATGGCTCGTGCACTACTACTCTTCGTAGACGGTCAAAGCATCTATCTTCCACAATGGAATCTGATAAGTGAGATCGATCTTTTCGATCAAGCAAGGTAACCACCGTCTACTAACTTAATATGTTTGTTGTTTAAACGAAGTCTATCCTGGTTAAAAGGAAATAAATTTTAAATTCTACTGCGTTCCCGCGTAGATTTTCTAACAGCGGTATCAGAGCGAGCTTCGAGTTTAAGAAATAAGCATTAGTTAATTTGCGTAGTTAATTTTATCGTTTAAATCACGTAATTAAAGGATGAAAGATTTTTTGTTCACAATACTATACATGAAAAAAAATGAAAAAAAGGGATCAGCGCCACCACCGGTCGGCTGGTCGCCGGCGGCGGCGGCGGGGCAACCTGCTGCCGGCATTGGTTGACTAGTCAAAGGTTGTAGGTCTCAACGATTTTGTTTTGTATATTTTGTGATTCAATATGATTCATAGTTGTGATTGGTAATTTCTCTTTGTTTAGTTAATGTCATGTGGCTAACTAATGATTCAAAGAGTTTGGACCATTGTGATGTCACATGACACTAATTGGTTAATGGTCCATAATTATAGACCTAAGATAAACCTAGGTCTTTCCAAATTTTGTTTGGAATAGGCCTATGCTCTTTCCAAAATATGTGATTTTGGGAAAAGCTCAGGTCTAGGCCCTTTTCAAAATATTTGATTTTGGAAAGAACCCATGTTGGTGCCTTTTGGTTTTGGAAACCAAACACATTCCTTTTGATTAAGAATCAAAAGGAAAGAAATAAAAGAGACTTAATTTTAATTTTGATTTATTTTTAGAATAGTTCTAATGAATTAAAATTAAAATTAAAATCGTTTGAAATTAACCGTTAATTTTATTTCGATTAAAATCATTTAATTAATTAAATGTTAATTAGTTAATTGATTGGATAAAATTAATTAATTGATTAACGTTAATCGATTAATTAAGACGCAAGTTGGTAATTTTAATATTTATCTTTTTCATAAGATTTTATTGTATGGATTAGATGTGTTGGATGTAATATGATTATATAGACCCCGATTGATCATGGACTCAACTAATAGGATAGATGTGTGTGATTTAATTTTTTGGTTGGTTCAAAATTTGTCCTAGGCCGTTATAAAGAACATGACCTAGTTTATTTTATGCATTTATCTCATTTCCGTTAGCTCCCCCCCCCCCCCCCCCCTTGTGTACGGCGTGTGTATAAATTTATTAGATATATTTTATGTAACAAGAATCAAAAGGAAGACGGAGACCAAAGAAAGAAGAACAAAAATTCCATTGGAGTTGGCGCATTAAAGATCCTATTGGCGGTTGCAGCTACCATTAGATTGTGACACGCGGTTTCGTCAGTTTGTATTTGAAACCGCACTTAGGAAAAGTCAATGATCATACCGGTTACTTTACGTATTTATTTATTTTGTGCTTTTATTTATTTTATATGATACGATAGATGCATGACTAGGCACGATCTAGATGAATGTGTAGGTTGTATGTCTATAGAGATAGATAAATTTGATGAGACCGTAATTAAAATTAAATAAGTGAATTAATTTACATAAATACTTCCACCTCAAAAATTAAGTCGGAATTCTCTCCCAATATTATAATGACGGTGAAGAGCTCTTGTTCGGATCCAATCCATCAGCCATAACTGGGGGTTGCCCTACCTCGGGTATATCGTTATTATTGAGATATGACCGTAAGTGATCTCGCGAATATGGGGTTATAACTTGACTAAAATTTATTCAATCATCAGCCACAACAGGGGTCGGGTAATTTTTAGAGACAATGGTTGGCGACCACATTGTGATGTGTATTGTCAAAGAGTTGACTGATCAACAACCAAGAGTCACATAGCGATGTGATTGGTGAGGTATAGCTTACTCATCGAATTATTTCGGTTCACCAGCCACAGCAGGGAATCGACGTAACTAGGTGGGATCTTGGCCACTAAGGAATTTTTGGAAATTCTTGAAAGTCAATTGGGAGCAGTTGACTAGTGGGAGCAAAATCATAAATCAAAAGACCATTTTGATTTTGCATGTATAAACAACAACACTCTTTTATCTTTATTTTTATGTTGTAGTTTTCTAGAAAACTTTAATTTCTATGTTTTTATTCTCGATTAGTAAAACTAAATTACGACTGTTACGTTTTGAGAAACGTTCTCAAATATGGTTAAGTAATTTTAATCCTTTTAAAATAAGCAATGAAACGAGCAACCTTGTTATAGTAGTTAGAGACAAGGAGACTACATATTTGATGGAGTGCTCCAAGACTTTAATTATTAATGGATAAAAAAACGGAAGTTCATGATATGATTAAATCACTTGAAATAAGTTTCAACAAATTAATCATATATTGGATACGATCAATATGATCATTCTGTCATACGATGACAACTAATTCAAACGTTGGATAAGAATGACCGCATCAAATTTTGGAAAGGTTGTTTCCAAAATTGAAAGATTTAAGTATCGACTTATTTCTTTAATCATTGCTTGAAGATTAATTAAATAGTTCATGTTTTGAATATGATTCATAAGGCTAAATAAACTATCTAATAAACATTGGATTTTCTTTATGAATGGAAATTGAAGACATAGCTCTTGTGATTTTTTCTTAAGTCTTATGAAGACTAAACTAAGAATTATTTGCAAGTGCTTAAGGGATTAAAAAGGAAGGTTAGGGCATGTGCTAAAATAAGAGATCTTATTGAAGTCTCTATTCTAGGCAAGTGTGTTGAGATAAATCTATCTAAGTTCAAGTCAACTCTTAGATATATGATATCTTACGAGTATAATTAAATTAGAAAGATTAAATACGGAATACACCAAGATACGAAAAGTGAAGCAAACGTTGCGACATTTTCGGTATTGCATTCTGAGTCTGGTAAATTGATTAAGGAACTAAATAAATGTTATTGTGTTCCGGTTCTTATGAAGAACATGAGTTCAATTATTATTTAGGATTTAGTAGATATATTCAATTGTAATGAATAAATGTTATTTCGATAAAGTTGAACGGTCACTGAATCTAACATACTAGATTGGTGTCACTATATAGTTGATATAGGTGATGAAATCTCAACTAAATATTTGTATGGCTGTTATCCTTAATATCTTGTGGTTGTTCTAGACATAGTCTCTATGGAGGAGAATCGTGTGATCAGATGTCATTCTGATGATGTCTGAACCATGTGATTATGAATCATGTGGGTAGTACGTATCTTATCTAAAGATGCCTATAATACCCTTTTATGAAAAAATGTATGAAATCTAGAAAATTGCCTAAAGCCTAAGCATACTGATGTTTGTTGGCTTATGACAATTAATGCCACAAATAATTGTTTATTAATCTCTATGATATTTTTAGAAATAGTTGAATGTTCTTAGTGAAGTACAACAATTCGGAAATCCAGAAAAGTTCGAGCTCGTACGAATATGAGATTGATGAACTACTTAGGAATTAATCTTCAATTGGATTGAAGTAATTAATACCTGAAGGGTGTTTCAGAATTTGTCTAAAAAGCAATTAGACTCTCCCGTAAAGGATACCATTTTGGGATACGCGATCAGATCGTGTTTCTAAAATGGAAACAACAATTTATATGATAAAGGTGTGACGTAACCCATGCGAAGTATCCCTTACCAGTTTCGGGAAAGTGCCCTTATACAACACATATACTTAGCCAAGTTCCAAATAATAAAGGTTGAATAAATTCCATATCGATTAGATCTCAAAGGTAGTTGAGAACCACAAGGAGATATTCAACCATTGAAACATGAGCATGCGCCCCATAGCGATAAGGTGTAAGACACTGCTCTGTGCACACAAGTACTTTATGGTCTGCAGATGACCACACACTTGAAAGGGCTACTGGTTTGTTCATCTTGAAGAATGAAGATCTCACGACTTATGTAGGAATGCTTGAAAGGCAAGATTAAGAGATATGGCTAGGAGCCATAGTATCTGAAGCAGATTCCATGTGTGACAACCGGGTTATGAACCTAGTATGACTTACCTGAAGGGAATGTCTCTGAAAGGTGTAGCATGTCTTTATGAAAGACCAGCATGGAAGGTAATATGAATACTAGTTAGGCTAAGTTGATGGCTGAAGGCTACGGGGTGCAAACCTTGTAATTACCTTTATGCTACAAGCTATGCTTAGATCTATTCAGACAGTGCTTGTTATAGCTACGTATCAAGGCTATATGATAGTGTTGAAAACGTTAGGCCAATGGCTTGATGTTCATAGACATCGGATGATGTGCAATCTCCTGAGATCCACTAGTGGACTCAAACAAGTTCCTCTATATAAGTTCTTTGCATTGATAAATCAAAAGTGTTTGATTTCATCAAGAAGAAAAATATGCCTAATGTGCAAAAAAGGTTTGTGTGAGTGTTACAGTTTTGAGAAAGGTATTGGATATCCTTCATGGAATCAACACCTTATGTCACAGTCAATTAATGTTTTGTAGTTCAATGTCTTTACGAAAGTTCTTGGAATGGCAGTTCTTATTTATAAGAATCTACAGTGATAGGTTTAGATACTGCTTGGTTATCACAGTTCACCTGCATAGATGAGATGCTAAAGTAGTTTAGCATAGACCACGATGAGAGACACTGCTTACCAGTGTTCTCAGGGTCTATCTATGATAGGACGTCAGTCCTAAAAGATTAGGTGAAAGATGATACTTACCGAAGGTCCCCAGGCTTCTGCAATAGGGTCCATCATAAGTGTTGTGAGTTAAACCAGATGTTCATGCTGCATGAAGAGTCATGAATGAGTATGAAAGAGATTCTGGTAAGTGTCGAGAATATCCTTAAGGTGTCAAGGATGGTTCCTAGTTTATCGAAACATGGAATTGGATAAACGTAGATATATAGATGTATGCCCTAGGTCTTATAAAGATAGTGGGAGCTACAGTCTCGGTTTGCAGTCGCTTTCATCAAGTGATACAGTGAGCTGGAAATGTTCTTAGCTAAAGATCACTGTAAATTCTTCAACTGGGCCAAAACACAGTATAGCCTTACAGGCGCAGTGGGAGCAGTACATGGATCTAAGTGGTTCATTCATGAACCTTGTTCAGTTCTTCCACCTTTACTATATAGCTGATATAGTGGTGGATTCATTGCTTGAAGCAAGGACCAGGGTCTCGTCAGAGATTCATGTGTGCGTTGAGGCGGTTCCTTTTGACTTGATCATTTGGAACATGATATGAAGATAGTCTGAGTCCCTACGGATAGTGATCAGTTCACGCTTAGGGTAGGTTGCGAGTATTGCATGAGATTCTTGTGTTTCAACTTGGTCTTATGTGTACGAGTGATTGGCTTTAGGACAAATGAGAGATTGTTGAAATAGTGTCCTAAACCCAATCGGGTTGGACTGGATCTGACCGGGTCGGATCATTGCTACTATTTTTTTATGTTTATACATATGATAAATGGCTTTTCTGTTATTATATATTTGTTCATTTAACAGACCAATCATGATATTGTTATATGATAATGTCCTTAATGTCAAACTGTAAAAGAGAAACCATGATAGTAATTATAGTTGATGAGATCTCGACTAACTTTAAAAGGTTTGATACTTAAAATGTCACTAGTCATATGTACTATCAAACGGGACATTGATAGTACGATTATACTAGCACGTATTAGATGTCTTCTATCTTATTGAAGGTAGGGATAGATCTCGTCTATCAAAGTATATAGACGCTTAGAATGTACGTGGACGTGTATTAGAGAATGCGTACGTTAGGCTGACCCACTTACTTTATTAAGTGTTGCACTATGTGGAGGTTGTGTAATTATCCTGAGACCGGAGTCTTCATGACATCACGGTGTGAATTGTCATACTTTAATACTATTGAGGTTTCCCCTAGCCATGGGGCGATCATGAGGTAGTGATTGGGTGTGATATTGAAGCATGCTAGGATTCATGTCACTCGTCCGGAAATCGCGTATCCTATGATTAGGAGTAAATATCCGAAAGGGTATTCTTATAAGGAATGTCCTATTCTCGAAAGTCATTGCAAAGCGGAAGTAATATGTTACTTCGAGTGAATGGGATATCCAGATTATAAGATACGGTCGTTAATGTATTGACACTCGAGATACATCCGTATGGATATTATTACATCGATATGATTCTATTTACATGCTAACTGTTTCACATATATGGTAGTAGTCATTGCATTTGACTCTTCCGATGATTGGGGGTCACGGTGTGTTGCTAGACGCTATTCCGTGATCGTTACGTATATATGAATGGTATTTTAGTAAATGCACTTTGTGCCTACGGCCAACATATTCGAAAGCCTATCGGGTCACACACATAAGAACATCTAGCCGGATTAAAATGCGGTTATAGTGATAACCAAATAATGAAAATTTATCTCGACTATAAAGTGTTATAGTGATAAATTAATATGCTAGTATTTATTTATTATGAATAAATAAATAAAATACAAGATATTAATTATGATGATTAATTATATATACACATTTGATGTACACGTCGAAATTATTATGTGTATATGATACACATACATTTGGCAAATTGATTAATCATAGTATTATATTAATTAATTAAGAATATTCCGTGAGCCTATATATATATATGTGTGTGTGTGTGTGTATGTGTGTGTGTGTGTGTGTGTGATCTTGGTAATAGACACTGCTAATGTCGTAATGTATATATATATATATATATATATATATATATATATATATATATATATATATATATATATATATATATATATTTGTCCGTAGAAGGACAAAATTATCAAAAAATCGGGATATAAGAAAACCGTAATTTAATAAGGACAAAATTAACAATTATGAAGTAACAAATATGAAGTAACAAATGTGGAATAGGGTAAATATGAAGTAACAATTGTGAAACACAAAAGTAAAATTAACACGTGAAATAACAATTTTAAAGTAACAATTGTGATTTTTGTCCTTTATAATCATGAAAATGTTACTTTTGTCCTTCCGGACCCATTTATTAATATTTTTGTCTTTGTGGCCCCTTCCGCCTATATATATATATATATATATATATATATATATATATATATATATATATATATATATATATATATATATATATATATATGTGGCGCCATTTTAGTGTATTAAAATACACTTGGATTGTTCAAATTAATTAATAGTATTACCATATATTAATATTAGATATTAATGTGTATAGATTTGCACACATGTGTAAATTGATTTATGGTAATATAAGAAAGATATATTCAATATAAGATATTGTCAATATATCTTGGAAACATTTTTAATATAAGATATTGAATATTAAATTAGATAAATCTAGAATATCTATTTTCTTTATTTCACTACTAAAATGTTTTGTTTCTCATTAATCTATTAGGAAGCTTCTCCCAATCAGATTGAGATTAACAAGGGGCGCAGGTCACCCTATTTAAAGGGAGGTTTGGCTAGCTCTTTTGTATCATCACAATTAGAAGAGTTTTAATTTACAAAATAAATTGAGAGCTTCTTAGAGAGAGATTTAGAGAGAGAGAAAAGGTCGGTCTAGCAACCGGATTTTTCTAGTAGCTATCCAAGGAGGATTCCGGCGAGGTGCTCGTGTGGATATTGATAGAGGCCGGACACGTTGACGGCTCGCGCACTACTACTCTCCGTAGACGGTCAAAGCGTCGATCTTTTAGATCAAGCAAGGTAACCACCGTCTACTAACTTAATATGTTTGTTGCTTAAACGAAGTCGATCCTGGTTAAAAAGAAATAAATTTTAAATTCCGCTGCGTTTCCGCGTAGATTCCTAACAGATATTACATCTCTCTACCTGGCCCTCATCTCCTTCCCTATAGAACAAATGGAAAAAGAAGACATCAATAATCTTCTCAACTCACTATCCCTACAGCTTGAATCATCGCCCAAGATTGCCCTAATCACATCCTCAGATATCGAAGTTGGACTACAAGAATGTGCCAACAGCTTACTAGGTACGTAGACTCATATCTACTAAAGAAATCATTCCATGTCAAAAATCTAAAGCTTGCAATGGACAAATTAAAGTTGCTGGAGTGACTACCAATTCCTATTTGGGAATCCTCTAGAGTTTCTTGAGTATATGTAAGAAAGAAATAAGTTGAAGTTAAATGATTTAAAGCAGTGATTTTCAAGCTCTATGTTTATATTACAAGTAAGATTGAACTATACGCTATGATATATATGGTTTAAAATTTAAAGTATGTTAAGTTGGTTTTCAAGTGTTTCAAGTAAGCATGTGTATAAAAGAAAGTAAGTAAGACAAGTAACTTTAGGAAAGTGTATTTTTAAGTTTGGATGAAAAGAACAAGCATGTCTCACTCAAAAAAAAAAAAAAAAAAAAAAAAAAAAAAAAAAATAGAACAAGCATGTCAAGTATGTATGTTTCATGTATGACTCAAGATATGAATAAGCATGTCAAGTATGCAAGATAAGAACAAGTATGAGATGTATTCAAGAATCATTATGTTATGTCACGGATTTGGTCAATTCATGTGTTTAAGAGAACTTCACCTTATATAGCCCACAGGTGTATAGTATGTGGGTGTGGGTTTAGGGTTGGTCTTATATGAGGAGGATGTTTGAGGAGTGAGCCTACGTGGCTCACGGTGCAAATTGAGTGACCATAGAAGACTAACCCGTGGGTTTAATCATGAAGTCTATGTGACTAGTCCTTCCCATGAGACTCATGGCGGCGTCGTACCATCGAACTTCACCCTAATGAAGCGAAAGACGCTAGGGATTTTCATTTCCTTTCCTTTAATAAATGAAAGATTTAAACGGTAAGTACTTTTCTTTTTGCTATAATCTGAAAGAAAAGAAAATCAGGCAACATCAGTCAGTAGAATATATATATATATATATAGTTTGAGAGTGTTTTTCCTACTGTTTATGGTTTAGGAACCATGACGCCCACGGTAACACCCCGAAAGTTCAAGAAAGATAAAAGAGTAAAATGAAAATTAATTAGTATATTTCGTATTTTATTTCTAACCTAAAAGAAAAAAATGATTAATTGATTTTAATTAATAGAATTAATTAAGAGTATTTAAAGAAAATAATACCATAATTGATCCCATTAATCGGAACGTCGGTTTTCAGAAAGAAATCAGAAAGGGGTCGACGCACCCATCAGGGAAAAGGGAGAACAAGTTTTCCAATCGTGAGGCTAAACGGTTGGTTATTTGTGCAGATGGAAGTAGAACAAATTCATCAACGGAAGAAGACGACCGATTCCATACTTTCGTTTTTCAATACGGTAAACTTTCGTTTTAACCCTAAAACTAGATTCTTGGAAATTCTTGGGGAAAATATGATTTTGATGGTATGGAAAGTGTGTTAATCGTAGTGTGTCACTATGGATCATAGGTTGCTCGTAGCGATTGGGATTCCAAGGTGTTGCTTTAATTTTCGCTTTTGGATTGCTAAGGTAAGGTATTGTTTGTAACGCCCCGTTCCCGGACACTGAGTCCTTATCCGGAAAAGGAATGTTCGGCACGTATAAAATAAAATAAATTCTACTTTACACTTAAGCCTCTACTACGGAAGCAAAAGACTCGGGTATAATTTTTTATTCAAAGCATCCAAGAATATAAACAAAATCTAAAGATGGAAATGTATAATTTATTACATTCAAAGAAAAATATGAAATACCCAAAAGAAAACAAAGGAACTACAAGTCTCAAAGGACCAAAACGTACTCCAAAAGAACAAAAGAAAGCCTAGTCTAAACAGTCGTATGAAAGAACAATAAAATATAAAGCTCCAAAGAGGCGTCCTCAAACGTCGTCATCGAAATCGTCGTCGAAACTCGGATCAACCTGTTCATCTTCTCACCCCAAACACATAGAAAACATGCATTTGAGGTAAATACAACGTACTTAATAAAAGCGAGAAGCTATGATATTAAAATAAGATTTATAAAGAAAATACGCATAGTTATTTGATTATATTTACATGACCGACTCTATCTAGGGTTCACTTCATGTTCATCAACATGTCATGAATATACGTTTTCTAGCTTAGCTTATCTGTGTTACATCCGCACTCAAACATGTCATGACTATACGCACACCCGGCTAGGGATATACCTTGCAACATAATGGTGGATCACACCAATAATAACGGGGGAAAGCCCGAGGGTGCACACGTTCGGAGATGTCCCTCCGTACATAGGGTCCTGTTAACCTACGGAGTTATTCACTTTCAGGAACACCCACACATCGCGATATTGATTGGTGTCTATCCAAGAATTTCATGATGTGTAATGTTTTACTAATCAAGTATGTATTTTATTAAACGGTTACCTAGCCCCCTAAGCATTTTCAAGGACAACCTCACCTTAACAGAGTACATTTGGTGCCGGAACTAAACACATCAGAAACTCAATCAAGGCTTGTTCATGTTTATACATTGTTGTTAGATCATAAATCAAGGTTTAAAACTCAACACATAGCTTAAACAATATTTCCCCCAAAACCAAGTCCAATGCGTGCGCATTGGTTGGAATACGTGTGCATTCACTGTCCAAAAACTTGCTGGAAGTCTCTGTCCAACCAATGCGTGTGCATTGCATGAGCTGGGAACATCCCGAAGCAACTTTGAAGCAACAATGCGTGCGCATTCCGGGGAATGCGTGCGCATTGCACCCGATACAAAAAGACTCCTACAACCTGAACAACGAATGCGTGCACATTCGACATGCAGAAACAAAACCCTACAATCCTGTAACAGGAATGCATGCGCATTCTATTGTATGTGTGCGCAATCGAGCTCAAAAACCCTAAACTCGACTTTTCAGCCACTTAACAATTTCCAATCCGATTTCAACACAATTAACATCGAATTAAACTCAGGAAAACATAGAGAAACATATCTTCATCAACCATATCATCTCATGATCCTTAAAAAACATAAGGACACGATTTCTAGCATCTAAACACCTTAAAACATGGATCTAAACCTTATAAACCATAATCAAAATCATAGGAAGAGTATCCTACGTGTTTGCAAGCCAAACCAAACCAAGGATCTCAAAAAGACTGCAACACCTCAAAAAGCTTGCAATCAAAACGATGTCATTCTCACGACGATTCCAAATCTCTACTTTGATCTAAAAATGGTTCGGAAACACTTTAGAATTTTGAAGAACTCTCCTAGCCTTTTTCTCCCTCTCTCCCACATTGCAAAGAGCGTAGAAACTTTTCTGAAAACTGTTTAGGTTATGGGAATAACTGAGTGTATTTTTCATTAAATACATATTCCCAATTATTTTCCTTTTCCTTTATTACCCTTAATTACCATTAAATCGGTATTTCCTATATATATATATATATATATATATATATATATATATATATATATATATATATATATATATATATATATGATTATAAAACTTAAATCCTCAAAAGAAATAAAGAATATAGTATTTCATTTTCGCAAAATGACACGTCTGCCCTTTCCCGAAAATCAGAATATTACATTCCTCCTCCCTTAAGAAGAGTTTCGTCCTCGAAACTAGAACATACCTGGTAAATCCAAAAACTCTAGGAACTCGCTGATCATGTCGTCTTCAACTTCCCAAGTGGCTTCATTCGGTGAATGATTGCTCCATTGCACCAAAACCAAATGGATCATCCGTCTCTTAATCATCTTTTCTTTCCGGTCTAAAATCTTGATCGGTTTCTCATCGTAAGCAAGGTTGTCTTGAAGAACTTCCAGATCAACTTCAGTTTCCACATCATTCTTCGTCAGACACTTCTTCAACATTGATACATGAAACACATTATGGACTCTCGACATCGATTCCGGTAACTTAAGCTTATAAGCCAAGGGTCCAACTCTTTCCAGAATCTCAAAAGGTCCAACATATCTTGGACTTAACTTTCCCTTTTGTCCAAAACGTTTCACTCCCTTCATCGGTGAACCTCGTAGATAAACTCTTTCACCAACTTCAAACTCTTGAGGTCTTCTTCTGACATCTGCCCAGCTTTTTCGTCTATCTTGTGCTACCTTCAGACTCTTCTTAACCAATTGAACTCTTTCTTTAGATTGCTCAACTAACTTTGGCCCTGTGACTTGTCTCTCCCCGACTTCATCCCAAAACAACGGCGTTCTACATCTTCTCCCATACAAAGCTTTCAAACGGTGGCATGCCTATGCTTGCGTGATAACTTTTGTTGTAGGCAAACTTAGCTACAAGTAGGTAATCCTCCCATGATCCGTCTACTTCCAAAACACAAGCTCTTAGCATATCTTTAAGTGTTTGGATGGTCCTCTCTAACTGTCCGTCTGTTTGTGGATGAAAGGCTGTACTCAAATCCAATTTGGTGCCAAAGGCCTTTTGCAAGCTCTTTCAAAACCGACTGATGAACCTCAGATCATGATCTTAAACTATTGAGATAGGTACTCCGTGCAACTTCACTATATTGTCCAGGTATATTGTTGTCATCTTCCTCAAAGACATATCAACCTTCGTTGGTAGGAAATGAGCTGATTTGGTCAATCTATCCACAATCACCCAAATCGCGTCATGTCCACTCCGTCTCTTCGGTAAACCGGTGATGAAATCCATCGTGATCTTATCCCATTTCCATTCAGGGATATCCAAAGGCTTAAGCATGCCTCCTGGCCTTCTATGTTCTGCTTTAACTTTCTGACATACATCACACTCTGCCATAAACATAGCTATTTCCAACTTCATTGAAATCCACCAAAAACGCTCCTTCAAATCCCTGTACATTTTTGTAGCTCCTGGATGAACTGCAAAAGCAATCCTATGTGCCTCCTCCATAACTCTTTGTCTTAGATCACCGACATTAGGCACACACAAATGATCCTGGTACCTAAGATTCTCATTCTTGTCCAAGACATAACCCATTGTAGGCTTTTCCCTTGCAACTCGCTTCAAGTCAGCCAAAATCGGATCTTCATCTTGTTTTTCCCGAATATCATCCATCAGCTCTGACCTTTCTAACAACGGTGCCACAAACTGTCGATCCTCAATCTGATCAAAAATCCGGATACTTAGCCCATCTAACCTTTTTTCAACATCTTCAACGCTTGAAACTGTGTACATTGGTTTTCTGATCAAGGCATCTGCCACTACATTAGCTTTACCCGAATAGTAATGAATATCCAAGTTGAAATCCTTTACGAACTCTAACCATCTCCTCTGTCTCATATTCAGATTCTCCTGGGTTAAGATATACTTTAAGCTTTTGTGGTCTGTGAAGATCCTAGCCTTAACTCCATACAAGTAGTGCCTCTAAGTTTTTAAAGCAAACACTACCGCTGCCAACTCTAGATCATGGGTCGGGTAGTTCTTTTTGTGCACTTTTAACTATCTAGATGTGTAAGCAATTACTTTTCCTCCTTGCATCAACACACAACCTAAACCCTGTCCCGAAGCATCCGTGTAGACGTCGTAGTTATCAAAGATCTCCGGAACTGCCAACACTGGGGCTGTAGTTAACTTATCCTTCAAGATTTGAAAAGATGATTCACACTCACTAGTCCATTTAAACTTCACATTCTTCTGTGTAAGCTTAGTGAGTGGTGTAGCTACTTCGGAAAAGTCTTGTATGAACTTTCTATAATAGCCAGCCAAACCGAGAAAACTTCTCACCTCTGAAACTGTAGTAGGACTAGGCCATTTCTCAACTGCTTCAATCTTTTCCGGATCAACTTGAATGACAACTCCAAAAATGACATGACCCAAGAAACGAACTTGGTTCAACCAGAAGTCACACTTGGAGAACTTAGCATACAACTGGTTCTTCTTCAAAGTATCCAACACTATCCTTAGGTGTTGTTCGTGCTCTTTCTCATTCCTTGAGTAAACTAGGATGTCATCTATGAATACTATCACAAACTTATCCAGGTAAGGCATAAAAACCCGCTGCATTAAATCCATGAATGCAGATGGGGCATTGGTGAGTCCAAATGGCATAACTAAGAACACATAATGTCCATATCTAGTACTGAAATCCGTCTAAGGTATGTTTGCCACCTTGATCTTCAACTGGTGATAACCAGACCTAAGATCAATCTTAGAGAACACTCTCTTGCCTTGCAACTGATTAAACAGATCATCAATCCTCGGTAGTGGGTACTTATTCTCGATGGTGAGATTATTCAACACTCTGTAGTCGGTAGACATCCTCATACTATCATCTTTCTTCTTAACAAACATAACAGGGGCTCCCCAAGGAAAAGTACTAGGATGAATTATGTTCCTTTCGAGCATATATTTAAGATGAGCAATCAACTCTTTCAATTTAGCCGGTGCCATTCTATAGGGTGCCTTAGCAACTGGTGCCGCTCCAGGTATCAACTTGATCTCAAACTCTATCTCTCTATCCGGCATGTTTCCCGGAAACTCTTCTGGAAACACTTCAGGGTACTCTTTTACTATAGGGGTTTCCTCTAACTTAGGCTTCACTTGTTCCACATCCAATGCGTATAACAAGTAGCCTTCACAACCCTTGACCGCCGATATTATAGGATGACGATTCTTACTTGGCTTGTAAACATTACCCTGATAAGTCTTATCTGATTTCCCAGGTACTTTAAAGGTCACTCTCTTTTCCCTACAATCAATGGGAACATAATTCTTGGATAGCCAATCTATCCCAAGAATCACATCGAAATCCGTGAAGTCCAAAACTGTGAAGTCACTTCTGCATCAATAATCCAACTTGAACCTCCATTTGAGGTATCATCCTAGTTACCTTTGTTACATTTCCTAACGGTGTGGTTATCTCCAAGGTGTTTCTTAAGGGTTTTGATGGTAGATTCAACTTTTTAGCTATCTTAGTTGACACAAACGTATTAGACGATCCCGTATCAAACAAAGGCGTGACTGCTAGGTTATCTAACATTATTGTACCTAGGATGTAGATTCATTTATTTAAATTTAATTACGTCATGAATAAACGCGTTATAAAGATACTTTAAATAAATTAGAACAAACCATAATGTACCTGAAATCACATCGTCGTCTGGTTCAGCATACCCAGCATTAACAGCAATAACTTGAACCGGTCGATGTGACTCTCTCTTTCCGTTTCCTTGGCTCGAACTTCCCTTGTTCACTTTGGTTGGACATACTCTTGCATAATGTCCTGGATCGCCACAGTAGTAGCAACCACTCGCGTGTTGTCGGCACTCACCTGAATGATTCATGTTGCACCTAGGGCAAAGCGGTGCACTGTTTGGGGTTTTAGCTGCCGCAGAGGCTGTAGTCTTCGTAGCATTCTTATGCGGTGCTCCTCGACCGTGGCCCTGACTAGTCCTAAAATTTCTCTTAACTCCGATAACGACCGAAGGTCTATTCCTGAAAGTCTCAACCTCCATGGCCTTGTTCAACATCTCGGCCATATTCTTGGGTGTAAAGCCTAACATCCCTGCTTGAATCTCACGGGCCAAACCCTCCTTGTAAAGTGCCATCTTCTTCTCTTCAACCCTTATGATCTCGGGGTAGAACCTACCCAACTCGTTAAACTTGTTGGTGTATTGAGAGACTGTCATATAGGCTCCTTGCTTGAGACTTAGAAACTGATTCGCTTTATTAGCCTGCACTGTTGCCAGGAAGTACTCGTTGTAAAACATGGTCTTAAATCCCTCCTAGTCTGTCACTTTACCATTGCTGCTCTCAATGGCATCAATCCACGTTTCAGCCGTGCCCAGAAGAAAACCGAATGCCAACTGCGCAATCTCAGACTCAGGAACATTTGTGTTCCTGCAAGCCTTCTCAAAACTCATTAACCACCCTACAGCTTTTGAGTGTTCCACATTCCCATAGAAGTCTTAAACCCGGTTCCTTTTCAGCCTCGTATACTAATCAACTAGTGGTGCTTGCTCAAAAGCCGGTGGTGGTCTAACTGGTTGGACTGGTGGGTAGACATGTGGATACTTAAAGGGTTGTTGATAGGGTTGTTGTTGAGGGTATGGTGGCGTTTGAGGTCGTAGCGGTGGGATCACTTGAGATTCAGTCTGGTAAAGGTGATATCTCTGGTGATGTTGTTGGGTATGATGAGGTTGGTGGAAACCATAGGATGGGTATCCTACACCTTGCTGATGATCAAAGCGCGGTGAATGTGGTATGGTAGGTCGAAGGGTGTGACCTACTGGGGATGGGTAGAAAGTCTGGTGTTGCTGGTGATGGAATACTGGTGGTGAGGGGTGACTTACTGGTGACGGGTAGCTGGGGGTACATAATCGGTATAATATCCCCAATCACTGTTACGTGTATGGGTGCTTCCCCTGGTTCTCGGTACATGTAGGTATACCTTGGTTGGGGTCGTGGCGTTGGACTCCGTTGTGGTCGTGGCGTAGGGTTCTGGCGGGTCGTGAAGTCTGGCTTGCTTGAGGCCATACGGTATGGGTTGGGTGAGGTGACGGATTCTGACGTACAAACCCACCCCCAGATGTCTCTTCTCCGTGAGCTCCAGTCCTTGTGGTCACCATCCTGATGATCAAAGAAACCAGAATGTTACTAAGAGATCTAAAGAAATCTTTTCTTAAAAGAAAGGAAGCCTACAAGACGCTTCGCTCTGATACCAACAGTAACGCCCCGTCCCGGACACCGAGTCCTTATCCGGAAAAGAAACATTGGGCACGTATAAAATAAAATAAATTCCACTTTATATGTAAGCCTCTACTACATCGTACCGAGTTAAGCAAATAGAACCAAAAGACTCGGGTATAAATTTTTTTTCAAAGCATCCAAGAATAGAAACAAAATCTAAAGATGGAAATGTAACATTTATTACATTCAAAGAAAAATACGAAATTCTCAAAAGAAAAGAAAGGAACTACAAGTCTCAAAGGACCAAAACGTACTCCAAAAGAACAAAAGAAAGCCTAGTCTAAACAGTCGTATGAAAGAACAATAAAATATAACGCTCTAAAGAGGCGTCCTCAAACATCATCATCGAAATCCTCCTCGAAACTCAGATCAACCTGTTCATCTTCTCACCCCCAAACACATAGAAAACATGCATTTGAGGTAAGTACAACGAACTTAATAAAAGATTTATAATATAAGATTTATAAAGAAAAGACACATAGTTATTTAATTATCTTTACATGACCGACTCTGTCTAGGGTTCACTTTATGTCCATCAAAATGTCATGACTATACATTTCTAGCTTAGCTTATCTGTGTTACATCCGCACTCAAAGGCACTACGCACATCCGGCTAGGGATATACCTTGCAACATATTGGTGGATCACACCAATAACCATGGGGGAAATCCCGAGAGAGCACACGTTCGGCGAAGTCCCTCCGTACTTAGGGTCTTGGAAACCTACGGAGTTATTCACTTTCAGGAACGCCCACACATCGCGACATTGACTGGGGCCTATCCAAGAATGTCATGATGTTTAATCTTTTTCTAATCAAGTATGTATTTTATTAAATGGTTACCTAGCCACCTAAGCGTTTTCAAGGAAAACCTCACCTTAACAGACCTACTCCCTCACTTAGACAGTTAGACACAACACCCTAGCATATACTCATACATTAATGAGTGCTAACCCATCAACGCATAAGCCTATCATGCTCTTCCAATGGTCCCGAACTTCAACTCCCTTGAAGAGTACATTCGGTGCCGGAACTAAACGCATCAGAAACTCAAGCAAGGCTTGTTCATGTTTATACAATTTATTAGATCATAAATCAAGGTTTAAAGCTCAACACATAGCTTAAAACAACATCCTCACCAAAACCATGTCTAATGCGTTTGCATTGGTTGGAATGCGTGTGCATTCATTGTCTAGAAACTTGCTGGAAGTCTCTGTCCGGCCAATACGTGCGTATTGCATGAGCTGGGAACATCCTGAAACAACCTGAAGCAACAATGCGTGCGCATTCTGGGGAATGCGTGTGCATTGCACCTGATACAAAAAGACTCCTACAACCTGAACAACGAATGCGCGCGCATTGATCTGAATGCGTGCACATTCGACCTGCAGAAATAAAACCATACAATCCTGTAACAGGAATGCGTGCGCATTCGACCTCAAAAACCGTAAACTCGACTTTTCATCCACTTAACGATTTCCAATCTGATTTCAACACAAATAACATCGAATTAAACTCAGGAAAACATAGAGAAACGTATCTTCATCAACCATATCATCTCATGATCCTTAAACAACAAAAGGACACGATTTCTAGCATCTAAACACCATAAAGATCTAAACCTTATAAACCATAATCAAAATTATAAGAAGAGTCTCTTACGTGTTTGCAATCCAAACCAAACCAATGATCTCAAAAAGACTGCAATACCTCCAAAAAGCTTGCTATCAAAATGATGTCCTTCTCACGACGATTCCAAAACTCTACTTTGATCTGAAAATGGTTTGGAAACACTTTAGAATATTGAAGAACTCTCCTAGCCTTTTTATCCCTCTCTCCCACGTTGCAAAGAGCGTACAAACTTTTCTAAAAACTGTTTAGGTTATGGGAATAACTGAGTGTATTTTTTCTTAAATACATATTCCCAATTATTTTCCTTTTCCTTAATTACCATTAAATCAGAATTTCCTTAACATACATATATATATATATATACATATATATATATAGGGATTGAAAATAATATATATATATATATATATATATATATATATATATATATATAATAGTAGAAAACCCGTGCGATGCACGGAATTGTGTAAAATTAAACATGTTATAAAAATTGTATCGGTATGTAGATGATAATTTTTAATGATGACTTGAGGGTGAATAAAGAAAAAATATCAGTGTATGCTTGAAGTTATCTTACCAAAGAGAAACACCGAAAAATAGCATTTAGAGCTCATATGCTTGAAGTTATCAAGAACTGGCTGATATTTTGGTCTCTGCTGTACAAAAGTCATGCCCACTTATAAACCTTTATTTCCCTGATTAATTGCTGCGGAAAAGTCGTGGCTTAATGTGCTGGTAGCTATGTTGTAGACACGTATTATAAGCTCTAAAAGTGAATAAGGAAAGGGTAAGCTATTGAGTAATGGGGATCGTGAGTGTGATTCGAAAATGAATATGATGTAGTAAAACTTCTTGTACATAATTGTAAAACTAACGAAACATTTACGACTGAAAGTAAACCAACTCTGGTTAGGATGATCCAACTGCACCCGCCGGCCTCCGTCACCATTCCGATAAAAAGATACCGAATATTGGAAATTAAAAGTTTCAATACAACATTCAAATTGCAAGTAATACAAAAAAGTTGTAAGGAGATAAACAAAGAAATCATCTATTACCCTTACTTTGATCTTTGATAAACATCAATTAAACATTATCCTGCAGAAAAAAATAAAATAAAATTGTGATTATCAATATATGTAATCATATTTACCTCCCATCATAGTTCTTCATAGTTGTGTCTGCAAAAATTACCATTCGGGTTTAAAAGTTCGTTGACACAGGCTAAAAAGTTCTATAAGCGTGAAGGAAAATTATACAAAAATACAAAACTAAATAGAAGAGCCTTACGGGATTTACAAAACTATCAGCAAATTTTTGTTTCTTTGTGCAGCATATTGATGGTAAATCCAATGGATCGTCATACAAAAAAAAGATAAAAAAATAAATAATTCAATCAAAGCCCTAGAAATAAGAGATAAGAACAAAAACATAAAATAGTAGACCTCAAAAAAGAAAAAAGCAGAAAGGTTGCCATCAATACAGACGACACTAAAGGGATGAACATGGCTGTACTCGAAAAGATTCTTGAAGGTTCTGCCTGTTAGGAAAAATATGTAACAAAAAACATATGAATCTATTCAGGATTATAATTCCTGTGAATTAAATGTGAAGAACAAAAAAAAATAATCAAAGCCCTAGAAAAAGAAGATAAGAACAAAAAAATAAAATAGTAGAAGAATTCCTCAAATAACAAAACAGCAGAAAGGTTACCACCAATATAGGCGACGATGAAGGGCTAAAAACGGTTGACGGCAAAAGAGGTTTGAAGGTTTTCCCTGTCAGAAAAAATATTAAAAAAAGGTTTGAAAGTTCTCATGTCCGAAAAAAAAATGAAACAAAAAACATATGAATCTGTTCAAAAATATTTCCTCTGAATTAAATGTGAAAAAGTTGTGAAATAACAAAGTTGAAGTCTTAGTTTTCACAATCAGGCATTTAGGTATATCAATTATCTGGGTGTAGCAACAATGGTTCTTGTTAACAACAATGGGATGTAACTCAACCTGTAGCTCGGAAGAACATGAATCCCAGAACCTTACCTTATCTAGCTAAAAGCGTTCTTCATCGGCTAAATATTGAATGAAATAATTAATTCCTTGAATCATCCAAAATACACAAACTTTGTAGTTAACAACAACAAAAAACACAGATTTATGCAAACTGCAAAAGCAAGTAGAGGAGGTAAAACGGAAGGAGAATCAAAGCAACACATAAAGCAAATACAATCGGTATGCATCCCAAAAAAATTAGATGACCGAAATAAAGCAAAACAAACAAAAATCAAAGCTGCCTATTGAATTCATACCTTTAACCCGAAGGAATTTAGACGGTCAATTTATTTCCTGCAATGATAATCCCACATAGATAATCCAAGATTCAGTTCAAATTCTCAATGAAATCACACAACAACAATTCAATAAGACCCAAACTTGATTCATCATAGATGGATTGCTGGTGATTTATCTTCTTCGAAACCATATACAAAAGACACCATTCGTTTGAGTATAGAAAAGAAAGTATAGCTCTTGTCTTAGCACGAATTGGCCGTCCTACAACAGCATTAAACCTCAATAACAACAATAGCAGTAAGAACAGAGAACTGAATAAATTTTGCAGATAGGACCTAAATCTTGGATTCCTGATGAATTCATCGTTCCTGCCAAATCACCTTGATCTGGTAACCATTAGAAAAGAAACACAATTTAAAAAATATAAAATTCGCAAAACAAACCATTCAAGCCAAAACAAATAGAAAAATTAAATTGGTAGTTAAATCTCAAGATTTCCTTACATACTTGAACGGATGATGAAACAAATTGACGCAAACCACTCCTCAGCGATTTGGAAGAATATTACATTATCAGCAGTGATTGAATTGTTAGGCAACATACTTGAATGGCTGCCTTTACAGTAACTCGACCAGATTCATCCCAAGAAGTGTGCTACATTGCAATGCTTACTCTTCAACCAGATTCATGTTCAAGATTATCCATAATTCGATCCATAAAAAATAAAGATCCATGTTCAAGATTTACAACCATAAAAAATAAAAACAAAAATAAAAAAATCACCTAAATTTTGTCGAATAATTCACAATTCAGCCCAAATTCAGCTAAATCAACCTAAAATTGATCGAACCCACATTCAGAATTATGAAAAAGAAGTGATTGTGTTTGAAGAGAAAAATAAGAGACTTTTGAGGCTATAAGAAGATGGTGGGAGTTGTTGGTTATGTCTGGAAAAATAATGGGGTAGTGGAAGTTGGAGGTTAGGGATAGTGGGGGAGTTAATATGCGCAGAGATTTTTTGTATTTTAATTTTTTTAAGGTCGGGTTTTTTTTTTTTAAGGTTGTGGGTTGTTTAAGGGCTGAAAACCGGGTATGGGTCGGGTCAATTGGCCTATTGCGGGTCAATTGGCAGTTATTCACTCGATATATATATATATATATATATATATATATATATATATATATATATATATATATATATATATATATATATATATATATTTATAAAACTTAAATCCTCAAAAGAAATAAAGAATATGATATTTCGTTTTCGCAAGATGACACGTCTGCCCTTTCCCGAAAATCGGATTATTACATTGTTCTTAAGCGGTGCAATTACGGTGTGTTGATAATTTTTAATGGGAATCTTTATTCGCACCACAGTTGTTCTACCACTACACCACTCTACTTTTTACACCACACCAAAATAACAAAATATACTTTTGTACCACATTGAATCTCAAACACTTTACATTCTTTATTTACACCACATTTTCTACCTTTACACCACACTTTTATACTCCTTCCACACCAATTATTTTTTATTACATATTGGTCCCTAAATTAAAACTACCTTACATCCCACACCCCTACATACACACCCATCTTCTTCATCCTAAATCTTCATATTCATCACCAACAATTCATCATATTCATCACACAAATCTTTTGCAAAATCTTCACAAATTCATTATCTTCATCATATTCTTAATTTTCATCATCTTTTTTTCTTCACCATCTTCTTCATCTTCCCATCTTCCTCATCACCCACCATCATTTTTTCTTCAGAATCATCCACATCATCATTTAAGTCGAATCTCACCAAAATAAACGAAAAAGCCTCTTTGAAAGTTGTGAATCAAGGTTTGGATGGATCAAACAATGGAATCAAAAAGCCCCAATTGAAGAAATTGGGGTTCCAAGCAAAATGAATGAGAATGTAAATTTGAAATTCACCAATCCACTTCCAAATCCAAATTTTTTATGATTTAATTCTCTAATCCACTTCTAATCGTGATTTAATTCTCCAATCCACTTTCAAATTCAATTCTTTACGATCCAATGTTGTTCATAACCCTATTTCAATCTTCAAAATTTGTATTTTGAAAGTTTATTAAGAAAATAGAAATATGGGTTTGGTGATATGAAAATGGGTTTGGATTTGAAGATGAAGAAGATAGAAAATGGGTTTGGTGATAGGCAAATAGATTTGGGTTTGATGATGAAGATTAAGAAGATAGAAAAATGGGTTTAGTGATAGGAAAATGAGTTTGAGTTTGAAGATGAAAAATATAGAAAAATGGGTTTGGTGATAGGAAAATTGATTTGAGTTTGAAGATTAAGATGAAAAAAATGAAGAAGATAGAAAAAGTGGGGTTGGTGATAGGAAAATGGGTTCGGGTTTGGGTTTGAAGAAGAAGATGAAGAAAATTGATGATAGAAAAATGTGTTTGATGATATATAGGAAAATTGATTTGGGTTTGAAGAAGAAGATGAAGAGCATGAAGAAGATGTAAAAGATATAAAAATGAATTTGGTGATAAGAAAATTGATTTGGGTTTGAAGTTAAAGATGGAGATGAAGATGGAGATGGAGATGAAGATGGAGATGAAGAAGATGGAGATGAAGATGAAGATGAAGAAGAGTTTTGTTTTTTTGTAAATTTTAAAAGTTTTGTGGAAGTTGTGATATTATAAAATTTTGGTGATAGTAAAAAATGATTGGCGATAGTCTTCTTTTTTTTTTTAACTTTGTAGAAAAAAATGTGGTGTAGAGGTAGATGTGTGGTGCAACAAGTAGTTGTTACATTTTTAATTTAGGTGTTGTGCAATGATAGATTTAGTGTGGTGCGAATAAAGGCTCCCTTTTTAATTACACATTTTACTGTTTTGTGAAATTTAAGTTCTACTGTAATTGATGAATTTTTAATTTGACCGAAATACGTGTGTTGTACCTAAAATATTGGAAATATTGTGTTGCCAGAGCAACTACTCACGTCGTTTGCGTCAGCGAGTTGCTCACAGAATAATTGGTCCACTTTATTGTTTGATACAGGTACAATAAATATGGTTTTTATTTCCCTCATTGGAGCCGTCTCCCTCTTGTTAGGGTTTTCTCACCTGGTGCCTTCCCTTCTCTGAAGTTAATTACGCAGCGTCTCTTGGAGCACACAGGTCGATTCTTTGTTGCGATGGAGATGGAAGCGGCGGAAGAGCTATTGAACGCCCTCTCTCTGACCGAGGGCGAAGCAGTGCGTTGTCAGTTGCCGGCACGGGTACTCCGGCCATCGGAAGAGGTTCAGGCCCGTAGTATTCTCTGCAAATCGTTTTCCTCAAAGGATGTGGCAGCTCAGAATTTGAAGGCAGCCATGACTCGTTCATGGAAAACAGCAAATTTTAAGGTGGTTCGGTTGCGTCGAAACATTTTTCAGTGTGTCTTTGTTTGGGAACGTGATCGGGCTTTTGCTCTCTCTACTGGACCTTGGAACTTTGATGGGTATTTGCTAGCTGTGGAGGCATGGGCTGTGGATGGGGCTTCGAGGGAGGGGTTTTCTAGCAGGCAAGATTTTTATGAATGTGTGGACATGTTGCCGCTGCCTTTCTGTACAAAGGAGGTTGGGAATTATTTGATGAGTTTCTTTGAAGGGTGTTAGGAAGGGCAACTACGCGTAGTTCAAAGAACAGGTTTGCGGAGCTTTAGGTTTAGGGTGGCGGCTAATATTGATGAACCCTTGAGGCGTTGTGTATGTCTTTCTGAGGAGAATGGAGTTGAGGTGTGAGGACGAGTGATGTACGAGCAACTGCCATATCATTGCTATAATTGTAGGATGTTGTACCATACTCTTCGTGCATGCCCGAAGCTTACCCATGAACTTTCGGTAGAGCAGCAACAACGCCTACCGTACAGGACTTGGCTTAACTCCAATAGTCGTACGCAGCTTCTTGAGACGTTGGGAGAGGAAGGGGATGGAGTTGGGGTCAGTCGTAGGGGAGAGAATGGGGATGCAGGTGGAGGTGCACAAGGGTTTTTACAACTCGAGGCGTCAACAGGTGAGGAGACGTCTCGGGCCATGGTCCCTTTTGAACCTATTGCTCACGATATTAGAGCTCAACATGACGTGGAGATGGAGGGCGTACTAGAGCCGGTTGCTCCAGGTTCTAGTGGGTTGGTGGTGATGCCGGAGCTAGTTTTTCGGGGAGAGATGCCGATGTTGAGGGAAGCACAGGTGATTCAACGTTTGCGAGTGTCGGACTATTGTCGTCTAGCACGTGCTAGGGGTAGTTTACCCACATCTTCTTTGGGGCCGTTGGTTATGGGGAAGCGCAAGGCTGATGTGGAGATTGATGTGGGGATTGAGATGACGAGGCTTTGTCCCGGTTAGATTGGGGCCACTCGTTGATTTGCCATTAGTGGAGTCTGCCGAGGAGCAGGCCCACCCGGTGCCATGAATATCTTATGTTGGAACTGCTGGGGGCTCGGCCAGCCCCGTGCAGTCAATACTTTAAAGGGCCTTGTAAATAAATATTTACTGTCTCTTTTATTTCTGTCTCGGATTTTATCAATGAAAACAACAAGTAATAAATTTATAAATCCGGTATACCCCAAGTGTGGGGATCGTAGCATAGCGATTAATACCGGAGTCGATCTCAGGGAATCGGGGTATCTAGTTCATTAATTTTCCTAAGATTGTTACCATTATTATTAAAACCTAAAATAACAAAACGAAAATTAAACTGGACAGAGGATTGTCAGTCTAAAGACAGGAAAGATCGTTGCGAACATAACTAAACTATAAACGAGAAAAACAATAAAACTAGTAAAACCATGACAATGACTATGGTGATTCAACAAAGAACAAGCGATGATCCACCATCCCGCAACCCTCGCTTTTTTCTAAGATTATCTTATGATGATTTAATAAAATGTGATTCACCTATCAAAGGTATGAACTCCTAATCTCTTAGAAAAGTTCGCCTATCAATCTTTTATCTCTCGATCTTAAAGATTAACGCTTTCAAACCAAGGTGCAAGATTTATTCAATCTAATAATCTAGATATTCAACCTAATCAACTCTCGTTACTTATAGGTTGAAATCAATCTCTATGGTGATCTAGGTTTACTCACATAGTAAACATCAATAGCAAAACATCTCTCGATATAAATTTGCATAACACATAATCATAGAAAAGAAACAACTTAATTAAAACTCACAAAATCATCCAAAGGAAGAAATAAAAAACGCTGAGAAAAGTTTCACACGCTTGCCCCAAGTTTGATCGGCTTCAAGCCATCCTCATGAATCGAACAAGAAAAACGAAACAAAATAAAAAACCTAATCTAACCCTCGGTCGACCAAGCACCAAGGCTTGGCCCACCGAGCACAACTCGGCTTCAGAATTTAGGGTTTTCTGTGGCTACTGTAATGTGTGTATGATGTTGATTAGGGTTGAAATAATGCGGCTATATATAGAAAACTAGGTCGGTTTCAGCATGGCGGCCGTGGACGCCCGTCTGGATGAGTGGACGCACGTCCAGTCTTCAGTAAAATCTTCGAATCGGGCCGAGTCACGTCAGACGCCCGTCCTTAGTAAACTTGGACGCTCAGTCATCAGATTTGTCAAAACTCTGAATCAAACTTCTTCAACACGGACGCCCGTCTAGATTTTCAAACGCCCGTCCAGATGGACGGGACTTCAAACGCACGTTCAGTTAACATCTCAGCTTCCTGAATCCAATTGCTCCTCTGGACGCCAGTTCAGATATTTGGACGCTCGTCCAATCCCTTTTCTTTCCAAATTCATCTTGATCTTCATTCCAACTTCATCTCTATCTCTTTCCTTCCATGCAAATCATCACTTGAACAACTTTTAAGCTCCTTTCATCCCTCTCCATGACATGTAAATGTACCTTCAAAACCATAAGAACACGCAAAGTGTAAAACCATAGATAATTACCAATAAAATCACGAAATTAGCTCAAGTTTACACTTAAAGACTTTTAAAACTCATCTGCTCAATAATTCGGTTAAACCCTTAATTTCTATGCAAATTATACAAATATGGAGGAAATCATTATAAAATATAACGTTATAAATCGCATAAAATCACCCTTAACAATTTCTGTCTGAAACAAAGTTAAGTGAAAATTGATTTGAGTACGTTCAATTCGTTGTTCTTTATGTTACAGTAGTGCACTGGTTGTAGGTAACGCGGGGGCGAGTGGGGGGTTTGCTCTATTGTGGAACTATGATATGGATGTTTTTAAAGCTACTTACAATTCAAGCCACATTGACCCAACTATCCGTAGTTCTTCTGGCATTATCTGGCGATTTACAGGGTTCTATGGCAATCTAGTGGTACGTGAGAGGGAGCATTCTCGGGATCTGTTGAGGTGTCGGCGTGATAGGGTGGTGCTCCCATGGGTTCTTGCGGGAGACTTTAATGAGGTTTTGTTGCGTACAGAGTAGGAAGGCCTGCACATGCGGCCATATCCATAGATTGCGGCCTTCCAGCTTGCATTATTGGACTGTGATTTATCTGATTTAGGGTCTGTTGGAGCGCCTTTACGTGGTATAAGCGCTCGGAGGCTACGGCGACGCGGGTTCGTTTGGATAGGGGTGTGGCTAATTTGGAGTGGTGGAACCTTTTTCCACAGCACTCAGTGTACCATTTGTCTAGTTCTCATTCGGATCATGTTCATATACTGCTGTCCGCGGTTAACCCCTTTGTTCGAGGCCAGTTTAGATGGCGTCCGATTCCCCGATATGACCCTTTATGGATTTGGGATGAGGAGTTTGCAGAGTATTTTCGTAATTCTTGGTAGATGGGAGTTGTTACGGGGCCGTCCTCGCTAGTAGGGCAGGTAACGCATGTTCGCCAGGAACTGCGTCAGTGGATTTCACATAGACATGGGCAGCCGGGGAAACGTATTGCGGAAAAGGAAAAGGAATTGCGCTAGCTGCGGGAGTCTCCGGGATACACCGTTCAACAGGAACGGGTTATACTGTAAAAAATTGATCAGTGGCAGACAATGGAAGAGGAATATTGGCGCCAGCGGGGTCGCAGTGAATGGTTGGCTATGACAGATCGGAATACACGGTACTTCCATCATAAGGCAGCCTCGCGATGAAAACGCAACACCATACATGTGTTACATGATGCCAATGGGGTGCCGTGGTAGGAGCCGGAGGACATGGAGAGTGTGGCAGAGGATTATTTTAGGGGCATTTATTCTTCTAATGGGGCGCATATCGATCTGGAGGGATTGCAGTTCGCCGAGCTTGACACTGGACAACAGCACGGATTAGCTGTGTCTTTCATGCGTGAGGAGATCTGTGTTGCATTGAAACAACTGCTAGGCCGGAAATCACCAGGGCCGGATTGGATGAATGTGATTTTCTTGCAAAATTTTTGGGGGATTGTGGGAGATGACGTTGTGGCCGTAGTATTGGATGTCCTGAACAATGGGGCCCCGTTAGGTATGATTAATGAGACTTTTATAGCTTTGCTCCCTAAAGTAGCTACTCCTACAGTCATGACAGAGTTTCGTCTGATTGCACTGTGCAACTCTATCTATAAACTTATCTCTCGGGTAGTTATTAATCGGTTGAAGAGGGTGATCGGGAATGTTATTTCAAGTAACCAGAGTGCTTTTGTGTCTGGCCGTCTCATCACGGATAACGCAATCATTGCTTTTGAAAGCTTCCACTCTCTTTGGGCTGGTAGGCAGGGTTGTCATAATCACGCGGCGCTAAAGTTGGACATGGCTAAGGCTTTTGATCGGGTCGAGTGGAAGTACCTCTAGAGTGTTATAGACCGTATGCGCTTCCCTGCACCCTTTATTGATTTGGTCTGTAGGTGTGTCACGAGTGTTTCTTTCCGGGTCTTATCAATAGGAAGCCGAGTCAGCGGATTCTGCCCACCAGGGGCATTCGGCAGGGTGACCCGTTATCATCTTTCCTCTTCATTATCTATGCGGAGGGGCTTACGGCTTTGTTGGATGACTGTGTGCACAGGGGTCGCTCCGGGGTATTGATGAGAGATAAATTTATGATCGTTTTTATGATATTTCGCCCCATTTCTGATACCATTTTGAGCATTATTATATCAAATCAAGTCAAAATTACTAAGTTTTATTCAAATGTATAATTAGTAGTTATTATATAAATTATCATATTTTTATAAGTTTTTTTATTAGTTTTTGTACCGGTTTAGTAACCGGAGTGTCGTGTCAGATTTACGTTTGGTATTTTGGTGGTTCATTGCGGGATTATACATTGACCAAGATTCCACGTAACGACATGTTTTGAGTCTAAAAGAGGTGTTTAGAGGGTTAGAAGAAGATGCCACAAGCTTACGAGTTCAAATGGATCAAATTATCTTACATACTTAAAACCGTAATTTATTTTCGACGGAGATTTGACCCAGCTTAGAGGCATTTTCAGGGGATGACTTCTTAATGAAAGTTGTAGATCTTCACATAAGCTTTCCAACTCACTTTGAATTACGTCAATTGGAGGTCTACAACTCAAATAGTGGTCAATTGACTAATCGATTCGGATTAGTAAAAATCCCGAAATATCTTCGTAATACGAATGGCTCATCAAAACGACATTTTCTCGAAGAAGTTTCCTTCATAAAAGTTGTAGATCTTCAAGAAAGCTTTCCAATGGATTTTGAATCAAGTCAATCGGACTTCTACAACTCAAATGGTGGTCAAGTGGCTAATTGATTTGTATTCGGGAAAATCCCGAAAAAACGTTCGTAAGGAACACGAGGTACTCAAAAGGCGTTTTCGAAGAAGAGTCCTTCATGAAAGTTGAAGAGTTTTCCGAGATCTTATTTATGACATTTGGATCATAATTTTTGGAGGTCTACAACTCGAGATATGAATTTTAGAAGTTTAATATATAAATTTCTCCATTTGCATGTGATCGGTAATGATTAGTAATGATGATAAGTTCGGATCGATCCGGCACCAATCCGGATCGATCCGGCCTCAACATTTCCTATATATATCGAGCATCGGCAGCAGCCCCCTTGCCCCTTTCTTTTCTTTCCTCTTTTTCTTCTCGTCTATGTTCTTTTCTTTATTTCTTTTTTATTTTATTTTTATATTTTATTTTGAAGATCATATATATATATATAGATATGTATGTTCTATGTATGAATATATATATGATATATATATCTAGATCTAGATTTCTATTTCATCTCGTTTCTTCTTTTTATTTTTATTTCGGGGCCCGTATATACATATATATGTCTATGTATGTATGTATATATGTTTTTCACATATATAAATAAAATGGTTATAGTATCGTTTCAATGGCGGAATAATTATCGAAGATTGTTGATTTCGAAGCTTTGGCATGTTAGAACCGGTGGAAACGACCCCGATTCGATAGTCATAACCGGTAATATATTCTAAAATTGTTATGTTTATTATTTCTATTTCTATTTATATATGATATTAAACTAAAAATATATCTAGCCAAGATATGAATCGAATTAGTTAATCTTTTGGTAAAATGAATGATCGACTCGGTAATAATGATTAAAATCAATTATGATGAATCTCTTTCTTTCGCGCTTAATGAAACGTTAAAATTGAAAGACCGGAGGGTAAAATTGGCCAAGTGAAAACGTGACAACGGAACCCGTTTCCTACCCGGGGGCGCATTTGTCTTGGGAAAGATAAATTTTATTGACATTTGTACTCGAGATCGTAATAATGTTAAATCATCGGTTTAATTGAAACTTAAACCGGAAAGTTGAATCGTCCGGCTTTGACAACCGGAGCCTTTTAAATAAAATTGACCGTTTGACGAACGGAATGACTCCTTTTTATCTAAAGGTAGATTTGTACTCGGGACCCGTTCGAAAAACCGTAACGAGTTGTGGACCTTGGACCGATGCAATGGACATATGACAATTTCATACGCTCGTGTGAGGAGGAGTTGTCTAGCTTAGAGTACACCGATTCATATATAATTTACACCTTGAATAAAGGAAGATCTCGTCTCATTTATTTCTACTAAAAGATATTGATTCAAGAAAGTATTCTTGGCTAGATCCAAAAATATATATATTATCTATTTTTATATTTATATATTTATTTACTCGTTTACTAACATCTAACTACTAACTAATCTAACCCAGGAAAACCGATAAAACCGCGACTTAGATCGAGTTAATAATAGCTTCTTGGTGTTTAACCCCACTTAAAAGAATTACCATGTTTTCCCTGAGGAATACGACCTGACTCACCAGACTAGCACTACAATTTGACCCGGTACACTGCCGGTTAGGATCTGTATAGCCTAGGTAATGTCCGTCAGCTTTCTGGCGCCGTTTCCAAGGTTAGGTTTAGGCGGTGTCAGCATTTTGGCGCCGTTGCCGGGGAAAACGTCGCTAATTTCTTTCTTTGTGTCTAGGGTTACTACTTGTATTAGCTCAAAATTCTCGAGGATAAGTCAACACTCTTCTTATCACATTTCTATTTTTATTTTCCGTTGGTATCTACCTTCTTTTAGTTACCAATTTTCTTCTTCTACCAAATTCGAGTTATTTTCTATTTTCGATAGTAGAAAGTAAACGTGGTCATAACAGCCGAGGATAAGTCAATACATTTCTCAATCTCATTTGTATTTTTATTTTCATTGGTACCTACCTATTTGGTAAGATATCAATTTTTTTATAAAAATACTCGATAAATACCGAGTGGCTTCGGTAATTACCGAGAGAGAGAGAAAAAAAAAAACCGAAAAAAAAAAAAAAAAAAAAAAACTACTCGGTAAATATCGAGTGGATTCGGTAATTACCGAGGAGAAAAAAAAATGTGGTTTTTTTTATCGATTTTGTGTTATTTTCTATTCGATATTTTCTATTCCACAAGAATTGTCAAATCGAGTTACGAAAATGGTCGAAACCGTTGGTGAAACACCTGAACAAGGGATTGCTCATGCTCAAGGGTATGGCCAAAACCTTAATCGAATTTACCTCAACCTAATAAACGAGAATCGAATAATAGAAATAATCGAATCGGAATAAGCATAATCGTAATAATCGAAACCACCTAACCCGAGACCTATATGTGATCGGACCGTAAGAAGGTACCGATTATTATTAATCCAATTCGTTTACCCAATAAAGGAGCAAATAATTTCGAAATAAAATCTCATCTTTTTGGTTTAATTGACACAAGAGCCCAATTTCTAGGAGAGGATGATGAGGATCCACGTCATCACCTCTATCTTTTCGAAGAATTGTGTAATACAGCCAAAAGTCATGGTGCTCATCGGGAATTAACGAGGATGTCTATGTTTCCTTTTTCTTTAAAAGGAAGAGCACGAGATTGGTTTTTGTCACTTCCACATCATTCATTGACTAGTTGGGAGGATATTCAAACCGAGTTCTTAAAGCAATATTTTACTCCTGGTAGAAAATTGGAATTAATAGTCGAAATTGCCAACTTTAAACAAGGATCTGAAGAAATGCTTGGGAATGCTTGGGAAAGATTTAAAAAATTATTAAGAGCTTGTCCCGATCATGGTTATTCCTTAGATATGCAAATCCAACTTTTCTGTCGTAAATTAAGGAAAGACTCACGTGCAGATGTAGATCATGCATGTGGTGGTTCGTTAATGATGAGTGAAGCCCAAATAGTTTACGATGCTATAGAAAAGATTTCCAAAAATAATCGTATGTGGGAAACCGGTTCTAGCACAAGAAAAGTAGTTTTTGCGGGAGAATGTACATCGAATGCGGAAGTTCTTGCACACTTGGAGAATTTGAGTAGGAAATTTGACGGCTTATTAGAGAATAAAAATGTAAACTCGAAAATATCATACCAAATGACTACTCAAATCATGATAATGTGTCATTAGGGATGGAAGAACCAAAAGGATATTCAAGGGAAAAGGTGAGTTTTTTACAAAGATAGGAATTTGAACAATGCGTATTCAAACTCGTTTAATGCTATTAGAAGAGATCACCCTACTTTTCATTGGTCCGAAAACCCCTAGTAAGCAAGGACAACCACCGTATCCAATCCAATATAAGAATCCAAATCTAGTTTATCAAGGAGATACCTCGAATCAGAATCTACAATCATTACCTAGATCGTATCCACAATATACCACTCAAAGCATACCAGTAACTCAGAGTTCAACTCAACTTGAAGGAGTTGATAAATGGGAGAAATTAATCGAAAATCGATGGGTATGATGTCAACTCAAGCTCAAAATATGGAAACCATGATGACTTCTATATGTACAGTCACTAAGGATATGAGTACGTTGAAAACATCTATAAGTGGACATGATACCGAATGAGAATCGTAGAAGCTTCATTGAGGAATTTGGAATATCATTTGAGTAGAGAAGAGGAACGTAAAAACAATAAACCTCCGGAGAGACCGCCAAGTAATACCGAAAGAAACCCGGGAGAGGTAAATGTTGTTATTACTAGAAGTAGAAGAATCGTGGAAGTAATGGATTAGAAAACATCGGAATTAATGAAGTAGAGGATGATTTAGATGGTAAATTTGAAAATGATATGGAAAATAAACCGGAATTCACTAAAGAGGAAGAGGACATTATTGAAGATTTCCTAAGACAGAACAGATATATTGAACCTGAAAATGAGGAATGGGTCAAGATTCCTAGAATATTGAAAAACCCAAGAATGAGTAGGACCTTGACCAATGATCATGTTGAGAATGAATCAAGTTTGGAAAGGCCAATTCAAACCAAACCTTATCCGGCTCAATCCAAATTCATCTCGGTTCAACCAGATAGGGCATCACCACATCCACTGCATATTTTGAAGAAAAATGTACTGAATGATGACACACAATGTCCTCAAAAGGCACAATCATTCAAGGAAGCTTTACCATCTTCGTTTAACGATGAGAAGTATGCATGTTTTCTCGACACTTTTCGGTGCTTAAATATTAATATCCCTTTCATCGATGTTTGTAAGGGAGAGTTTAGTTTTGGAGTTAATCATGAGAGCGTTGTCTTCAACATTTACATTTCATTGAAATATCCATGCATTACACTAGAATCTAGTTCTTGTGTGTACACTTTGTGTCCCCTTGTTGTGGATCGTACTAACACGCGGGTAATTGAAGAAGATGACTTTAGCAATAATGTGAAAGCTCGCAAACCGAAAGCTCGAAAATCAAAGGAAAAGTTCAAGAATCGTGTGGATTGGTGGAAATTGTCTAACCTCTCGTTGGAAACCGGTATTGAAGAAGAATGCGGTGCGTGAGGATGACCCACCACCGTGCCTTAGAAAACTAAAGCACGGTAAAGTCCGGCTATAGACTATAAATGTAGTCAATGACGGGTACTATCCTTCCTTTTTACTCCTTAAGCATTTATTTTTAGTGGATTATGTGCTTAATTGTTACGTGCTTTTGTGAGTAATTGTTAGAAGTATCCCGTTTTGTTTAGTATATTATATTAGTTAATCATTATCATTTTGGTCGAGCAAACGACGTTAACCAAAAGCGCTACCGGGAGGCGCCCGTAAAAATGTTAAATATAATAATTACTCATACTTTGGATGATACTTTGCTAATACTTCGGATTGATTTTCATTTTGTTTCACCAAGTCTTAGGATGAATGTTTGAATGACATTAAACGGGAACGATTAGGTGGTTATCCGAAAATCCCGATGGAAAAAAGAGAAAATTCAAATGCATCATTTCTTAGACTAAGGTTGTTAGAACGATTTGAAATAACCCTTGAGGATCCGGGTATAAAAGACTCGAGTTAATACTTTGTCGCATATTCATATCATGATCTAGTCTCGTTTTAAATTTCAAATAATGTGTGACATGTATTAGTTCAAATACTATGGAATTGTGGAGGTCATAACTTTAACCCACCCACCCACCCTTTCATATAATCCGAGTTTTTGTTTTGACTTGTTTTAGTGCACCATTGCTTTCCCAACAACTTATTTACACTCACTTTACATTGAGGACAATGTAAGTTCGTAAGTGGGGAGTGGAGTCGTTGGTCTAGCAATGGCATTAATGTTTATTTTGTATCAATAAATCTCTTAGTTTTCGTTATTTTTCGAGCATTATTTAGTTGATTAAAATAAATTGTATAAGGTATATATTTCATGTATTTGAAGATATAATGATCAATTTGGATGTGTATAACCAACGTGAACCGTAAGTGCATTGTAATTCCAAATATATTTGTGTAACATGAATTCCTTCACGTAAGCCTTTGATATTGAAACGAAAATTTTAAACTGTATCCATTCAGTATCCTAGTGGTTATTCTAGAGAGATTTGCAGTAACTTAGTACCTAACTTTTGAACGTGTACTGTGAATATCTGAAGGTTTGAATGTGATAGAAAGGATATAAGTTAAAAAAAAAAAACCAAATTAAGATGAACTATATATATGTCGGTTGTAGCTACCAATGATTTGAGTTCAGTAGGGCGTTATCACGAAACGTCCTATATCACTATGAGGTTTAAAAGCTCCCGACTGCCTGATGATAGTAGTCCAGCTAGGGTGTTATCACGAAACGTCCTATTGCTGGGAATGAAGGCATATGCTACACATGTGAAAAAAAAAAGAAAAAAAAAAAAGAAGTTAGATAGGTATTAATGTATTCGATCTCACCTCATGACGCTTGCAAGATAGTCGATTTTGGCAATGAGTTCGGATATGTTGGTATTCTATGAAAAAAAAATTTAAGCATGGTTGAAAACTTAGTTATCTTCTGACTATCCCCAGTATAAACTGAATGATATGCTTTAGGGATTATCCTAATAAGTACACGGGAGAACTTTGTGTGGAACTCGTTACTACTTATACCTAGGAAAGTCATTAGGGGGTGTCGAATGGATATTTGTGTGTTTTGCTTGATTTATTCAAGAGATGATAGTGGAAATTGAAAAGGCTTGTCACACACACACTCGTTATACATTTATATTGAGGTTAACGCCTGGTTGTAATTCTATACGGTTGCAACATCCGGTTGTCTCTTATATCTTCTATCTTCATGAATTTATCTCTTATTCATTTTGTTTTATCGCTTGTTTTGATCGAGGACGACCAAAAGCTAAGTAGGGGGTTGTGATGAGAGATAAATTTATGATCATTTTATGATATTTACCCCATTTCTGATACCATTTTGAGCATTATTATATCAAATCAAGTCAAAATTACTAAGTTTTATTCAAATGTATAAGTAGTAGTTATTATATAAATTATCATATTTTTATAAGTTTTTTTATTAGTTTTTGTACCGGTTTAGTAACCGGAGTGTCGTGTCGGATTTACGTTTGGTATTTTGGTGGTTCATTGCAGGATTATATATTGACCAAGATTCCACGTAACTACATGTTTTGAGCCTTAAAAGAGGTGTTTAGAGGGTTAGAAGAAGGTGCCACAAGCTTACGAGTTCAAACGGAGCAAATTTTCCTAAGTACTTAAACCGTAATTTATTTTCGATGGAGATTTGACCCAGCTTAGAGGCATTTTCAGGGGATGACTTCTTAATGAAAGTTGTAGATCTTCACATAAGCTTTCCAACGCACTTTGAATCACATCAATTGGAGGTCTACAACTCAAATAGTAGTCAAGTGACTAACCGTTTCGGATTAGTAAAAATCCCGAAATATCTTCGTAATACGAATGGCTCATCAAAACGACATTTTCTGAAGAAGTTTCCTTCATAAAAGTTGTAGATCTTCAAGAAAGCTTTCCAATGGATTTTGAATCAAGTCAATCGGACTTCTACAACTCAAATGGTGGTCAAGTGGCTAATTGATTTGTATTAGGGAAAATGTCGCAAAACGACACGTAATGGGAATGGTCCATCAAAAAGGCGTTTTCTGAAGAAGAGTCCTTCATGAAAGTTGAAGAGTTTTCCGAGATCTTATTTATGACATTTGGATCATAATTTTTGGAGGTCTACAACTCGAGATATGTATTTTAGAAGTTTAATATATAAATTTCTCCGCTGCATGTGATCAGTAATGATTAGTAATGATGATAAGTTCGGATCGATCCGGCACCAATCTGGATCGATCCGGCCTCAACATTTCCTATATATATCAGAGCATCAGCAGCAGCCCCCTCTGCCCCTCTTTTCTTTTCCTCTTTTCTGCTTCTCGTCTATGTTCTTTTCTTTCTTTCTTTTTTATTTTTATTTTATATTTTATTTTGAAGATCATATATATATATATAGATATGTATGTTCTATGTATGAATATATATATGATATATATATCTAGATCTAGATTTCTATTTCATCTCGTTTCTTCTTTTATTTTTATTTCAGGGCCCGTATATACATATATATGTCTATGTATGTATGTATATATGTTTTTCACATATATAAATAAAATGGTTATAGTATCGTCGTAATGGCGGAATAATTATCGAAGATTGTTGATTTCGAAGCTTTGGCATGTTAGATCCGGTGGAAACGACCCCGATTCGATAGTCATAACCGGTAATATATTCTAAAATTGTTATGTTTATTATTTCTATTTCTATTTATATATGATATTAAACTAAAAATATATCTAGCCAAGATATGAATCGAATTAGTTAATCTTTTGGTAAAATGAATGATCGACTCGGTAATAATGATTAAAATCAATTATGATGAATCTCTTTCTTTCGCGCTTAATGAAACGTTAAAATTGAAAGACCGGAGGGTAAAATTGGCCGAGTGAAAACGTGACAACGGAACCCGCTTTCCTACCCGGGGGCGATTTGTCTTGGGAAAGATAAATTTTATTGACATTTGTACTCGAGATCGTAATAATGTTAAATCATCGGTTTAATTGAAACTTAAACCGGAAAGTTGAATCGTCCGGCTTTGACAACCGGAGCCTTTTAAATAAAATTGACCGTTTGACGAACGGAATGACTCCTTTTTATCTAAAGGTAGATTTGTACTCGGGACCTGTTCGAAAAACCGTAACGATTGTGGACCTTGGACCGATGCAATGGACATATGACAATTTCATACGCTCGTGTGAGGAGGAGTTGTCTAGCTTAGGAGTACACCGATTCATATATAATTTACACCTTGAATAAAGGAAGATCCGTCTCATTTATTTCTACTAAAAGATATTGATTCGGTAAAGTATTCTTGGCTAGATCCAAAAATATATATATTATCTATTTTTATATTTATATATTTATTTCTCGCTTTACTAACAATCTAACTACTAACATAATCTAACCCGGAAAAAGTAAAAGCCGCGACTTAGATCGAGTTAATAATAGCTTCTTGGTGTTTAACCCCACTTAAAAGAATTACCATGTTTTCCCTGAGGAATACGACCTGACTCACCAGACTAGCACTACAATTTGACCCGGTACACTGCCGGTTAGGATCTGTATAGCCTAGGTAATGTCCGTCAGCTTTCTGGCGCCATTTCCAAGGTTAGGTTTAGGTCTGTCAGGTATTCGGTTTGGGAGGGCGGCCGAAGTCACTATCTCCCGCCTGCTGTTTGGTGATGATTGTATGGTCTTATTCGAGTTGTTGGATGGGGTGACGGAGACGTTGGTGGTCTTGTTTTCTAGGTACGGGGCTCTATCTAGACATGCAATCAATTTCCATAAATCTAGCTTGTATTTCTCGGAGGCGGTTTCCTTAGAGCAGTGGGAAGCGGTTTCTGATATACTCCAGATTCCCTTGGGTGATGGGTCTGGCAAGTATCTGGGGTTGCCATTTGTGGTTGGTAAGAACAAGCGTCAGGTCTTTGAGTTTCTGCTGGATAAGATATGTAAGAAGTTGGCGGGCTGGAAGGACAAGTTGCTTTCCCCAGTAGGGAAGAAGGTCTTCATTAAATCGGCGTTACTGGCCATTCCCACTTATATCATGCAGTGCTTCAAAATTCCCATTACTTTGATTCAGGATCTAGAAAAAGCGAACATGGGATTTCTTTTGGGGTGACAAGGAGTCGCGGCGTCGGATCCATTGGAAGAGGTTGGAGGCATGTTGTTTGCCAAATAACCTGGGTGGTCTGGGCTTTCGAGATCTAGAATGCTTTAACTTGGCCTTGCTGGCCAAACAGTCGTGGCGGATTATGACCACTTGTTGGACTTATTTTTTAGTTTTGATGATGAGTGCCAGACTAGCTGTTATAGTGCAAAGGCAAAAAGATGTCTAGATCAAATATATAGGTTTATTAGAGTTTGATTCATAAATAGGTTTGATCAAACAAGCACTGTAATGGTCAGCTGAGCTTTATCAGTAGACTAGTCATTATCGTAGGGTAGATAGGTCGGTAGACTAGTCAGGAACCTGCTGAAGACTGAAGACTGAAGGCCGAGGGCTCAAACTCGATTCTGAAGGCTAAGGGATCAAACTTAGTAATTAAAGTCAAGGATATGGAATCGAATTTAGGCAAGTCTCGTGATGACCTAAAGCGATTACATATACCTTGTGTACAAGGTCTAAGTTCCATAAGTTGAATGATGTTTGGAAATTGGTTATATTCAAAAAGGTGTAATCTAACTTCACAAATAAAAGTTAGATAAAAGAAGTCAGCTGCATTGTATTTTATACACAGCAAATTGGAGTTCAGCAGACTGACATGTATCACAGCAGACTGATGAACCTGCTGATGAAATACCTCGGGTAATTCAAGATTACATTGGAAGATTACATTGAAAATGACAGCCAACTACCTCTGATTTATCAAACAAATCAAGGGCTGAGATTAAACAGACGTTGGGATGATTCAGATTATTATCCAATGGATACAAGTCAAAGGGTGGACAGACTGCACTGTCAAAAAGGAATTCTGACAGTGTCAGTCCTATGAATAGTGACAGAATGCAAATCAGATGGGACAAAAACAAGGAACGGTTACATTTGAATTTCAAACACAAGTCACATGTTCTCCTACCTATAAATAGAGGACTTTCAACTCAGAAACATGATGATGAATTTTGATAAACTTTGAAGAGATATTTTTCTGAGCTGAAAAACACCCTGCTGAACCTACTGAACTTAAAGCTACTGATCCAGAGAAATTCTTCAAGTGTATTCTACATTCAAGCTACATCAAGCATACACACTTGAAGACTGCAAGCTGCTGATTATATCATCCTAATCAAGTTGCTGCAACTGAATCATTTACTTGATTCAATCTTTATTTTATAAAGAACCTGCTGAAGACAGTGAAGCACTTTGGTGTGAAAGATCGTTGTTTGTGGTGGAGAGTGGTGAAGAGGCAATCCTACCCTTCAAGGACCAGTGGAAGACTCAGGAGCAGCAATCCTACCTGTTCCCAGTTTTCAGTTTGTGAAGCCATAGTTATTGGTGAAGGACAAGCAACTTAGGAATCTTTGTAACAGCCTACATCAAAGATCTCTAGTGAATTTCCTCCAACATCACAGGAGAAGAGTGGACTGACAGGATTACACCACCTGGAACCACTATAAAAACTGCCTACTTACTTTCAGCATTTACATTCTACACCTAGTTTATTTTACACATCAATCTACTGAATCTAGCAACTGAAATCACACACTTGCACTATTGAGTATCTAATACTTAGTATCATATTTAACAACAAGTATCAAGGCTTAATTTTGATATAATTCCGCTGCACAAATTCAGCAAACTCAACCTGTCGGTAGGACTATCGTTTATCGCCGGAGCTGCGAAGTCTCGATAGACTATGCGAAGTATCGCAGTCGCCGAAGTTGCAGAATTTGTTAACTCCAAAGTTTTAAGTGGTAAGTTTATTCACCCCCCCTCTAAACTTAACCAAAGCCTTTTCAAGGGACCAACAATTGGTATCGAGCAAAGTGCTTCGTTCAAGTAATCCTACTTGTTGTGCTTGTGAAAATTCTTTGAAACTTTCTTTCAAGTTACTGATTTTCAAAGACTTGCATCATGGACAACACCCAGTATGCTAGAACTATGCTGATGTGTTCTCTTGATAGATTTGATGAGTATAAACGTCGAATGCAGGCATACCTTGCCGCAACTCATGATGAGATGATGGATGTACTAACTGATGGACCACTGGAGATTACCAAGGCAATAACAGTGGGTGATACAACTGAGTACATTCCTAAACCAAAAAGAGAATGGAATGCAGAAGATAGAAAAAGAGCAAACCTCAACAACATTGCTATTGATATGATTTATAGAACTTTGGATAGCAATATGTACATGAAGGTTAAAGATTGCAAAACTGCAAAGGAACTTTGGGACAAGATACATTTGATCTGTGAAGGCACTGATACAATAAAGAAGAATAAAATCAGTGTGGCCAGAAAGAGGTTCCAAAAGTTCAAGATGCGGCCAAATGAAACCATTGAGCAAATGGAATCAAGATTCAATGCAATCCTGGATGAACTTACCCTGTTAAGTGTAAGTTATTCAAAAGAAGAAATAAACACCAAAATCTTGGAGGCTCTACCTGCAAAAGATGTTTGGAAAATGAAGGTGACTGCAATAGAAGAAATGAGAAAGTTGCATGAAGAAGACACCTTCAAGTTGTTTTCAGATCTCAAGGCTTATGAATTTAGCAAAAATCTTGTACCTGAGACTGAAAAGGAAGAGCCAAAGACCACTGCATTGGCTGCTTCACATCAAGAAGAAACATCAGGAGGACAAGATGATCTGCTGGATGAGATGCAGGAGCAGATTGCCCTACTGAGCAAGAAAATCAGGATGATGAAAACTGGAAAGGCCCCTGTAACGCCCCGTTCCCGGATACCGAGTCCTTACCCGGAAATAGAACGTTCGGCACGTATAATATAAAATAAATTCTATATTATACGTAAGCCTCTACTACGTCGTATCGAGTTTCGCATTTTCGGAAGCTAAAAGACTCGGGTATATAGTTTTTTTTGTACATGATAAGAATGGAAACACAACCATACTAAAGATAGAAGAGATATCTTACAACCACGATATATAAACTTTACAACAGTACGATGTCTTAAAAGATAAACAACTAGTATCTTGCAATAATTCAAAGAAGTACAACAAGTCTTGAAATGGAATTGCAACATAATTTTTGAAGGAAATAACATAGTCTAGAAATAACAAAAGAACAATATAACAAAGATCAAAGGTCGTCTTCAAAATCCTCGTCGAACTCTGGGCGGTTCAACCTCGTTCATCTTCTCAATCCCCAAACACAACAAACATGCATTTGAGGTAAGTACAAACGTACTTAGCAAGAAACGAAGCTATTGCATTAACTAGATTTCACAAAGAAAGGTTTACATTGTTATTAAGTTATCTTTATTTGACCGACTCAATTCTAGGGTTCACTTCATGCTCATCAACATGTTGTGACTAAACGTTTCTAGCTTAACTCAAGTTTGTTACACCGGCATTCAAGGGCACTACGCATGGTGCTACCCGCCATGAGGTATCGTTTGCAACCTATTAGTGGATCACACCAATAGCCACGGGTTAAGACCCGATAGTATACACGTTCGGCGAAGTCACTCTACCATTTAGCCGTTTATAGGCCAGTAGAGTTATTCACTTTATCTGACCGCCCACACATCGCGATATAGGCAAGTGCCTTACCAAGAATGTTACGATGTTTAGTCTTTTACTACACACTTATGTAAATTATTAATCATTAACTAGCCACCTAAGTATTTTCAAGGTAATAGCTCACTTAACAACTCTACTCCCTCTCTTAGACTCTAGACACAACATCCTAAACACGTACACAGACATTGATGAATACTAATTCATCAAAGCACAAGCCATTCATACCCTTCCGACGGTCCCGAACTTCAACTCTATGGAAGAGTACATTCGGTGCCGGAACTAAACGCATCAGAAGCTTAATCAAGGCTTGTTCATGTTCATTTAGTGTTATTAGATCAAGGGGTAACAATTAGAAATCATCTCGTAGCTTAAAACACACAAAAATAACACTTAGACAGTATTGGGGGGCGCCAACACCTTTGGCGTGCGCCAAAACTGCTTCAGAGACTTCATTAAACTCTCTGTTCAGGTCTCGGGGGTGCCAAAGTCTTTGGCATGCGCCAAAATGCACCAGAAAGCTCACAGAACTCACTGGTTTAGGTTTGGGGCGCGCCAAAACTGGGCAAAACTGCACAAAACACAGTTTTCTGCACTCTATCGATTTCTACTCAAACCCAACCAAGTTTAACATCATTCTAAACCTCATAACAGCAGAAAATCTTTACTTCAACACCTCATATCATCAAGCAATTGCAAGATCACATTTAAGCATGATTTCAACATCAAAACACCCCAAAATAAAACCAGAACTTCACCAAATCATAACTAACACAATAGGGAAGATTTCCTTACTTGATCAAGGCACTACTCCAAGAAAAACTCCAGAAACTTTGCAGGCCCTTCTCAAACTCCAACAAAAACCTATTTAATCCACAACCAATCCAAGAACTAGTTAGGATTAAGGTTTCTAACTACTCAAAACTACGAAATACACAACTTTCTTCAACCAAACATGGTCAAAACGTGATGAATCCAAGATTAGGGCTATTTTCATACCTTGATGAAATCTCGGAAATCTTAGTATCGAAACGATCCTTGCCTTCTCACGATGCTCCTGCTATAGATGAATCTGAAAACGGAGTAGTAATGAGCAATGAATTTGAAGAAGTCTCTTTTTCTTCTTCCTTTGATCTCAAACTCAGAATTAGAGCGTTTAAGTTTTCTGATAAATTTCTAATTAGTGGGGAGGTTATTTCCCAAATAAAACCTCCCACTAATTAATAGTCATTAAACACTCTAAATTCCCCTTATTTACAATTCCTGCCCCAAAGAAGAATATATATATATATTCGAAAAATATATATATAATTATATACTTATATTAAATTCTAAACTTTAATTCCATAAAAAGATAAACATAATATTTCGTTCTCGCAAAATGACACGTCTGCCCTTTCCCGAGAATCGGAATATTACAGCCCCTTCAAGAAATTTCAATAAGAGGCCCACTGAAAGAAAGAAAGAAGAATCAAAGAAAGATAATGACTATCTGTGCTTTAATTGCAAGAAACCAGGACACTTCAAACCTGACTGTCCTGAGTTAAAACAAAGTAAGGAACCTGATTATCTTTGCTTCAACTGCAAGAAGCCTGGACACTTTAGACCTGATTGTCCAGACCTACCGAAGACCAAGAGTCAACAAAGAAGATATGGCAAGAAGGCTATGGTTGCAGAAGATGAATCGGGGTATGAAGTGGAATCGAAAAAGGAAATGAATCGATGACACAAAGCACTGGTTGCTGAGATGGAAGATTATGCTTTGATGGCCAATATGGATGAAACCGAGGAGGTATACAATACCGTATCCATAAACACCCGCCGGAAGTGATTGTGAATCAACCCGTGGTTCAAATCCTAGGAATTCGACAACAATGAGACTTTGGATGCCATCCTTAATCAATCGAGGATAATACAATCTGGTTATGAGATTGTGAAGGTCGAAAAAGAAGCTCTTGAATTGGAAGTTGGAAGATTGAAAGCTAAATTAAGGGTTCTCAAAGGTAAAGGAAAAGATGTTGGACGAGAATCAAGCATAAGCTCCGCCGATCATTCGCAGCCTCTCGAATCCGTCGAACCATCTTGTTCCTCTGCTGCATACAAATCTGGAAAGCCTTATGGTGATATAACAGGGCTTGGATTTGGAACTCAACAATCCAAAAAGAGTGGATCCAGTAAAGTTACTGAACCTAGTACCAGAATTGGTCCTAAGTTTGTACCTGCACAAAATCTAACTCCAAGTAAGGTTGCTGAGGCAGCAAAACCTACTGAAAACACTTCAAGGAAGCTAAATCAGAAGTCAAAGAAGTCAACAGCTCTTAACAAAAAGAATGAATCCAAAAATAGGACTGCTGTGCCTTCTAAGACTGCTGATAGCAGACCTGCTGCCAAGTCTGCTGGACCACAGAAGGGTAAGAAACATAAATATTCCAAGGATAAGAATCCTAAACCCAAAAATGTTAATCATTTAAGGGATACTTATCTCAGGGGGAAAGGTAGACTGTTCCCTACTGATGATGATTGGAATACTCCTATACTTACTGTTAGAAACAACAAGTATAACCATGCTGCTAGGGTAAAACCTAAGCAATGGAATCAGCAAAGGACTTAGCAGAGGACTTATAAAAGGCCTCAGCAGGGACCTCAGCAGACTCCATATTACAGGGCTATTCCTAACAGACAGCAAACAAATGGTTATACTAATGCTTTTAACAACAAAAGTCACCTCAAACAGCATTATAAACCAAAAGGCCAGAAAACATATGTGAATCCTACACTACCTACTGTTAGAACCTATGGATGTGTGGAATACATGTATGAACCAAAGTATGACACTTTTAGGAGAAGACCTTATGGAAACTTACCAAAAGTCATGCTTACCACCGACCACTATGGACCCAAACAGGTTTGGGTACCTAAAATGCATTAACTTTGTTTTGTAGGGTGTCCGGTACTTTGGTGGATGTTCCGGACACATGACAAAGAATAAGCACCGTTTAACAAACTTTGTGGCAAAAGATGGTCCAAGGGTGAATTTTGGCAACAAGAATACACCCGGATATACAAGAGGATATGGCACACTTGTGAGAAATGGACTTACAATAAAAAATGTTGCATATGTGGAAGGACCGGACTACAACTTGCCGAGCACCGGACAATTCGTGACATGGGATACAAAGTCACTTTTGACAAAAACAATTGTATTGTCATTAGTGAAAGAGGTGATCAAGTTGTACTTGTACCGGTAGAAGACAACAAAACATGTATGTTGTGGATTGGTCTACCGCAGTTCCAAATTCCCCAAAACTCGCAAAAAAAAACCGATTGTGCATACCAAGTCCGAACTCAATTGGTTATGGCACAAGAAGTTGAATCACTTAAACTTTGATGATATCAATCGGTTGGTGAAGAAGAAGAAGCCGGTGATTGGTTTACCCGAGATCACATTCAAGAAGGATGCTATATGTGATGCATGTCAATAGTGGTAAACAGATAAAATCAAGCTTCAAGTCAAAAACCAAACAATCAACTAATAGAGTGTTGGAGTTGATGCATATGGATCTATTTGGACCAATAACTCCAACAAGTGTAACAGGAAAGAAGTACACCTTAGTGGTTGTGGATGATTATTCAAGATACACTTGGGTAGTTTTTATGAACAAGAAAAGTGAAACACTCCAAAGCATGCCTAATCTTTTGAAGAGATTACAAAATGAGAAAAGTTTAACAGTAATAAAAATAAGATCAGATCAGGGTACCGAATTTCTCAACAAAGTAATAAGAGAATACTGTGAACAGAATGGTGTACTACACCAACTTGCTGCTGCTGGTACACCTTAGCAAAATGGGGTTGCTGAAAGAAGAAACAGGACTTTAAAGGAAGCAGGAAGAACAATGATCTGTGAAGCATTGCTACCTGAAAGATATTGGGCTGAAGCAGTCAATACAGCATGCTATACACAAAACAGAACATCAGTAAACAAGAAGCTACGGAAGACACCTTATGAGGTTTGGAATGGAAGGAAACCTAACATATCCTATTTCCATCCATTTGGAAGCAAGTGTTTTATCCTAAATCACAAAGTTCATTTGAAAACATTCCAACCAAAATCGATGAAGGAATTTTCTTGGGATATTCTTCGCCGCAAGGCATTCGTGGTGTCGAACAAGAGGTCACTGAAACATGAAGAAACAATCCATGTTGTGTTTGATGAACCTAAGTTTACTGGTATGGAAGATGAAGATTGTGAAATTGCTGAGAATCAAAAAGTCACTGATCCAGATTGTGTTGAAGTTTTGGAAAGATTCAATGACTTAAAAGTTTCGACATCGCCCTCGCCGAACACCCCGCCGGTAATGTTACCGATGCAACAACCGAAGCAGCTCAAGGATCCGCCGAACCCCGTAGAAGAAGCTACAAGCAGACCCTACTGAAGATGAGGTTCCTGATAATCAAAATAACCAAAATCCACAATGGTTAAGGAATCACCCTGCTGAACAAGTTATTGGCAATGTACAAGCAAGGTGTGAGGACTAAGACAACCGGAAGCTATGTTTACTTGTTTTTTTTTTATCTCAAATGGAACCTAAAGTTGTTGAAGAAGCAATTTCAGATCCAGATTGGATAATTGCTATGCAAGAAGAATTAAATGAATTTGAAAGAAATCAAGTTTGGACACTAGTTGAAAGGCCAAGTCATGCAAATATCATTGGTACTAAATGGGTATACGTAAATAAACTTGATGAATCCGGTACCATTGTAAGGAATAAGGCCGACTAGTTGCAAAAGGCTATTCTCAAGCGAAGGAATAGATTTTGATGAAACTTATGCACCCGTTGCAAGATTGGAAGCTATCGATTATTCTTGGCACATGCCGCATATAAGAACTTCAAAGTATATCAAATGGATGTCAAAAGTGCATTTTTGAATGGCAATCTAGAGGAGGAAGTGTATGTACAGCAACCTCCTGGATTTGAAGTTAAAGATCAAAAAGATAAAGTGTATAGACTCAACAAAGCACTTTATTGATTGAAGCAAGCACCAAGAGCATGGTATGAGACTCTATCTCAATTCTTGGTGGATAATGGTTTTACAAAAGGCACCATTGACAAGACACTTTTCAGAATCAGTGAAGGGGACAGCACCCTGCTGGTACAGATCTATGTTGATGACATAATCTTTGGTTCTGAAAATGATTTACTTTGTGAAAAGTTTGCAAATCTAATGAAGAGCAAATTCCAAATGAGTATTATGGGAGAAATGAATTACTTCTTGGGATTGCAAGTTAAACAAATGAAAGATGGAATATTAATTCATCAAACCAAGTATACCAAGGAATTGCTGAAGAAGTTTGGTATGGAAAATAGCACTAAAAATTCAACTCCTATGAGTACAAATATCATATTGGATGAAGATAAAGAAGGCAAAGATGTTGATCAGACCTTATACAGAAGGATGATAGGCGTCATTGTACCTTATCGCCAAACAGACTCGATATATCCTTTGTTGTAGGTGTTTGTGCAAGATTTCAATCTAAACCTAAAGAAAGTCATTTAGGTGCAGTCAAAAGAATTCTCAAGTACCTAAAAGAGACTTTGGGAGTAGGGATATGGTATTCCAAGGATGGAAGCTTCAAAGTTATATCCTACTCAGATTCTGATTATGCCTGGATGCAAAATTGATAGAAAAAGCACCTCAGGAACCCGTCAATTAATGGGAAATAGACTGGTATCCCGGTTTAGCAAGAAACAGAATTCTATATCAACTTCCACTGCTGAGGCTGAGTATATAGCTGCTGGAAGTTGCTATGCACAAGTATTATGGCTAAGACAACAATTAAGGGATTATGGAATTGAAGAAAAGGAAATTCCAATTATGTGTGACAACACAAGTGCAATTGCAATCACAGAAAATCCTGTTTTGCATTCAAGAACCATGTATATTGATGTGAGACATCATTTTATAAGAGATCATGTTGAAAAGAAAGATGTGGTGGTTCTATACATCCCTACTGAAGATCAACTTGCTGATATCTTCACTAAACCACTTGACAGTGAAAGATTTGCTAAACTAAGGATCGAACTTGGAATTATCAAAGTTGATCGATAATCGCAGTGTACCGGAATTCACCAAGGGGATTAGTCTTTGCTATGTTGGGTGAGCTCACTTAGCAGACTAGTCATTGGCATCAACAATTCCATGTACTTATGTTTGGACAATTGAGAAAATGAGGTTGCCAAGGGGATTGGTCTTTGTCATTTTGGGTGAGCTCACTTGATGATCGTCATTGGTATTAAACTTCATATTGTATTATCAATTGAACAAAATTAGAAGAAATCAAGGATCAAGATAGTCACTTTGTCGCCAGTACCTCGAAGCTTCGCATCGCCAGACCGCCGAGCCCACCCTGCTGAGGACTACCCTGCTGAATGGAACGTTACACAGTCAAAGCTCTTAAAGTCAAAAAGCAGATTGGCGGGATATTTATTTTATCCTTTATAACCGCAGTTAACATTATCCAACGGTTACAAACGTTATGGAAGAGTAATGGGCCACGTGTCAAGACTGAATTTATTCAGATTAATCGTGGTCAGCATCAATGTTCGTGCAATGACAGTTGCAACCACTCACTGTCTATATATTCAGACTGTTACACAGCAGATTCTCTACTTGCAAAATCTGCTTTGTCACTGCGAATTTTACACTGTGTGAACACAGATTTGAGAAAATATCTTCTTCATCTTATTTTCTCATAACAATGGCCGAAAAGATTGATGTTCAGATCGAATCAAGCCAAAGTGTTAGAGGCTATGTTGTTGATGCAAACCAAACAGAGCTGGCCATCAACATTGGTCGAAGAATAAGAAGGTTTGCTGGCTTGGAAAACAAACTCAATATTAGATTGGAAACAATCTCATATACAAATGTTGTGGATTTCTGGAAACACATGGTTGTGGAAGAAGGAAGCGTATCATTCAAAACAACTGTGAATGCTGAGGAGATTGAAGTTTCCCCAAGTCTACTGAGGGAAGTTTTTGGTTTTGAAGAAATGGTGGATGGTCTAGTAAATCCTGAAGCAATGGGATTGGACAAGATGGCGTTTGTTGATCAAATCAAAACAAATGAAGCCACCAAATCGTTCCGTGCATCAACTCGCAGACATATTGGCAATGAGTACAACCCGCCGAGCAAACTCATTGCAAAGAACATACTAGGACTCGGTTGGAAGTATGGATACTCTATCAGGACCCAAGATAGAGCTGATGATAATCATCTACAGGAGCATGAAGTTTGATTAGGCTGGCTATTTCATTCATTACATGAAGAAGGTAGCCAAGGAAGAAAAAGAAGGAAAGAGGAAATCCAAGGCCCTGCCCTTAGGATTAATGGTTCAGACCCTGCTGAATCACTTGGGGGTTCCTGACATAGAACCTGAGAAGATAAATCACCCGATACAAGAAAGAGATTAATCATGCAATTCCCGGTCCGGATGATGATGAAGAGGTTGTTTGCGAAGCCGCCGATGATGGTAATGGTGGAGATGATGGTGATGCTGGTGGTGAGCAGGTCAAGCAAACTAAAAATAAACCTGTTAAACCTGCTGCACCAAAGAAAGCTGCTAAGAAAAGAAAGGGTGCAGAAACAAGGAAGATAACTGAGGTATTAAAGCCTTCAAAAAGAACAAGGAAGCAAACAGCACAGACTGCTGAGTCTGCTGAGGGTTCAGTGGAGGTTACTGACCCTGCTGTTGCTGCAAGAAAAACTGTTATTGAAATCTTGAGGGAACAACAGAAAGAAGATAGTAGAAAGAGGAAGTCTACTGTGGTTGAAAAAGATGATGAGCCACTTTCCAAGAGGATGAAAGAAATCACCCACAAAAAAGAAACATGGAAAGGGGAAAGAACTGAAAAACTTGGAGGCTCAAAGAGTCCAAGAGGAAGCATCAGTAGAAGAGGAAGAAGAGGCTATTGAGGCTAAGCCCTTGACTATCATCAAGCCTGTGGAGATTACTGACTTCTCACCTGAAGAGGTTGTCAAGTCTATTGAAGCTGGACAGGTTGTTGTTGAGCAATCTGTTGGAGATATACAGCAGTCTACTGACCCTGAGCCTGCTGTAGTATCTACTGAAGACCCACAGCAAACCACTGAACATGAACCTGCTGTGGTAGTTGAAGACTTGGTTGAAGACCCTGCAAGTGTTTCAAGAACTCAGGGGGAAGAGCGGGCCGTCGCTAACCCCGCCGATGAGCATGTAAGTCGGGGGAACCAAGTATTGTACGGATGGAAGTAGTAGGTACCAATACACAACCTCAAAGCAACCTACCGACTTTGAGGCATCCGTTGAAGAAACTTTGAATCGCCTTGCTTCGGGACCTTTGGAGGCCAACAAGGTACCGGAAGAGCTCCCAAAGGATCATTCTTACCCTATGAAAAACATGAGAAGAAGAGGAAAGAGGGGTATGTTGATCCAAAAATCCTGCTGGTGGCTGATTACTTTCAATGGAAGTTTGGATTTTATAAGAAGCAAAAGCCAGCTGCTGAGCCTATGACAGATTTTGAGGAATGAGCTTTTGAAAAGTTGGGAGTGGAAAACTTGTTGGATCTGGTTGATACCACCTTGCTGCAATCAAGGCTGATGGATTTGTTTGATGATCAACAGAAAGAATAGGGTATCAAGTTTAGGGATCCAAGAGATGGCAATGATGACTCATCCTCATCATCAGATTCTAGAGGAGATTTTCCCTCTGGACCAGGAGGAACCAGTGGGACTGCACTGTTGAAAGAACCACCTGTACAATAGTCCACTGATACTGGTAAGTCTGCTGAGGGCCAGCAGACTGGAGAGATGGATGAGGATCTACAGGATCTCACCATGGATGATCTAGAAGCATTAATCAATGATGGAGTCAATTTTAGTGCTAGTAGGCTAGATGATGAACCAAATACATTCCATGTTGTAGAGCCTACTGCACAACTGAAGCTCAGCAGAGTGCTGGTTTGGTTGAAGAGAAGGCCACTGATCACAATGAACCCAGTGCCAGTTCAGAGGAATCAAATCAATATCAACACTGGATTGACACTGAGGCTGTACTAACCAAAACAGCAAACCTGCTGAGAGGGATCACGGATTTGGAATCATTTCAATAAGAAAACATGGACATATTTCCAGATCAAGTGATTGCGGCGTTTATTGCACCTGATCCAAGAGTTGAAGAGGATGTACAAGGTTGCTGTGTCACAAACAGCACCTGGACACAGGTTGGAACAGGAGGTACAGGATGCTGAGTCTCAAACAGCACCTGGACAAAGGTTGGAACAAACTTTGGGTTTGGAGGAAACCTCTGTTGCTGAAGAGGCTGCTGTAGTGGAGCCTACTGGAGATAAGACCACTGAAGGGAAGGATGGTCGCGACCGTCGTTAATATGGATGAGCAATGGCCGGACTATGACTTCAGTGATGAGGAGTTTCAAATGCCTGAAGAAGAAGATGTTAATGTTGATCCCCAACAGGCATTTGTACCTATTTTTGAGGAACTCGCCATTGATCCTATTCTGGAGGAATATCAAGGACCTAACCCTGCTGGACTGGATAGGAGTTGGGCAATGGTTATGAGCAATCAGAGGCCACAGTATAATGTGGAAGAGCCTGCTGATAGTACTGGTGGAAGAATGACTGGAGGAGTGCTTGAGGAGGTCCTGCATGAGTTGAGGACTGTAAGGAATGACATGCAACAGTTAAGGACTCAACTGGACAGACAGGAAGAGAGATTTGAAGAACTCGATGAAAATGGTAAATGAAAACAGACAATCTACTAGTACAAGCTTGCTTCAAACTTCACATCTACTCAAAATGTTGTGAATGATCCGATACTAGATGTGAGGGGCATCGTGGTTGGAAATATCGCAAAAGATAAGTTTCGAAAGACCAATTTATTTCCATCCATCGAAACTTGACAACCTTGCCGTCGCACCCGAGCCGGCCGAGCTCGCTCGCCGCACAACAACCCGATGTGCCCGATCCTAAACTTACCGAGAGGATAACCCCGCCGGAGCAAACAATGCAAGAAAGGATCACACCATTGATACTAGGACCGAAATCATTGAAGGACAACCGAACAACCTAGTTATCACACAGAAAGTGTGCATGGCCTCGCCGTCCCGGTTTGTTGATGATGTCAATAAGGGGGAAGAGGCAACAGAAGCAAAAGAAGGCGCCGAATTTTTGCAAAGAAGAGATGGGAAGCCGATACTAATGCTTTCGGACAACCAAAGACTGCGTACTTCCACTCACTGATGAGCTTCTCCAACAATACAAGAAGGTATACAATAACAGACATAGACCCTATCATGACAAGGGATTTCATGAAGGTCTGAACTCATTTTTGGGACTTAAATTTTGGGAAGCAAGAGTCAGATCAATGAGGATCAAACACAGAGGTGGTAGAAGTGGCATTGGTATACCTACCACAAAGGCAAAGGACTCAGTGAATGAATTTAAAGAAGTGTATATGAGGTTAGGCTTCAGGGTAAGTCAAATATCCCTTACTCTACCTGAAGCATGGCATTGGTGGAAACAAGTAAATCCTCATATTGACTTCTCTCTGATTGAGAATGATTGGATGAGAGATATGGTAAGAGAAATCAGAGAATACCAAGAACAGGCTGAGAAAGCTAGAGAAGAAAGGGAAAGAAGACAATAGATCAGCATACTTTAACTTCATTATGTTTTTGCTGATTCTAGACTGTAATATCTTTGAACACTTGATTATAATGAAAGATGACTCTATTTGTTCTATTTTTGTTTTATATCTTTTTGCTTTGCTGTTAGGTGAGGGTATTGGCATCATCACCAAAAAGGGGGAAATTGTTGGACTTATTTTTTAGTTTTGATGATGAGTGCCAGACTAGCTGTTATAGTGCAAAGGCAAAAAGATGTCTAGATCAAATGTATAGGTTTATTAGAGTTTGATTCATAAATAGGTTTGATCAAACAAGCACCGTAATGGTCACCGAGCTTTATCGTAGACTAGTCATTATCGTAGGGTAGATAGGTCGTAGACTAGTGAGGAACCCGCTCGAAGACCGAAAGGCGAAGGCCGAGGGCTCAAACTCGATTACTGTAAGGCTAAGGGATCAAACTTAGTAATTAAAGTCAAGGATATGGAATCGAATTTAGGCAAGTCCGTGATGACCTAAATCGATTACATATACCTTGTGTACAAGGTCTAAGTTCCATAAGTTGAATGATGTTTGGAACTTGGTTATATTCAAAAAGGTGTAATCTAACTTCACAAATAAAAGTTAGATAAAAGAAGTCACCGCATTGTATTTTATACACGGCAAATTGGAGTTCAAATAGATCGACATGTATCACAAACAGATCGATGAACCCGCCGATGAAATACCTCGGGTAATTCAAGATTACATTGGAAGATTACATTGAAAATGACACCAACTACCTCTTGATTTATCAAACAAATCAAGGGCTGAGATTAAACAGACGTTGGGATGATTCAGATTATTATCCAATGGATACAAGTCAAAGGGTGGACAGACTGCATTGTCAAAAAGGAATTCTGATAGTGTCAGTCCTATGAATAGTGACAGAATGCAAATCAGATGGGAAAAAAACAAGGAACGGTTACATTTGAATTTCAAACACAAGTCACATGTTCTCCTACTTATAAATAGAGGACTTTCAACTCAGAAACATGATGATGAATTTTGATAAACTTTGAAGAGATATTTTTCTGAGCTGAAAAACACCCTGCTGAACCTACTGAACTTAAAGCTACTGATCCAGAGAAATTCTTCAAGTGTATTCTACATTCAAGCTACATCAAGCATACACACTTGAAGACCGCAAGCCGCCGATTATATCATCCTAATCAAGTCGCCGCAACCGAATCATTTACTTGATTCAATCTTTATTTTATAAAGAACCCGCCGAAGACAAGAAGCACTTTGGTGTGAAAGACTCGTTGTTTGTGGTGGAGTGGTGAAGAGGCAATCCTACCCTTCAAGGACCGGTGGAAGACTCGGGAGCAAAGAATCCTACATGTTCCCGGTTTTCGGTTGTGAAGCCATAGTTATTGGTGAAGGACAAGCAACTTAGGAATCTTTGTAACAGCTACATCAAAGATCTCTAGTGAATTTCCTCCAACATCATAGGAGAAGAGTGGACTGACAGGATTACTGTTCGCGGTTTTATGCAAAGCAAAAGATAACAAGTAATAAAATAAAACCGATGTCAGCCCCAAGTGCGAAGGCTCGCAGCTATAGTGGTGAAACCGGATCGTATCCGCAGGGACTTGTACGAAAAAGAGTTTTTGCCTTCGATTTCTTTTATGAAGTTGATGATTATGATCTCGGATTTTCAATTAACAAACTAAGGTAGCAAACGTGAAAAGAAAGACGATACGTGAAAATTTGTTTAAAGAAAGATTAAAATAACTAGAACACACCGTTGATCCACCACCCCACCGAAAATAACAAGAAAGACACATATTCATTCGTAAGTTCTTGGATTATTATCTGCTAAAGAGGCATTTTCCCTTTCGGTTCATCGCCTTTTAATTAGTTCACCACTCTCGGTACAACTAAAGCATTTACGGATCAAAGATATGGATATAAATCCTAATCTAATAACATTCACCCTCAACTTACGTATGTTGGAAGAATATTATCATTCTCCTTCACGGTAATCTACGAATTTATCAACTATCGTATCTAAATTCGATTAGCATGCAACATAAGTATAGATCATACAAATTGCACATAAACAATTCAAACATGAAGGAAGAACAAGAAACTCACTAGAATAAATGAAAACGAAATCCTTGTTTATTCCGGTGATGGTGGCTTCACAACGGTGGTTCTAGCCTCGAGACCTTAGCCGCTCATCTTTAGATTACAATTGTAGCGTTAGAGTCGTATTCCCCGGAAATAACAACTCCTCTACAACAACGATCCTCCCGTAATCTTTCCAAGCATCATAACGGTGCTTATATTACAACATTACATCGCATTATTCCGGCAGAGTGCCGTTTACAACATTTATTTAACTAAAAAACAACAAAAGAGACGATAGAGATCTATATAAGAGAGATATAAAGATAGGTGCAACTCCCCAAGCTTGCAATGAGCTTCTATTTATAGACCATACCACAAGGCCGGCGCGTGCCGGAGCACCACCGGCACGTGCCGGCTAAATAGTATATATTCTCTTGTTGTCGACCCACGTGCCGGTGTCGAGATATTTCGCAAGATCCGGCCTTCTCCGGCGCGTGCCGGCCATGCAACATATCGATGTTCGTAGAAACCTATCTCGAGCTGTAGACCTCGGATTGACATGATTTAATATTCGTTGGAAAGCTCTCTTGAAGATCTACAACTTTCATCAAGGACTTTTTCTCTGAAAATGCTTCTAAGTTAGGTCAAATGTCCGTTGAAGATGAGTTACGGTAGAAATACTAAGGACGAGTTGATCCGTTCGATCTCGTTTGCTTATGGCATAATCTTTTATCCCTTAAAAGATATGATTTAGGCCCCAAAACATGTCCTCTCTTGAGATCTCGATAAACGTATAATCCTTCAATAAGAGCAACAAAACACCAAACGTAAATCGACACTAAAACCCTTATTTATATCGTTTTTATAACTTATGCATTTAATTATAACTAACTATGATTTTTATAAGTTTTCAATGCATTTATATGAAATTATACTAAAATATCATAAAAAATAATAATAAAAAGTCTTATAATATAATCATATTTTTGTCATACATCAACTACTCCCCACTTAGCTTTTGGTCGTCCTCGAAAGCAAAATAAGCGATAATATATAAAAACTATAATAAAAATGATATACTTGGTAGATTAACTTTCAAGTTAGCAAAATATCATTTCAATATTATAAATATATTAAATATATCTTTCTTAGAATTAAACAAGATAAAAAGTGTATATAACATAGATAAATTATTTATCAAATATCATTTAAATGAAATTTTACATAATTTACTTAGTAAATATAATAAAAATTAAAATTATTCTCTAATCTTAACTTGTATGAAATAATTGGAATCAAGGACTTAGTATAACGATCAGGATCTGGGTGTTTGATCAAAAGGAAAAATAAAAAATTATCAAAAGAAGAAGATAAGTCGTACGTACTTAACTTTCATCTCAAAACCTTTTTTATCAAATTACAACCCAATATTATTTATTATTTTTTCAATCGTCGCGTCTCAAAAGTATAACACTCTCCCCAAACTTTAGAGGCAGTCACCCTGAGATCACTCAAACCCATACTGTCCAAGGTAAACCACACTCCCCAATTGGGGCAGTATCCAAATGGACTCGAGGTGATTTGTTTTTTTTTTTTTTTTAATTTATTTATTTTTTTTTTTTTTTTCATAGAATACTAACATATCCGAACTCATTGCCAGAATCGACTATCTTGCAAGCGTCATGAGGTGAGGTCAAATATATTAGCACTCGTCTAACTTTATTATGCCAAAAATCGTCATCCTTGGTCCGATTCCATATTCATACTTATTTCGAAAAGAAAATTATTCTAACATTTCATTATAAATATAAGCATATCCGTCTAATTTCAAATCAACAATACTCAATAATACTTATGTATAGTTACATATACTTAAAATCTTATAAAAATCTAAAATTGACATATATAATATAATCATAATACATCTAATCTATTTTACTTACTAAAACTTATTCTATCAAAATATATTAAATTTATTATATTAATTATATACTATCTTATTTCTACTTAGGAAAAATAAAACTAAGTGTTAAGCAATCAATATATTTATTATAGCGTTAATTTTTAATATTTTCAAAATTTTATAACTTACTCTACTCCCCACTTACGAATTGTCATTGACCTCGATGAATAATGAGTGGAATATAGTAGTTATAAAATGAAAATATGCACATAATCATATATATATATATATATATATATATATATATATATATATATATATATATATATATATATATATATATATATATATATATATAAATAGTATAAACGTTTAAAACCAAGACAACATATATAACCCTCCCCCACACTTAAGTTACATGATGTCCTCAGCATTTGTAAAATAAGAAAAACTTAGCTGTTTGTAATTCGAAGGTGGCAATTCTCGAAGTGGTCGCGAATCAGATCCAGAAATGCTTGATGAAAACAGTAGACTGTGGACCATCCACCGGTAATCTGATTTATCTAAAAGTTCACAATGGCTATCGCAAATATCCTGCACACCATGGAAAACAAGACGTACCTCGGGGATAGGGGCACAAAAATGATAGACAAGGCAATATCATGGAACAAAAACAGAAATAATGAAATGAAGTGAGTCTTTTATACCCAGATCCTAAAGGGTTTTGTCTAAACGTTATAACAACCTAAGTCCAAGAAATGAAGCATTTGAATTTTATCTTTGTTTTACCTTGGGATTTTTGGATAACCACCTAATCATTCCCTTTAAATGATATTCAAACATTCATCATGAAACTTAGTTGTGCTTAGTGTTAATCTTCCATACAGATTCTACATTTCATTAAGACTAGTCTTTATCCAAATTATTATTATTATTATTATTATTAACGGGGCGCCTCCCGGTAGCGCTTTTGGTTAACGTCGTTTGCTCGACTAATAAAAACACACAAGCAACTATTTAATTTCACATAGTTTTATTAAGGCGGGGTTGCCTCCCCCCAAGCGCTTTTGTTTTATGTCGTTGGCTCGACAACCCAAAAATTTTCAACCCGGGTCGAGGCCATTGAAGCCTCTCTCCGGACTCATTCTTGATTTCCTCGGGGTTAATAGTATGGATCCCACAAAAACAAAGTCTCGCCAATGTATTGGCCATATCGATAAACTTCGTATCCACTTTGTTCCTATGGTTCTTCTCTTTTTCTTTTTAGGTTTTAGTTCCACAAGCCGAGGTGTATCATCATAAATCACAACATCTTCAAAGAATTCACAGAGACGTAAATCATCGGGTGCCGAAAAATCGGAGCTAGCTTGACTAGGGATGTCGTTCAGATGGAAAACCACCGGTCGTTCCTTTTGTTGACCAATATAGTGTTTCAACCGATGACCATTCACTCGAATAACTCGCCCGTTTATTTTTCAATTCGATCGCTCCACTAGGGAAAACCCGAGAGATTTGAAAGGGGCCGGACCAACGGCGCGTAGCTTACCAGGAAACGAGATGTAACCTGGTATTATATAATAAAACCCATTCGCCCGCTTTGAATTCTCTATTCTTGATTTTCTTGTCGTGAAGCAATTTAGTCCTCTCCTTACTGATTCTCGAGCTCTCATAGGCCCGGAGTCCGAACTCATCAAGCTCCCGCAACCGCAACAATCGCTTTTCTCTACATAATTGACTATCAAAATTCAAGAATTTAATAGCCCGAACGCTTTGTGCTCAAGCTCGATTGGCGGTGTGGCGGCCTTGCCATAAACCATCCGAAACGGAGACGTGCCAATAGGAGTTTTGAAAGCGTCCCGTAAGCCGCGAGCACATCATCCAGTTTCGACTCCGTCCGTCCTATGAGAATTTACCGTCTTCTCAAGAATGCTTTTCAAGCTTCGGTTACTTACTTCAACTTGTCCACTCGTCCGAGGGTGATAGGGGTAGCAGCTTTGTGTTTTACCCCATATCGTTCTAAAATCTTTTCTAATGGAGTACCAGAAGTGAGTTCCCTCGTCACTGATGAGAGCCCGTGGACAGCCAAACCGTGTAAAAATATTTTTCCTCAGAAAGTTCTTGACCACCTTGTGGTCGTTCCGCGGTGTTGCTATCGCTTCCACCCACTTTGACACGTAGTCGACGCAGACTAGAATGTACTTGTTCCCATACGAGGATGGGAATGGTCCCATGAAGTCAATACCCCATACGTCGAAAACCTCGCATTCTTGGATAGGGTGGAGAGGCATGTCCATTCGCCGAGAAAGTTTACCGGTGCGCTGGCACCGGTCACACCCTTTTACAAAACTCTCTGTATCCTTAAAAATTGTCGGCCGGTAGAAGCCGGATCGAAAAATCTTCGCAGCTAGTCTTCCCGGCTCCATAATGACCTCCCACGGGTCCGCCATGGCATTGCTCCATAATGTCCCTCTCGCTCGATCTCGGGGACACACCTACGGAGTAATCCATCCTTGCGCGCTTGAAGAGAATTGGATCGTCCCACACATAATAGTTCAAATCCGAAAAGAATTTCTTCTTTTGCTGATATGTCAGGTCAGGGTCCAGATATCTGCCGCTCAAGAAGTTTGCAAAAGATGCAAACCAAGGAGAACCTTTTCCAGTACGGGCAGGAGTAACCTCGCACACATCAATAGTCATGAGTTGCTCAGTTGGAAAATCAATTCCAATCTCATCCGACTCTATCTGAGGATCAACGGTCAACCGAGACATATGGTCAGCTACCACATTCTCGCTACCCTTCTTGTCCCGGATATGAACATCAAACTCTTGTAAAATTAAGATCCATCTCAACAAACGAGGCTTGGCATCGGCCTTGTTTAACGATATTTCAATGCGTAATGGTCCGTCCGGACCGTAACTTCCGACCCAAGCAAGTAGCTTCTAAATTTATTCATGGCAAAAACTACTGCCAACAACTCCTTCTCAGTTGTTGCATAATTTACTGTGCCGGGTTTAAAGTGTGACTAGCGTAGTAGATGGGTTTGAACCCGCCGTACACTCTCTTGACCTAGCACCGTGCCGACTGCATAATTAGAGGCATCACACATAAGCTCGAAGGGAGCTTTCCAGTCGGGTGCTATAAGAATTGGCGAGGTAACCAACTTGTCTTTTAATTCTTTAAACGCTCTTTCACACTCAGGAGTGAAAACAAATTTCACATCTTCTCTTAAGAGAGTTGACAAAGGCTTGGCTATCTTAGAAAAGTCTTTTATGAACCGCCGATAAAAGCCGACATGACCCAGGAAACCTCTCACTTCTCTTACATTTTTGGGGTATGTCATTTTTTCAATAACTTCTACCTTTGCTTTGTCAACCTCAATACCTTCTTTGGACACCTTGTGTCCTAGAACAATTCCCTCTTCCACCATCGGTGGCACTTTTCCCAATTTAAGACTAAGTCCTTCTCTATGCACCGGGACGAACTTTATCAAGATTGTGTAAACAAGTGGTCGAAACTGTCCCCGAATACGGAGAGAAGTCATCCATAAAAATCTCCATCACCTTCTCCACTAAACCATCAAAGATAGCCGCATACATCTTTGAAATGTAGCCGGTGCGTTGCGAGACCAAATGGCATCCTTCGGTAAGCGAAGGTACCGGAGGGACAGGTGAAGGTAGTCTTTTCTTGATCAGTGGGGTCGATGGCTATTTGAAAGTATCCAGAATAGCCATCCAAAAAACAATAAAATTGCTTGCCACTAAGCCTCTCAAGGAGCTGGTCAATGAATGGCAAAGGGAAGTGGTCTTTTAGAGTTACCTCATTTAGTCTTCTGTAGTCGATGCAAACTCTATACCCAGTAACTTGTCGTAAGGCAATCTCTTCCCCCTTTTCATTCTTTTCAAAAGTAATTCCTCCTTTCTTTGGCACCACCTGAGTGGGGCTCACCCATTCACTATCGGCTATTGGGTAAATGATACCCATGTCAAGCAATTTGATGATTTCCTTCTTAACAACCTCCTGCATATAAGGCTTTAGCCTTCTCTGAGGCTGTCGCACCTTCTTCGATCCCTCTACGCTCCCGATCTTATGCATACGAGATATCGTGGCTTATTCCCTTGATATCTCCCACTTGCTAACCAAAGGCGAGGATATTATCTTGCAAAGCACTTTGATAAGCTTTTCTTCCTCCTTTGGTTCTAACTTAGATGAAATGATCAAAGGAAGCTTATCACCGTCCCTCGAAAAATGTATTTCAAGTGTTGAGGCAAGGGTTTCAACACTAAATCCGACGGTGGCTCCTCCACACTTGGTCTTAATTTATCTCCCTTAAGCTCTAGATCTCCAAGCTTATTATAAGGGCTCTGAAGCATCATGGCCTCCCAGCAGACAGGGGCCACATTTCCTTTTGCAAATCTTGGCATATCACCATGCCTCTTCCTAATTATCTTTCTTACCACCTCCTGGTAGTCAGAACTTTCCTTGTCAATCTCTTCTAAAAATTTTATCCATTCCTCATTAGTCCAAGTTGCAGATAGTTTATTGAATTCTTCCTCATCCCAACTACCCATGAACACTTGTTTATCATACTCATCAGTGAAATCATCCTCAATAGCTAAACAAGTGTCACTGGACGGGTGTTTCACTGCATTACCCACATTGAACTTTATACTCTCATCCTCCAAATGTAAGGTTACTTCGCCACTGTGGGAATCTAGTAAGGCACGGGCAGTTGCAAGAAAAGGTCTTCCAAGGATCAAGGGGGTTTTCTCATCCTCGGTCATGTCCATGATTACCCAATCAAGCTGGGTATATGAAGTTTTTAACCTTGACCAACACATCTTCTATGATTCCCCTTGCATACTTCACACTTCTATCTGCAAGTTGAAGAGAAATAGATCTAGGAGTAATAGATTGATCCAATCCAAGAGATTGGAAGATTGAAGTGGACATCGATTGATTGATGCTCCCGAATCGCACAAAACATTGTGGAAGTCCCCGTTCCCAATAGTACACGAAATCGTAAATCTTCCAGGGTCCGGACACTTCACAGGAAGTTTAGTCTGGCCGATTGCGGAGCATTCTCCATTCAACACTATGTGTTCGAGCTCTTGAAGCTTCTTTTTCGAACTTACTGCGTCTTTTATAAACTTTGTATACTTTGGCATCCCTACCAAAAGATCAACTAATGGAATGTTTGCCTCGGTGTTCTTGAGCAAGTCGATAACCTTCTTATACTCTTTATCGACCGTTAACGATGCCTTGTTTTTGCTAGGTGGATAAGGGAGATCGCAAAGTCTTCCTCAGTGAAGTGCTTCTTTGCTGTCTTATGATTGATTGCTTTGTCTTCCTTATCCTTCCACCTCACATGCTTCCCAGAACTTAACTTAGAATCTGACTTCTTCTCAGCATTCTTCTCTTTATCATCAGTATTCTCAACTTCCACACTTCTCTCGAATTTACTTTTTCACTTGGCTCAACAAGTAGTCTCAACATCTTTCTCGAGGAGAACAAAGATCTTCCCCTCCCGCGTCTCTCGCTCGCGGGGAGGGGCTATTCGTTTCCCGGTTGGTCCGACCGCCAACCACTTTCCCACTCCTCGATTTATGGCATTCAACTCATCCCGACCATAGTCCCATGGTGCGCTAGATCGGTGCAAGTATTTTGGTCATTCTCGGGACCAAGTTGACCCCTCGGGGTTCTTCTCGTAAAACTCGGCAACCGACCCCGAGGTCGACTAGCTTCTTCGTCCCGAAATCGTCCCATTTGCACTTCTAAATTTCTCACCGTACCGGTCGAGTACTTAATGCATTTGCCAATTGAGTGTTGGCCGTGACTTGCTCACTCAACTTTTGTTCCAAGATCTGAAATGATTGGTTCTGATTTTGATTTTGATTTTGATTGACCGGTGGATTGGTGTTCCATGCCGGTTGAGAGTTGAATTGAAAATTGCTTTGATTAGGCCTAGGGGCACGAAAATGATGGGGGTTCGTTGCCCCGGAAGGATCACTCCATCGGAAACCGGGGTGGTTCCGGTTGTAATTGAACCCCGAGTGTTTTGATTCGACCCGAAGGTCGATAATTTATAGAATTGAATGCATTCACCTCCTCTCGAATGCAACAATAGATGACACCGATGGAATGTGTGCCCAACGGTATCGCAATTTTGGCAAACAACATTGTTTTGAACGCCTTTGACCCGAGAGATTGGGTCAAGCGGCACCGACATCGCGATGGCCTTGGCCATGGCGGTTGTCACACACAAGACTTGGAACATTCATTGCCGTCACTTGCTTCTGTAGTGCGGCCAACTGAGCTTTTAGAGACGTGGTCTCATCTACCTCATACTTCCCTGCAGTCGAGCTTTTCTGATTGGATGCACCTGCATAGGTAGGGGCATAATTATACTTTGCAATATCTTCAAACAACGTCCATCCCTCATCAGGTGTCTTTCTCAGAAATGCACCTCCAGCAGAACTATTCACCATTCCTTTAGTCAATTCAGTCAAACCACTGTAGAAAGTGTTGACCAATCTTTGTTTATCCAGCCCATGGTGGGGGCACTTTCTCAAGAGAGTCTTAAATCGTTTCCACGCATCGTAAAAAGATTCCTTCTCGGATTGCACAAAAGTGAATATCTGATTCAGAAGATGAGCCGTCTTTGCAGGTGGAAAGTACTGGCTCAGAAATTCTTTCTCCAAATCCTCCCACGAAGTAATGGATTCGACTGGTAAGGATTTATACCATTCTTTCGCTTCTCCCTTCAGTGAGAAAGGAAAGAGTTTCATTTTCAGGGCGTCCTCAGTGACCCCTTTGATTAAAATAGTCCCGCACGATTCTAGAAATGAGTGAATGTGATCGTGCGGGTCCTCAGTGGAAAATCCATGAAATGTGGAACCTCTTACCAAATTGATTAAAGAAGTTTTTAGTTCGAAATTATCAGCCGTGATTTCAGGAATCACGACCGCAGGATTAACTTTCACAGTAGATGCCATGGCAAAGTCTGCCAATGTCCGTTGATCTGCCATTTTCTCAATCTCGGCTCCTACTTGAGCTTCTCCCTCAACGTATCCTTCAGGATCGTTTTCTTCCGTGATTCCCTCGTCCGTCGGTCCGGAGAGCCGGGCCAAACGTTTGTTCGGTCGAACGATGGTTCGCTCTAGCTCCGGGTTATACAAAAGAGGTCCCCCGTGAGTTCGAGTTTTCATAAACCACGTTCGAACACCAACACCTTAACCACGAGGTTTCAGGATTTAATTCCTTATGCTTCCGCATAGTGGGATTCACCGAGAACCCATCACCCAACCTCGACGATTAACCAAGGAACACGGGTTTTTTTTGTTTTTTTTTTTTTTAGACTTAATAAATAAAAACTAAACTAAAACAAGCTCGAAACAGGTCTGAACAGCGTAGATAAAATAGAAACAGAACAGAAATTGAAAACGAAAACTTTCCGTGCCAAGTCCCCGGCAACGGCGCCAAAAACTTGTTCGCGGTTTTATGCAAAGCAAAAGAAAACAAGTAATAAAATAAAACCGATGTCAGCCCCAAGTGCGAAGGCTCGCAGCTATAGTGGTGAAACCGGATCGTATCCGCAGGGACTTGTACGAAAAAGAGTTTTTGCCTTCGATTTCTTTTATAAAGTTGATGATTATGATCTCGGATTTTCAATTAACAAACTAAGGTAGCAAACGTGAAAAGAAAGACGATACGTGAAAATTTGTTTAAAGAAAGATTAAAATAACTAGAACACACCGTTGATCCACCACCCCACCGAAAATAACAAGAAAGACACATATTCATTCGTAAGTTCTTGGATTATTATCGCTAAAGAGGCATTTTCCCTTTCGGTTCATCGCCTTTTAATTAGTTCACCACTCTCGGTACAACTAAAGCATTTACGGATCAAAGATATGGATATAAATCCTAATCTAATAACATTCACCCTCAACTTACGTATGTTGGAAGAATATTATCATTCTCCTTCACGGTAATCTACGAATTTATCAACTATCGTATCTAAATTCGATTAGCATGCAACATAAGTATAGATCATACAAATTGCACATAAACAATTCAAACATGAAGGAAGAACAAGAAACTCACTAGAACAAATGAAAACGAAATCCTTGTTTATTCCGGTGATGGTGGCTTCACAACGGTGGTTCTAGCCTCGAGACCTTAGCCGCTCATCTTTAGATTACAATTGTAGCGTTAGAGTCGTATTCCCCGGAAATAACAACTCCTCTACAACAACGATCCTCCCGTAATCTTTCCAAGCATCATAACGGTGCTTATATTACAACATTACATCGCATTATTCCGGCAGAGTGCCGTTTACAACATTTATTTAACTAAAAAACAACAAAAGAGACGATAGAGATCTATATAAGAGAGATATAAAGATAGGTGCAACTCCCCAAGCTTGCAATGAGCTTCTATTTATAGACCATACCACAAGGCCGGCGCGTGCCGGAGCACCACCGGCACGTGCCGGCTAAATAGTATATATTCTCTTGTTGTCAGACCCACGTGCCAGTGTCAGAGATATTTCTGCAAGATCCGGCCTTCTCCGGCGCGTGCCGGCCATGCAACATATCAGATGTTCGTAGAAACCTATCTCGAGCTGTAGACCTCAGATTGACATGATTTAATATTCGTTGGAAAGCTCTCTTGAAGATCTACAACTTTCATCAAGGACTTTTTCTCTGAAAATGCTTCTAAGTTAGGTCAAATGTCCGTTGAAGATGAGTTACGGTAGAAATACTAAGGACGAGTTGATCCGTTCGATCTCGTTTGCTTATGGCATAATCTTTTATCCCTTAAAAGATATGATTTAGGCCCCAAAACATGTCCTCTCTTGAGATCTCGATAAACGTATAATCCTTCAATAAGAGCAACAAAACACCAAACGTAAATCTGACACTAAAACCCTTATTTATATCGTTTTTATAACTTATGCATTTAATTATAACTAACTATGATTTTTATAAGTTTTCAATGCATTTATATGAAATTATACTAAAATATCATAAAAAATAATAATAAAAAGTCTTATAATATAATCATATTTTTGTCATACATCAATTACACCACCTGGAACCACTATTAAAACTGCCTACTTACTTTCAGCATTTACATTCTGCACCTAGTTTATTTTACACATCAATCTACTGAATCTAGCAACTGAAATCACACACTTGCACTACTGAGTATCTAATACTTAGTATCATATTTAACAACAAGTATCAAGGCTTAATTTTGATATAATTCCCCTGCACAAATTCAGCAAACTCAACTGTCAGTAGACTACTGTTTATCAGTAGGCTGCGAAGTCTCGACGGACATCGAAGTATCAGCAAGCTGCTGAAGTTGCAGAATTTGTTAACTCCAAAGTTTTAAGTGTTAAGTTTATTCACCCCCCCCCCCTCTAAACTTAACCAAAGCCTTTTCAAGGGACCAACACCACTCCATGGTTGTTAGGGGCCTAGGTACTTCATGCAAAATACTTTGAGGATGGCACTATCTTGTCGGATAGACTAGGCTCTCGGCCGTCGTTTATGTGGCACAGTATACTGGAGGGCAGAGATTTATTGCTCGGTGGGATAAGATGGAGAGTAGGGGATGGGGAGTCCGTCTTTGTGTTCCATGACGCGTGGATGGAGCGGCGACCGTCCTTCCGTATACCTTATGCAGACCATTCTCTTGCGGTTGACGTCAGGGTTTCATTCTTCTTTATACCTCAGACGCGTACATGGGATGCCCCCCGGATCCGGGACATGTTCTACCCATAGGAGTCGGATGCTATTATGGCCACTTCGGTCGCCTCAGGGACTCACCCGGACCGGAGGATTTAGGATTATGACCGCACGGGCACTTATGCGGTCAAGTCTGGCAAGTTTCTAGCACTCTCGCTCTATCGGTCATCAATAGTAACTGGGCTAGGGCCTTCGGGCGGGCGGATCGGGTCTGGCGGCGATGTTGGCAGCTCCCGGTCTAGCCTCACATTCAACATTTTTTATGGAGGTGCCTTCATGACTGCTTGGCTATTGGCCAAGGCCTTCTATGACGCAATTTAGGGACAGGTACCTGTTTGGCATGCGGAGAGACAATGGAGACCTTACGGCATGTTTTGTTTGAGTGTGAGATGGCGGCCAGAATTTGGCGGGCCTCCCCTATGAGGTTTTGGGGTATCTTTGTACGTCCTCCTTTATGGATTTCTTTATGCGCCTCTTGGCGGAACGGGGAATACCAGACACTGTGCGAGTTGTAGGACTGATATGGGGGATATGGAAAGCGCGCTGCTCGGCGGTGTTTGATGGTCAGGCAGTACATGTTTCCGTGGGATGTGCGCGTTCTTTAGCAGCGACTGCGGAGTATACGGAGTCCTTGGCGGTCTATCGGGTGTAGGGGGCGTCCCAGCAGTGGGCGGATTCTTGGGCTCGCCCGGCACCGGGGGTAGTCAAGTGCAATGTCGATGCTGCGGTGAGAGAGGACAGAGCAGGTATTTGGCTTGTTTTTCGAGATTCTGCTGGGACAGTCTTGCATGCCGTGGGTTATCCTTTTGATAGGGGAGGTCGACCGGAATACATGGAGCTTCGAGGCATTTATCTGGCAATGGAAGAGGCGCATCGATTGCATTTGCGGCGGGTGGAGGTGGAAAGTGATTGTCTGGCTTGTGTACAGCGACTTCGGCAGCCTGTGGAGGATATTACCGCTCATGGTTGTTTTCTGAGGGATTGCTTAGCTCTGCTCCCTAGTTTTGATTCTATTTCTTTCTCTTTTGTTCGCCAGACAGGCAATGTACCTGCGCACCTTCTTGCGCGTCATGCTTTGTCTTTACTTGATGTGACTTCTTGGAGTAGTTTGCCCCCTGAAAACGTTCTAGCCGCGTGTTTTGCGGACGTTAATTAATAAAATCTCTTATTTCCTCAAAAAAAAAAAAAAAAAAAAAAAAAAAAAAAAAGGTACAATAAATATCATTGTTATATTATTTTTTTATTTTGATTGGTCCTGGGTCATATTCTCAGGTATGTTGACGTCGGCAGGTTCCCACGTTTTAAAAAAAAAAACAATATTTTTGTATGGTATAAATTTTATATGTACTCTGTTGATATATATATATATATATATATATATATATATATATATTCTAGTTACAGAAAAATTTATAAGTGTATCCAATTGATATAGTTGATTAAATAGATGTTATGTACGGTAAGAAACTTTATTTAATTTATATACTAATAAAGTATGCATGACAAACAAAGTACTATATATGCCTAATGACTATATTAAAAGCGTGGTATATTTTACGGTAAAAATATATTATATTAATTTTGTACTTTTATGTGTATTACACGATACGATATGACTTGTATGTTCTTTTGAAACATCAAATGTTAATTGACAATGTCTAACCACGACTTCTGGTAGCCCTGGCTTAGCACCACAACTGAGACCCTCTGCAGGGAGAAGGTGGGAGCACTGGAAGACGTTGTTTAGGCCTTGTGGGACGTTGACTTAGTAGTCAATGATCATTTTACAACATGCTAAGTAGCGTAACTAGTTGTTTAGGATTAGGAGTCCTTAGGAAACCTTTTATGTGAATGAATTAGATGGTTCGACTTAACTCGTAAATTACATATGTGTATGTCTAAATAAAACATCTTTATCATTGGTGAGGCACGTCTATTCTTCTTAGTATGGAACTATTCCTCCTCTTTACTTGGTCTGATGCCAAGGGACTCGTGTAACTCCCACACGGTACAGTCCGTGCCCTTGAGGTGCTTCCCGTGTTGCGGTGCAGTTGTTCACCATGCATAGTGTCTTTTGATATTGATGTAACAAACCTTACTTGTGCAAGGATGTACTACGGAGCTAGTAGAGGGTGAGTGTGCTCTACTGTTACAACTTTTGTGGTAGTGATTGTAGAAGGAATCCATGTTATATATAGATGTATTTATGTATTTTCCTTAATTGTTTCCTTTTCTTCCACCCTTACTATGTACGTATGTACTTACCCCCTCTTCTTTATTGTCCCCACCCGAGAAGATGGTGTATTTGTATTTTGTTTTCGAGGCCACTAAGGAGCGATCCGGAGATGATGCAGATGAAGTCTAATGTTCTTTATTTTTCTGTTGTAATATTGGAATGGATTCTCTTACCCTTTGTGACGGTAGAAATCATTGAGTTGTGTTTATGGTTATCAAATGTAATGGATTAATAGTATTTTAATGGTTATAGTAGTCTTTTGATGTCGTAATAGATGCAGCATGTGTGGTTTTTAATCGTTTATTAGTTGTTTTAATAACCCGAGTCAGTCGTTTTACCTTCCGCTTGTTCTCTGATGTTTGACTACATAAGGCTTACGTGTATAATTAGATTAAATTTTAATTATATGCATGCCGGCCATTCTTTTCCGGATAAGGACTCGGTATCTGGGTCTGGGGCGTCACAATTGGTATCAGAGCGGCAAGTAACACCGCTGCATAGGATTTAAACTCTTAAGAGGTTGTCTAGTTGTGTTAAATCCGTAAGAAGGGAATCTTGGAGATATTTTAAGTGTAGACCCTCGTAAGATAGTCCGTTAAGCAATGAATCTTTCAAGGTTGGGGTCTCTAGACCAAAATATGTCACCCAGGATTAAGTGAAACTTCTTTAAGTAAAAATTTGGGATCGGAGTCTTATGCCTCCACCTTTAAATTGTGGGCCACTTGGTTGGATTTTCCTTACACTCTCTATTGAAATCTCTCCACCTTCTCTTACACCTCAAAATCTAAGTCCACTTTTGGCTTCACCTAACTTTGTAAATAATGATATTTGACTCAACTCTACAAATCCTTAAGTTTCTTCTTTTTCTATTACTTGCTTTGTGTCCATCAAAATTCATTAACCTTGTTTTGCTTGAGATGGGTTCCACACGAGCTCCATGTATAATTCTATATTTTCCAAGTGCTTCCAACTCGTTTCAATTACCAGTGTTAAAGGTTTCTTGTTTTGACACGTGCTTTTCCTCGTCCTTGTGATTAACCTTTGCAACAAGGGTGAATGATTTTTGTTCCCGTGTTTTCCTTTCATGTAAAACTTTTTCCCTACTTCAAATAATTCTGAAAATGTTCAGTAAGGTAGATCACTGTCTTTTCTACATTTTCTCGCTTTACATCGGCTCGATAATTGTTGGTCCCTTGAAAAGGCTTTGGTTAAGTTTAGAAGGGGGGTGAATAAACTTAACACTTAAAACTTTTGGAGTTAACAAACTCAAAGCAAGGTCGTAGCAGCCGGCCGCTCGCTCGAGTCCGCGACGTAGATATTTCTGAATTTGTTGCAGCAGAATATATTCAAATTAAGCCTTATTACTTGTTGTTTAAATATGATACTAAGTATTAGATACTCAACAGTGTAAGTGTGTGATTCAGTTGCTAGTTTCAGTAAGTTGATGTGGTCAGTATATTAAATGAAGAAATTAAATGCAGAAAGTAAGTAGGCAGATTTTATAGTGGTTCCAGGTGTGTAATCCTGTCAGTCCACTCTTCTCCTGTGATGTTGAAGGAAATTCACTAAAGATCTTTGAGGTAGCAGTTACAAAAATCCCTAAGATGTCTGTCCTGCACCAATAACTATGGCTTCACAAACTGAATATTTGAAACAGGTAGGATTGCAGGTCTAAAGTATTCCACTGGTCCTTGAAGGGTAGGATTGCCTCTTCACTAGCTCCACCATAAACAACAGTCCTTGACACCCAAAGATGCTTCACTGTCTTCGGCAGCTTTCTTGTAGAAGAAAGTTTGAATCAAGTAAGTGATTCAGTTTTCAGCAGCTTGATCAAGATGAAATGATCAGCAGCTTGGAATCTTCAAGTGTAAGTACTTGATGTAACTTGATAGCAGGTTACACTTGAAGAGTCTTCTGGATCAGTAGCTTTATGCTCAGTGTAAGTCAGCAGGGTGATTTCTTGATAATAAACTTGATAGCTTAAGATTGATTATTGTTTTTCATCAATTTTCATCCTCTGTTTCTGTATCAGGGGTCTTCTATTTATAGGTGAGACTCCTTGTAACTTATATTTGAAATTCAACCATAGCCGTTTTAGATTTATCCCCATCTTGACTTGCATTTTGTCCCTGTACATAGTACTGACACTGTCAGTTTACTTTTTGACAGTTTCCAGTCTGTCCACCCTTTGACTTGTGTCCATTGGTTAATTCTCTGACTCTTCCCAACATTCTTTTAATCTTGGCCATTGATTTGTTGACAATATCAAGGCTTGTATTCCATCCTTATCCTTGTAATTTCCCAATGTAACCTTTGATTAAATCAAAATTTACATCAGCAGGTTCCTGTGTATGTAGGTCTGCTGAAATTCTTGTCAGTCAGCTTTTTCAAGTTTGATGTGTTTATAAAACACTTCAGCTGACTGTCTTCTATCTAACTTTTTATTGTGAAGTTAGAGTACACCAATTTGATTATAACCAAGTTCCAATTACCACGTAACATGTGAAACTTAGACCTTGTACACAAGGTATATGTAATCAGTTTAGGTCATCACAGACTTCCTTAAATTCTGATTCCATATCTTTGACTTTAAATACTAAATTTGATCCCTTAGCCTTCAATAACTGAGTTTGAACCCTCAGCCTTCAGTCTTCAGCAGGTTCCTAAACTAGTCTACTGACTCAGTAACCTTACTGACCTAGACAGGTCTGCTGATAAAGTCAGCTGACCTAGTTACAAAGCTTGTTTGATCACACTTGTACAAAGATCAAACTCTAATAAGCCTATACATTTGATCTCGACATCTTTTTTCCTTTGCTCTATAACAGCTAGTCTGGCACTCATCATTAAAACATAAAATAAGTCCAACAATAATCACATGGGTTGTTCAGAAAGTTCATGTTAATGTTGAACAGTCTGTCCAGAAAATCTACAGCAGCACTTTCACTTCCTCTTCTATTTTGAACATGTTAAACACCTTCAAATGGCCTGAATTTTTGATATGTTGTAGACAAAACTTTTGTCTACAACCTTTCTTTTGGAATCAAGTTCAAATTCATTTTCGTTTGATCACAATATGCAATCTGAATCAGTTCTTACTAATCTGGAAATTCTGACAACTTGTGCATTCGGCAAAAATAATTGTTTTTGAACGACTCTCTCCCATTAAGAATTCTTGTCTTTTGTTATCTTTTGGAAAACTCCGGTTCCTAAATCTTTTCTCTTTTGACCGTTGACGATGCTGGAAATCGTCGGGTATCAATCTGGGCATTTTAATCTTGGGTAATATGAACGAGGGATGGTTTTTTGGGTGGATTTAGACTGAGCTTGAGATTTCTTCTCTCAAGTTGCTTACATTTCCTATTGATTATTCATGAATCAAGTCTTTCATAGTTCCTTAGGGTTGTTTATATAGGGGACTAAAAATGCTCTAAATGGTACCAATAATTATACTATATTCACCCCGAATTCTGCTCGAGAGAGGATAGATAGGCTCGTTATTGGTTGGAATATGTGTCAAATGCTATGTGAGTGTTTTTAGGATCGTAATTCTACATCTATGCTATTTTCCTGATGTTTTGGTACTGTTTTGTCTCCTTTTGCGTGTTTTATAGGATGTACCAAAACTGGAGCATTGGAGAACGGATCTGGACCAAAAGGAATGCATTGGGCTGAGTGATTGAAGTCCAAGAAGAAGCCTGCTGAAGAAAAAGAAGAATAGAAGGCCCGGTAACCCGAGGGTTAGGCCCGGTAAACCAGTGACTTATTCATAACGAAATTCATTCTGCCGCATTGTCTAAGTCGGTTAGGGTTTTAGAGAGTCTTAAGTCGGTCAGTGTATCTATATAAGGCTGTGTTTACAGATTATTGAATACATCTTGAATAACATTTCATTAGTATTACAAATACAATTATATATTTTGATGAAATAAAGTTTTCTTGAGCTTTGGAGAGTTGTTTTTGGTTTCCTCCCTTCTTCCATCATCTCTAGCTTGAGTAGATCAAGCTAGATCTCCATTGTTGAAGGTATGAAGCTTTGAACATTCCTTTATTGTCTTCAATATGGTTGTTCTGTTGGTATTTATATGTTTTAGTTAATCTGCATGTTTAACAACCCCATAATTTACTTATTTTAATCGTACCGAGCAATGTAGATCCAGAAATTAGGAAAAGCCGCCCTCGGTAAACCGGCGGTCTATACCGGTTTACCGAGGCATATTTTAGAAAACCTAAACTGGGATTCACTACAGCTACGTTGATCGGTAGTAATAAATAAAACGAGTAATAGGTCTGGCCAATCTAGTAATCGTAATTCGTAAATTAACATGAAGGACCGCAAGTGAAGTGTTAATTAGAACATAGTCTTGATGGACCCTAGGAACGTGCTGGTCAATGTCGAAAGCTAGGGGTGAACAAAAAAACCAGAAACCAAACCAACCGGCCGAACCAAATCGAACCAAACCGGAAAGGTATAAACCGTGGTTTTTTGGTCGGTTTTTGTATTGTAAAAAACCAAACCGTAAAAAACAATTTGGTTCCAATTTAAAAAAATGAAAACCGTTTAAAACCGGACCAAACCGGATTTTATATGTATACAAACATACATACATACATATATACACACACACACACACACACACATACCTACATCTATTAATACTTTAAAACATCAATGTGCTTTTTTCGGTCCAACTCAACTTGTTTAAACTTTGTAATTGTAATGCATTAATGATCAATTACTAATCTCATATCCTAAAGATTCATATTTTGTTGATCATTTAAGAGATTCTCGAGTACATGTCAGTTCACAACTCCCCACCGCTAACTCTTTCTTCTCTTTCTACTTCCTCAGCACCAATATTTGAATTATGTGAATACTTATTTGTATGACTTACTTCTTCTAATGATGTTGATGAACTTAATCATGGACATTTTCCGATTTGTTCATTTGTTAGGTTTGACATCTTATATAAATAAATGCATTTATATACATTAGTTTTATATAAGTTTGTCTTTTATTTGCTTATAATTAGATTATGTTTGACAATAACATTGTTGAGATAATCAAAATACGAGTTGGTGTTTTGGAGAAAATAAAATGACGAATATGTTCTAACTAAATAAAGTCCAAAACTATATCACATGTTTTTTTTTCGTTTGAAATGTGTGAAAGTTAGCTATCTTTAATTTATCTCTCGCTTACTTATGGAACAAACGCATTCCTCTTTCTTCCTTGACCATACTCAAAATATTATTTTGTCAAATGGATTTTGAGATTTATAAATGATATTCAATAATGTAACGATTAGTTCATTATTAGTATTTTTTGAAATCGATGATTCATTGATGAATTGAAATGAGTAAGAGATGACTCTTTCATTATCTTGTTCGTCTCAAACTTTGGAATTCAATTGTAGGTGTCGATTTCGTTGTGTTGGATGGTGTTGAAACATGATTGGTTTTTGGATATTTAAGATTTGCATGGGTAGATGTTAGTTAAATATAAAACATTTGTTAAATCATCTCATTGGATTTACTAACATAATAGTACTAATGTATTATATATATTATCATTTGTTGTTACGAGGCAATTTGTGATTTCGTATCAATAATATTAATTGTTAAAGAAAAACCGTAAAAAACTGAAACCGAACTGAACCAAACCGGACCGAACACATGGTTTACGTCTGAAAACCGTTCTAGTTTGGTTTCGAAAATTGAAAACCGTATAAAATGGTTTGGTTTTAGAAAACGGAAAAAACCGGCCGAACCGGACCATGTTCACCCCTATCGAAAGCTGTCTAGGCGGGTTAGCGGTATGAGGTAACGTTCAATATCGGCAGTTCTAGTTCTTTATGCTTATGGGCTATTACGGACCAATTAAGGAGGGTAGCTTGCGTATAGATTGTCTACTGCCATTGTCGGAGTAGATATGAGTAGGAATTGCACCCGTAGCTAATAAATATGATAATAATCATTAAAAGCTCACGATTAATCTAAGTAAATTATGTGCGGAAGTAAACATAACGATTAACTAATCCAAGTTAGAAGATCGGTGAGGAGAGAGAGAGGTATACCATGTTTGTTTTCTTTTATGTTATTGTTGGTCAATGACCGCCTCTATGTTGCTCCATAATTAGGTTAGAATTGTTTATACTTATAAGTTGCATTGTCTCTGTGGGATCGACCTTGACTCGTATTTACTATACTGTGATGTACCTAGTATTCTTGCTAGTAATATCGATGCTAGTGACTTACACGCGATCAAAATTTTTGGCGCCGTTGCCGGTGACAATGGCCAATTTTTTAATATAACGTTTTAATTCTAATTAAGAAGTCGTTTTTATTTTATTTTGAGTCTTGAGTCGTTCTGTATCAACCCTACACATGTTAAACTGCTAGAATTAGAAAATTCAGGGCCGGTATCCCGAAGGTAATCTTTGAGTTACCGAGGCCTGGAAAATCTATTTCTGAACAGTTCCTGTTATTCTGTGTTATTCCCTGTTGATTTTAGTTAGGAGGTCCACAACAGTTGGGATCAAACCCAGCTGAAGCAGAAGTTGCTAACCTTTTCTTTATTTTATTTTTTCTTTTTGCAGGTTGATCAGAACGCTTCAAAGATTCGATCCATTCAGAGTTGATAAAGCACACACAAGTCAGCAAAATGCCTAGAACAATCTTGAACATCACACCAATTTCCATGTATCCTGGATCTAAAGCATGAGAGCATTATGAAGCGGTAAAACAACAGTTGGAAAAAGAGGATAAAGCAATCAAGCAAAAGCCTGAAGATGACCTGAAGGAGTATAGCACATATCTCCCAGGTGAGTTTCCTTGCGAATTAATTGATATATCATCTTCGGATTACGATTCGGACGATCCTAAAGAGGATCTTGACATGATGTTTTCTGAGCCTGAGGATTACCCAGACTCAGACACCGTGGTGAAGTTAGGAGACCCTGACACGTTCGGACTCCCAGTTTCTGTCAATTGAATATCCGTAGGATTAGGTCTCTGCGAATCTGGCTTGAGTTGAAATATTCGACCTTTTTCCCTCTATCAAAAGATAAGACTTCCGGTCATATTAAATCAAACCAGGACCATGACCTTCGTAGATAGAAACAGAGACATACCTGCTGGTCCGCTTGGAAAGTGTACAATTAAGGCAGGAGGGTTCACGTGTCCTGTTGACTTCACAGTCATAGACGTACCTGACGACCCTAGTGCCCCAGTTCTCTTAGGATGACCTTTCTTAGCGAAGAGTAGGGCAGTTATGGATTTTGATAAGGGGTAGATTACTCTTAGGATGAATAATGACGCTGTGTCTTTTAAGATCCTAGAACCCTTGGAAAACCGACCGGAGAGTTGTAAGATGACGTATGCTTCAGGCAAGGTGGAGATCTTGGAAATCGAAGGGCATAAGCATAGAGAGGTTGTCATAGAAACCGTTGAGCAAGAGTTTATGAGATTAATGCTGAGAGAGAAAGAAGATAAGGACCACGACAGGATTCTCACGGAAGCCAGTCCTTCCGTGTTGCATAGTGAACGAGTTGACTTGAAATGGAAAACGTGGATTCCTTGAGTTTAAAGTCTAAATCTCGACGCAGAGGCAGATCTAGCACGCAAGCTAAAAGGGAGAGGCGTGCTAGGAAGAGAGCTCAAAAAGGTTCCTTAAAAGTGCAAACCTCTAGAGCGAAAGTTTGGCGAGTTAAAGCTCCAACTCTTGATTGATCAGAGATCTGAAGAAAGTCGAGCTGGCGACTATAAACTCAGAACTATCTCTTCAAACCCTTAGGTAGTTTAGGATTGAATAAAAGTAGCCAGATGAAGAGACGAGCTTTTTTTCATCCTACCACAAACTTAGGCTTGAAACCGAATGGTTGTGGAAAGGTTTTTTTTACCTTGTTGCGGATTCTAGTGAAGTAGGTTAGGTTTTGAGTCGGAAATGACAATTGAAGAATAAAAGGGTAGTCAATTTGAGGTCAGAATTGAGCAGAAAGGTTGAGTAAGAAGTGCAGTAAAGGCAGATCAAAAATATGGGGAAAAGATTCCCCCGGTATCTCGAGGGTAACCTACGGGTTACCGAGACTTGACTTTCAGATTTCTGAACGTCGGTTTATAAAGCTGAATTTTTAGACACACGTGGATGACACATATTGCACCAGATACAGTCAATCAGCAGAAACCAAACCATTTTCCCCTCTTTTAAAATTTTTCATCCTTTCCCACACTCCACCATAACTCCATCTCAATCCCATCAATCACCTCCTCAAATCCCTCACCCTAATAACTTCTCTACCCATTATCCCACTAAACCATCCACATTCATTCCATTCTTTCTATTTAAACCACACCTTCATCACCAATACCATCATTCCTATCATTTTCATCTCTTTCATTCACCAAACCTCTTCCATTTCTTTCTTCTTCATATATTTCGGCCACCATCACCACCACACCACCACCATACCCAAACCAACTTCCATCCATTTTCCAAACCCTAAACACCACATCCTTCAACCCTGTTGTTGTCCTGTAGTACTGTGCTATGGTGAAGTGCAACAATTTTTCATCTTCCATCCTCAGGAGCACAGCCCCAGAAGATAATCAAAAAAAGTCATGCCGGTAAACCGAACACTACCTCCGGTTTACCGAGGGTTATTTTCCAGAATCAGCTTCTATTTCAGGTTCTGTATTCATTCAGGATGGGTCCTAAGCGTCAACGGTCAGCTGTTCGTCCCAGTGGATATCAGACAGTGTATGGAGATGCCAACCCATTGAAAGACGGGGTTGCGCAGTTCCATTCTTTAGCTATTTACGAGTCGTTCCGAGGCCATGGGAACGCAAGTCCAGTGGCTCGAGAACGAGGGGTAGATTTGGACGATTGCGGGTCGATATTGCCGAAGGCCCTACAAGCACAAGATTTATTGGATATGGCTGAAGCACCGGCAAGATTCAACGCCACGGTGGTAAGGGAATTCTATGCATACGTTTCGCATAACCCCGGAGCCACATTTTCTATGGTCCGAGGAGTTCAGGTTGATTTCTCTATCGAGCGGATCAACGCTCATTTTAGGGTTAGAAATCCCCCGGTGGGCCCGGATGAGTACACATCCTCGAGGAACATTGCCGATCTCGAGAGGATGAATATGGTTGTTGATTTCTTAGGGGTGCAATGGAAGTGCGATCCTGTGGGAGCCCCCACCATCTTCCTAGAGAATGAGCTATCTTGGGACCGGAAGATGGTCAATCGATTTGTTTGTGCTCGCCTTCTTCCGACTAAGCACACGGTCTCTGTCACCACTTCGAGGGCAGAGTTAATATTCTACCTAGAGACGGGTGCCCCCATCAACATCGGTCTATTGATGCATAGCCGTATTCATGAGCTTGCCGCCACTTCTGAACGAGAGCTGCTACCTTACGGGCTGATGATTGATATGTTTGCTCTAAAGGCCGAGCTGAAGATGCTTGTCAGTGATGATTGGGAAGATCTGGAGCCTCAGCTCAGTTCACAGTCAGTCTCGAGAGTTCAGAGATGGGTCAGAGCAGAGAGAGTGTGTACTTCGGTGCTAGGAGCACCGAGAACTCAGAGAGCCTTTCTTGAGGAGCACTCGCAAGAGATTGCGAATTTGCATCGTAAGATGGATTGGATTATTGACTTTGTAGGAGTTCTGCCTGCTACCCTGCCACCTACGACTGCCCCACATCGTAGAGCATCCTCTTCCACCGCCACAGCCTTGAGTTCTGCACCACCTCCCGGTTTTGATCATGGAGTCGACTGAGAGGGTTATTCTGATGATGACTAGCTTTTATTTCTTTCTATTGTTGTATTCCATTTTTCTTGTTTTTATTTTCTTTTCCTTTTCCTACTTTGTTGATGTAGCAGAATTAAATTTCTATAATAATTTTGTCGGCTTAATTTGTTTTGGAGTATATTATTTTCTCTATTACTGCCGCATTTTTGTTATACAGTTTCTTGTCCCCACTATTCTTCTTGGTTTTCTTGAGATATTTAGTACAGATTCTTCGTGGACTACTTACCTGAGCCCGATGATTTATACGATGATCCGATTCTTCTTTGGTTCTGCCCTTAACCGAAGCTAAGTTCATTTTCGTTTTTTTATTCCTCATCTTACACATTGGGGACAATGTTTCGATTAAGTGGGGGGGAGAGGAACGTCACTTAGCTTTTTAGCATTATATTCCATGAATTGCGTGATTGTCTTGATTTTCTTTGATGCACGATTCACCACTTAGACTTTGATTCCTTTCGACAGAATTTCGAAAAATTATGATATCTTTGATCTTTTCGAGTTAATTGACTTCATCTTTGTTTTACTTTGTACGAGTAAAAGAAAGTGTCCACTTCTGAAGTAGTGGCGTATTAAGCACATATTCTGTTATGAGCCACCATTTTAAGCACGTATAACTCACTTCCCTTGGTGTGTAGTCGATAGCATATTGCTTTGACTAGAGTTGACCCTGGCTTTATCACGAATCATGTTTCACTTATGCTTAGAAAGGCAAAGGGATTTCGGATTCGGTAGTTTATCAAGAGTGGGGCCGTGAGGATAGTTAAATCAATGAGAGTTCACCCGCCAAGAAAGAGAAGTGCATTGAAATGTATACATCTATATTCTCTTTGGCAATATCTTAGTCGATGGAGCGTAAGACGCACGACTTTTTTATAGACCGATAAACGTGAGCCTAAGAGTAATATATGCTCGGTTCTCGATCCGCCTTGCTAGCTCAATTAATTAACAAATACATGTTCGAGACTGGTTAGTTCGACTACGGGTTGACGTAATGTGAGATTGCCTGCATTTCTAAGCGGTTGTGAGAGTTATTGCACACACACATTGGCTCATGACTTGAATAGTGTTTAATATATTACTGATGGATATGAGTGGCATGGTCTTGATCTTGACTTTTTGAGGCATAGTTGTCTTTAATTAACTTGTGTACTGATCAGAGTGTTATTTCTTTTTTCACCTTTTTGCTCGGGACGATCAAAAGCTAAGTGGAGGGTAGTTGATAACGCACTAAATGGTACCAATAATCATACATACATCCATCCCGAATTCTGCTCGAGAGAGGATAGATAGGCTCGTTATTGCTTGGAATATGTGGCAACTGCTATGTAAGTTTTTCCAGGATCGTAATTCTGCATCTATGCTATTTCCCGATGTTTTGGTACTGTTTTGTCTCGTTTTGCGTGTTTTATAGGATGTACCGAAACTGGAGCATTGGAGAACGGATCTGGACCAAAAGGAATGCATTGGGCTAAGTGATTGAAGTCCAAGAAGAAGCCTGCTGAAGAAAAAGAAGAATATAAGGCCCGGTAAACCGGTGACTTATTCAACACGAAATTCATTCTGGCGCATTGTCTAAGTCGGTTGGGGTTTTAGAGAGTCTTAAGTTGGTCAGTGTATCTATTTAAGGCCGCGTTTACATATTATTGAATACATCTTGAATAAATTTTCATTAGTATTACAAATACAATTACATATTTTGATTAAATAAAGTTTTCTTGTGCTTTGGAGAGTTGTTTTTGGTTACCTCCCTTCTTCCATCATCTCCAGCTTGAGTAGATCGAGCTCTCCATTGTTGAAGGTGTGAAGCTTTGAATGTTCCTTTATTGTCTTCAATATGGTAGATCTGTTCGTATTTATGTGTTTTAGTTAATCTGCATGTTTAACAACCCCATAATTTACTTATTTTAATCGTATTGAGCAATGTAGATCCAGAAATTAGGAAAAGCCACCGCCGTTTGCGTTCCTTTATTGTCTTCAATATGGTAGATTTGTTCGTATTTATGTGTTTTAGTTAATCTGCATGTTTAACAACCCCCATAATTTACTTATTTTAATCGTACTGAGCAATGTAGATCCAGAAATTAGGAAAAGCCACCCCCGGTAAACCGGCAGTCTATACCGGTTTACCGAGGCAGATTTTAGAAAACCTAAACTGGGATTCACTACAGCTACGTTGATTGGTAGTAATAATTAGAACGAGTAATTGGTCTGGCCAATCTAGTATTCGTAATTCATAATTTAACATGAAGGACCGCAAGTGAAGTGTTAATTAGGACATAGTCTTGATGGACCCTAGGAACGTGCTGGTCAATGTCGACACCTGTCTAGGCGGGTTAGCGGTATGAGGTAACGCTCAGTATCGGCAGTTCTAGTTCTTTATGTGTATGGGCTATTACGGACCAATTAAGGAGGGTATCTTGCGTATAGATTGTCTACTGCCATTGTCGGAGTAGTTAGGAGTAGGAATTGCACCCGTAGCTGATAAATATGATAATAATCATTAAAAGCTCACGATTAATCTAAGGAAATTATATGGGGAAGTAAACATAACGATTAACTAATCCAAGTTAGTAGATCGGTGAGGAGAGGGAGAGGTATACCATGTTTGTTTTCTTTTATGTTGTTGTTGGTCAATGACCGCCTCTATGTTGCTCCTTAATTAGGTTAGAATTGTTTATACGTATAAGTTGCATTGTCTCTGTGGGATCGACCTTGACTCGCATTTACTATATTGCGATGTACCTAGTATTCTTGTTAGTATTATCGACGTTAGTGACTTGCACGCGACCAGGGACGATTTATCCCTTTCCTTGTTCTACAAGGAATTGTATTATTTTTCCCTATGGATAAACACACGCATATCCCTATAATTTAGGGATAATTATGGATAGTTTAAATATCAAAATCAGAATCTTAATGGGTAAAGGATCCTTAGGATCTTCCTATAATTATCTTATTAGCGCGTGGGCAAATTATCTTATAAAGGAGGCTCTGGCCGACCTGCGTCGATCCCCCTAGGCCGTCTCGAACGGAACTGCACTGGCCCAGCTCCGTTGCGACCTAGACGACCTGCGGTGGTCTAGGGAGCGGGACCGATCTCCCACCTGGGGTTTGGATCTGCCCTTAGGCGTGAAGTGGGGCTCCTGGCCCTTAACGTTATAATTTTTATGTCTTCCTTTAATGTTTGACCAATTAGGAGATGACACGTGGCGAGGCTCAGTTCAACCCACATCATAAGGCCCTTAGATCTAGCCGAAATAATCATTGTGAGGTCGGATCTGTTAGAGGTGTTGTTCGTCCACTGTCATCTAGACTTGTAGAACTTTATAATGGCCTTCTCTGCCAGGTGGCACCATTATGACACTGTTCTAACCACCGTGGGAATCGAGGCATTTTTTCCCATGTCGTTTGAAGTGGGACGGTTTTTGAGAACATGTTTGGAGTTTTATAACCCTCGTCAAATCAATTGTGCGATCAGCAGTTGGCGGATGCCAGCTTTAAGGCCATAAAATATGTAAGCCTCGCTTCTTCAATCGTAGTTTGAAGATTTTCCTGACAGGGCTTTGTTAAACCTGACATGGGTACGGCATGTGAAACTCGTCTGAAGGAGTTCTAGGGAAGGGTAGACATTGTGTCTAAATATTCTTCCCGCCGGGCTGCAGCTCCTTGTTTAATGCCTTCTGCGGCTGCTACTTCAACTTCAATTGCTCCTGCCAAGCTGCCCCAGGCCAATGCTTCGGTGGAGAATCTTACTCCTGCTACAGATTCCGGGAAGAACTCAGCCCTTAATGCTTCTTAGGTTTTTGAACTTGTATTTCGTTTCTGCTTCGTTGTCTTTTTTACGAGCCCGACCTGCGGAGTTCAACTCGGGCCCCTTTGGGGACATAGGAAATTTACTTCGCAAAGTTAGCAAGCTTGACATGTGGAGTCTGAAAAATTTATCCGACATGCAGACTTGAGCGAGTCTGAGACTGCCTGTTTTAGAGTTTGCCCGACCTGCGGAGCTCAGCTTTGCAAACGCATTGAGCCTGACATCCAGTGCTCTGAGTTTAAATCCATCTTGTAGACTTTCTTTCTAAGAAGTCCGACCTGCGGAGCTCGGTTTGAGTTCATCTACGAATTAACTTTGTCCCACAAATTTAATGAGCCTGGCCAGCAAAGCTCTAAAATTCAGATCCGTCCTGCAGATTATTGCTCGAGTCCATCCTGCAGACTGGTTTTATGACGAGTCCGACCTACGGAGCTCGGTTTGAGTTCGTCTATGAACTAAGGAAGTTTGGTCTACAAACTTTACGGAGGCTGAGCTAGAGAGCTCATACTTTTGTCCGTCCTGTTGACTGGGCGAGTTGGTCCTGCAAACTTGGGTAGTCCGATCTGCGGAGCTCAATTCGATGAGTTTGACATGCAAATTTTGTTGAGTCCGACCTGCGGTTTTATGAAAGTTGATGTTTGTCCTACAGACTTATGCAAACTTTTCGGGTCCACCCTGCGGAGCTGAAGCTTTCGAGTCCGACCTGCGGAGCTCAAAGTTTGGAGTCCGTCTTGTAGACTTTGGAGAAAGGCTTCCAATTTTTTCATGTACAAAGTGTTAATATATGCAAATTTTGCAAGTTTTAATATATGCAAATTTTTGCAAGTTCTCTTGCCTTAATTTTATTCTTCAGCACTTACCTGAAGTACTTGCTTTAATCCACGCTTTCTTTAAGTGCTTCATCAACGGTAGGGTATCTTGCCCCGAGTATGTCATGCATTAACTTGTGGTTTTGAATGGCATTCTTATAGTTTTGTCACATTTTTTCTCGGGTCTTTTCTATAGACAACGATTGCAACTGAGTCCGACTTACGAAATTAAAGAGTTTGTTTTGCAAACTTCTTGAGTCCGACCAGCGAACTTAGGGATGGTCCTTTGAAAACTCACTGAGTCCGACCTGCGGACTTTGGTTCGAGTCTCGCCTGTAGACTTAATGAGCTTGTCCGAAAAATTTCGATGAGTTCATCCTACGAAGCACAGTTCGAGCCTGTCCTGCAGACTTGGAATTTATCCTTTACTGAGTTCGACCTGCGAAGCTCAGGTCGGATCTGTTTTGCAGACCTCGACATTTTGATGAGTCCGACCTGTGGAGCTTAATTCCTCAGTCCTGCTGACTTAGCGAGTTTTTTCTGAGTTCATTTTGCGAAGCTCAGTTCGTCTGTCCTGCAGACTTAATTTTTTATTTTTTTAGTCTGTCCTGCAGACTTTGGAGAAAAGTTTCAGGAATCGTAACATGTACACTGTTTTTGTAATATCTTATTATGTTCTCTTGGTTGTTGCAACCTTGCTGAGTCTGACTTATAGGGCTCAGTTTAGTGTCTGTCCTGCAGACTTAATTAATTGGGTATGACCTGCAGACTAAATTTTTTGGAGTCTGCCCAGACAGACTTAATTTTCTGGAGTCTTCTCCGGCAGACGTAATTTTTGGAAGTCGGCTCGGGCAGACTTAATTTTCTGGAGTCTGCTTAAGCAGACTTAATTTCCTGGAGTCTGCTCAGGCAGACTTAAATTTTTATTTTTATTTTTATTTTTTATTATTTTTCTTTTTTGAGTCTGACCGGCAGACTTAGTTTTTTTGAGTCTCAGGTAGACTTAGTTTTTTGAGTCTGACTTGCAGACTTAATAAATTGACCGAGTCCGATCTGTGGAGCGCAGTTGGTCTGTCATGTAAACCTAATAATTTTGACTGAGTCAGACCTACAGATCTGAAGTTTCTGTCAATCCTGCGGACTTAATGAGTTGGTCATTTACCAACTTTTGAGTCCGACCGGCGGATCTCAGATGTCAGTTTTAATGATTTGAGCGGAGTCCGTTCTTCAGAGCTCGGCTTGTCTGTCGTGCAGACTTAATGTTTTTTCTGACATATGTTTGCTGAGTCCAAACGGCGGAGCTCAGATGTCAGTTTTAATGATTTGAGCGGAGTCCGTTTTGCGGAGCTCGGCTTTTCTGTCTTGCTGACTTAATTTTTTAGGTCTACACAGACAGACTTAATTTCTTGGGGTCTGCTCAGGCAGACTCATTTTTTTGGAGTCTGCTAAGGCAAACTCAATTTTTTGGGTCTGCTCAGGCAGACTCAATTTTTTGGAGTCTGACTTGCAGACTTAATTTTTTGGGTCTGCTCAGGCAGACTTAATTTCTTGGGGTCTGCTCAAGCAGACTTCATGCAGACTTGATTATTTTGGGTCTGCTCAAACAGACTTTATTTTTTGAAGTCAGACCTGCAGACTTAATTTTTTGGTCATATCAATAATTGTATAAGTACAAAAATTATGGTATATGAAATTTTTTGCAACTTACCTTGCTTTTTACGTTTATTTTCCTTGCAAATTTTTCGGCTGTCTACTCATCTGATTTGCTCTTTCAGCCCTCCAGTATGCCATGCAATAACTTAATATTTTTGGACGGCATACTCAATTTAAAGCATTTGCCTTAGCCCTTTTTTTTTCTTTGATGCTCCGATGTCCATCGTGCGGATTTAAACAGTTTATCCTTTGTAAACTTTATAGAACCTGACCTGCAGAGCTCAGTTGGTCCGTCATGCCTACTTAATTATTTCATCCTTTGTGAACTTAGAGCCTGACCTGCAAAGCTCAGTTGGTCCATCCTGCGGACTTAATTAGCTCATCCTTTGTGAACTTAGAGCCTGACCTGCAGAGCTCGTTTGGTCTGTCCTACGGATTTAATTAGTTCATCGTTTGTGAACTTAGAGCCTGACCTGCAGAGCTCGGTTGGTCCGTACTGCGGACTTAATTAGTTCATCATTTATGAACTTAGAGCCTGACCTGCAGAGCTCAGAAGTTATGTTGAGTCAGAAGATGATGCCGAGCTAAGCTCGGTCTTATAGAATATGATGCCGAGCCGAGCTCTATCATATAGAATGTGATGCCGAGCTGAGCTCGGTCTTATATAAGTTTCGCTTAAGGAGAGCCCTAAATATGATGCCGAGCTGAGCATGGTCTTACATAATATGACGCCGAGCCGAGCTCGGTCTTATAGAATATGATGCCGAGCCGAGCTCGGTCTTATAGAAGATTTTCTCAGAGGAGAACTCCAAATATGATGCCGAGCCGAGCTCGGTCTTATATAATATGATGCCGAGCCGAGCTCAGTCTTATAGAATATGATGCCGAGCTCTGTCTTATAGAATATGATGCTGTGCCAAGCACGGTCTTATAGAATTTGATGCCGATCCGAGCTCGGTCTTATAGAAGGTTCGCTCAAGGGAGAGCTCCAAATATTATGCCGAGCCGAGCTCGGTCTTATATAATATGATGCCAAGCTGAGCTCAGTCTTATGGAATATGATGCAAGCCGAGCTCGGTTTTAGAGAATATGATGACGTGCTATCAAGCGGACGGTCTTATGACGTACTAATAAGAAAAACTCGTCCCGCCACGTTCGGTAGGGAGAGTTCCAAAATAAGATAGCTAGGCCCTCCATGTTCGGTAGGGTTTGTTCCAAAACAAGAAGGCTCATCCCGCCACGTTCGGCAGAGAGAGTTCCAAAATAAGATAGCTCGACCCGCCATGTTCGGTAAGGTGAGTTCCAAAACAAGAAGGCTCGTCCCACCACATTCGGCAGAGAGAGTTCCCAAATAAGATAGCTCGACCCGCCATGTTCGGTAGGGTGAGTTCCAAAATAAGATAGTGTTAGGTGTAGTGCCCGAAAGACAATTTGTGTAATTGTTTTTTTATATTTGATGACAGAATTTATCTCACCTTAGTTACTTGCTTTGTGCTTGTAAAGTAATACACTGCTGCAAACCCTAAGTATATACGTATGTAACCACTTAACTCGGTGTATGGATTACACGTGAGGATTGAGTTAGTGGAGATATGCTTAAACCGTTAGTCCGTGGTGAACTTAATCGAGTTTAGGGTCTCTTGATTAAAACACCAATAATGCGCCCGAGAACACCTTAGGGTGTGATAGTCTTATCCGGTTGTCGGTAGAGGTACCTACGTGGGGCATTTATATATGATGGCATTCATATAGATCGGACCGATTTAATTTGAATTTCTCGATATAATTCCGTAATCGAGGAATCTTATTAAATCATTAGATGGTCATATATGGATCAACCTTAATCCTGAGGTGATCACAGGGTGATGCTTGTCTTGGGGTAGTGTTTGATGTGTTAGTTACGGTTCACTTAGATATGTGTTCCAAGCCACTTCTCATTGGCACTATCTCCAGATGAGTGAGTAGTTCTGATTTTCACAGACATGGAATCCATTCCTTCCTGCGGGAAGTAGAGAGACAGTCCCCTTATTTGTTAGCCCTAAGAAAGTGATCGATCCCGGGAGTTCACATTTTGACTAATTAGCTACTAGTCAGATATGTGCACTAATTGATCATCAGGGGGTTAATGGTAAATAAGGATAAGATATTCTGAGTCGGGTTCACAGAGACTTCCCACTCAGAATGGACAGTCTATGGAGGGTTCATCCGTATGTAGTGATTATATCAATGGACGCTTATTCACTCTATGGGTTGAGTATAAGTATACATCTATAATCGGTAGAGTTCAGTTTCGGGTTTATGGTGGCGTAATCCCGGAATTAATAATTAATGTACTTATTCTGTTCGATGAATAATTAATTATTGGAGCTACTTGTTACAGATCCATGGTCCCCAATGTGGCTTCTATAATTCGGGCTAATATTATTGTTTATTTGGGCCTCAGAAATAATTAATTGGTTGGGCCAATTAATTGATATGCATGAATATTATTTAGTTTGAAATTTAAATTATATAATACACGAAAAGACATTTTTCGTGGGCCCGTGGGCTTAGTGTGGCGCCAATATGTCTTGGATTTTCCAAGAAATTAGTTTTCTTGGATAATGACATATTGTGTAATTAGTTATTTATTTGTTAAATAATTAATTGGATAAATAAAAGAAAATAATTTATTTATTATTTATCTCTTAACTATAAGGATAATTATATTTTCTTATTATAAGATTGTAATTATCTCTTATTTTTATTGGATAATAATAATTAAAATTATCTCTTTTATTTTGTTAAACCAATTGGGTATAGGTTTTCTCTCTTGGATTTTGCTTATAAAAAGAGAGTTCTCCCCGAGCCCTAAGGGAGGTGAAAGCCACGAAATTCATAAAGAAAAAAGGCTAAGGAGTTCGATCCTTAGCTCCACCCGATTGGAGAAAAACTTAGGGTTTTTCTCGGTTGCATATCAAGGAGGTTCCAATTCCAAGAATCGGTGTCCACCAACCACCGTTTGGAGAACACATTGGAAGATCAAGGCTTCTCATCCTAAGATTAAAGCTTTTCTTCCTTACTATTGGTATGTTTTTCTTAACCCCTTGTAGTAGTTAAATCCTTTATTTATGTATTGTGTTATATAAATCGTGATCCATCCGCTGCGCGTAGATCTAACTCGTTTAGATCTAAGATCCTGCATCCTTCATGTGGTATCAGAGACAGGTTCCACGGTTTATATAGTCATAATCATAATTAAACGATTTAAAGGAGTGGAATTGCATGTAGGTAAATTTTATTTATTGTTTTATGCTTTGATAATGATTAATTGCTATGGTTGAAGAGATGGATTGGGGGTTGGCACTGTTTACCCATTAGATCTATCGTAAACTCATCTAAACGATGAAAATTCGTTCATATGAGTATAGGAAATTATGTAATTTATTTTTATTGCAATTTTAATTTCCAGAAAATAGATCTGTTTAGTAGCTGTTTAGTTATTTTGTTTTTCCCGTTGATCGAACCGTTGAAACGACGATCCCTTCGGTCAGAATCAATATTGGAAGATGATGAACAATTCCACAAAATTTTTCGTCGATCGGAGTCGGTTTTGATATCCGTTCGTTTCTGCAAAGAAGCTGCTGTACCAGAAAAACGCAGGATTCACAGAAACCCTACCTGTGACTTCCTCGAATTTCTGGGAGAGTTTACACCGTTGAAACGCAAATCCAACCAGTCAAATCGATAAATATGGAGTTTTTGACGTGGCATAAAAATTTCAGGTCGATCGGGATTCATCTCGATTCCCGATCGGCCTCGGGAAGTCTTTGAGGCGCTGCTGTAAAAGTCAGATCCAGCAACAAGTTGGGCGGCTCACTGGAGAAAATTGACAACTCAAAGCTCCGATCCAACCGTCCATATTGAAGCCCGAGGAATGAAGAACAGATCTGGAAAGTTTCGTCACGATCTGAGTTCGTTTGTTTTGCTGATTGTCGAAGATTTTAAACAGCTACAGATTAGGGTTTTTATTTTTCTTTAGATACGGGGGTGCCAACGGTCCATCTCGTTGTTTATTTTCCGCACTAGTATACATGTTTAGATTGTATGTGTAGAACTGGAAAATTGCAATGACATGCATCATATCATGAATTCTTCTCCATATGCATACATGTAGAAATTAATTCGAGGAATTAGTTAGGCATGTATAAAACACGTAATTAGTTTTAATTAATTGTTTGATATTAATTAGAAACTAATTAAGGTAAAAACCGAGGAACACGGGTTTTTTCAATCGTCGAGGTTGGGTGATGAATTCTCGGTGAATCCCACTCTGCGAAAGCATAAGGAGTAAAATCCCGAAACCTCGTGGTTAAGGTGTTGGATTCTCGGTGAATTCCACCTTACCAGACGAGATTACGTTTTTGTTCCGTAGTGTCTACGTGAAAGTTTGATGTTTAAGGATTGGATAATCACGGGCAAACATGGTTCGAAAGTGGTTTAACCACGGTTGGGTGGTCAACAGTAGCTACGGCTCGACCGACTTCACCCTCCACGTGTGGCGTTTGCACGGGGGTCCGGCAAGGCTGAGCCATCCGAAGAGCCACTACGGCTCAACGGAGTTCCCCTGGTCTTGACCCGTCCGACGGTCACATATGTTCCAACGAATAGGTCGGGTGGGCTAGCCCACATAACCGACAACATTCGGGCCTATGATTTATTGTTACTTAATGTAACATCAAGTCCAAAATGTGATCAGTAAACCCACCACTTTTTCAAAATATTGAGTGGGAGCGGGAGAGGCGACAGCCGACCCCACGGCCTCTATTGTTGACACAAGCAACGTGAGAGAATGGTGACGCCTTGTGCCGGCCTGGGACCGGCCTCCCTAAGGAAGGCCTTCACCGCTATCAAAATTCAAGGTTTGGTCTCCGAAAGGATAGGATTTTGGGTACTCGCCGGGTCACTAACCGACCCTAAGGCGGCACACTCGGGGTCTACCTAAAAATGCGAGACAAGTAGGTCACACTCATAAAGGGTATTTTTGGTAGTACCTTGGCCGAAAAAGGAAAGGTGATTGACGATCACAAATGAGATGTTCGATTCTCAATCGATCTTCAATATTAATCGAAACCTCTTTGACCTACCCTAAGGCGGCACCGAGGCATTAGATTAAATCCTTGGAACGGTAGGATAGACTATAAGTACTTAGTTTATGTTCCTAAAATTTATTAGTAGTGTATGATTTGGATTTATTTTCTGTCAATTTTATTTACAACTATTTATATATCTCTCTAGGGTACTAGACTGCTAATGTATGACTAGTAACGACTTCGTTAAAAAGTGGTAAGTAACTAGAACGTTGTACTCATTAGGCTTACATGCGATTAATCTATCGGAAGAGATATTTCTCTTGAGCCTTCAAGACTTAAGTGACGTAAATAAGTATGTCACTGCTGTCAATCGTGTTGAACGAGAGACGACTGTAGTCAGTTTGAAAGATGATTGGAACGATAAAATTCTTCTGGTGAATTTTAATTGTGTAGTGTCTACACGAGAAATTTTCTAATAGAAAAATTGGAGAATCATAAATTAAAGTGTCGCTATTTAGACGGTATTTGGAACCGATAAACTAGTGGGAGCTTTTGTCTTATGTTTTTCTAATTTATTAGAAAATTAGTCCCACTAGGTAACGCTTTCATTAGACATCCCAGAGTTCACGAGTAGTGTCTACTCATACGAACTTGCTAGTTCAAGACTATTTCCTTTTAAGGAAAGTTAAGAATGGGAAAGAATGTCTATAAGTGTTAATCATCTTAAGCGAAGTTTTGAGGCTAAACCGAAACATTAAATAAAGAAAGTATAGGATAAGGAAAGTGATTTCGGATCACTAACCAATGAATCCTTAGCGACTTTCTTAACCGAGTAACTCGACTCGGCAGCTAAGTTCTTTGGAAGAACAAGAGAGCTTTGCATTAATGATTAATAGAGTAACAATGGGCAGTAATTTCAGCTAGAATAGTGGGAGTGATATAAGGAAATGAATTTTGGATTCTATCTTTGAATATCACAGAAAAATTTATTTTTCTGTTTACAGATTCGTTGAAACAAATGGATTCACTTTCAACTCGATATATTGTTGCCTCATAGAAAGTGAAAATGACATTTGTAGTACGAATCCGAGACTCGGACTTTTGTTTGATAAAGTCAGAACCACTAAGAAATGCTGAAAAGGTATATGTAACACGTCTTAAACTATTATGCGAATGGTTTCCGTATTAAGATAAACGATTCTTCAAAATCTATTAATTAGTGCATATATCCTAGAGATAAGACCTGACGACTGGCTATGGGTGATTCCTATCTCCCAGTCTAGGAACACTATCTCAAAAGAACAATGACTAAGTTTCCTTTCAATCGGGAGAGGGTAATAGATTTGAAGGGGTAACATAGCTTGTTCATCATGACCTTCGGGGTCTAGTGAGAGACACAAGCTAGTGGGAGTTTTTGAGGGGTGACATTTTGTCTGATAACTACTCGAAACGCGATTTAGTTTATCAAAAGAATACGAGGAGGAGTCTCGGCTTTAGCGAGAGAATAGAGTATTCCATGCTCGAAATAGGCTATAGCATAGTCTTGGGACCGATGCTCGCCCGCCTCCTAGTGGAATGTTTCTCACTGAGAAAGAAACCATAGACTTGCCCTATATAGTTATTGATGTACTACAATACACTGCTAAACTCGATTAAGATAATTGGTTGCAAAATAACGGTTAACATTATTATGTAAACCGAGAAGTCTACCTAGAAGATGCTAGTGAATTTATAGATAAGGAGTGACTTCGGTTCACACCACTTCCGTAAATGTAGGCATTTAGCATTTAATGCTTGAAGGTAGGACTGGAGATTTTGCGCATACGTTCGATTTTTTGTTCGTGAAATGCCTTAATGAGACGAGTGAAGGTTGGTTATAAGATTCTTGAGATCGAATGTGACAGTTCAACCTGTCACAAGGCTTCGATAGAATCTATAAGTAATGACCTTAAACCTTGGAGTACGGTTACCCAAAGGTAGTTACTATCCGATTTAATCAGACCACGTCCAACATCGGTTGTTGGTGATTACACTGATAAATACTACTATATCTGAATGTCAATCCACCCAAAACACAGTGGGAGTATGGTTTAACCGTTGACCCATTGTGGTTTTGTGGTTTTGTGGACTTTATAGTCTGTTGGGGTGATTGATGACCTATGGCTCTTAGTGGGCTGTATAGGATTCTGATCATAGAGGTTGGTTTGAAAGCCTTAACCCTATGAATGGAGTTTTGATACTCCAGTTCTGTTCAGCCTCTTGTAGAACCACCTGAGTGTCTCAGGCCTAGTGGGAGCAATTGGGTCTACACGGAAAAGAGTCGAATGAATAGGAAAGTTTAAACTTTCAGCGCAAAGCTGACTGGTATAGGGGTGATTCCCTGACAAGTAGAGAGTTAACCAGACCTTGAACTCTCTCACCACTCAGTCTTGCAAGATTTCGTTAGAAAGCGGAAAATAAGGGTGATACCCTGAGACTTTCTTGCCAAAAAAACAGATTCTGAATTCATTCGGAACAGAAGGGTCTTGGTTAGAACAAACGGCAAGGTGACTGCCGGGGCTTATATCCTTTGTGGATTTAAAAGAACCTCTCGGTCATTTAAAGTCACATGTTTTAGAATATATGGACTTGAGCGAGAATATTGATAAGTCTTTCGTAGACTGGATATCAATATTGGTAAAGTAGTAGTATTAGTGTTCATGAATGATAACACTAAAATGGTTGGAAACAACATGAGTGTGTTATCTGAAGTCGGAAACTGACACGCCTAGATTCTCTGGATGAGAGAATTGGACTATATTCTAAGAATTTGATTCGGTCAAATTCACGAGAATAAGTCATTGGCTATCCCACCTATCTTATTGAATAAGATGATTTTGCATATACGGTTGCAGCATTCATCGAGAGTAGTCCTACCCTACCTCTCAGGAATGATTCTTCAAATCTTCGGATAAAGAGAAAAAGGGATAGAGTCTCTCTGGGATAAGGGCAAGTCAGCTTAACACAAGTCAATTGCAATCGAATCTTGGATTCTAGCAATAAGTAGCGGTCTAGTACGTCCTCAAGTATCTTTACAGAACGAGGAATCATATGCTTGTATATTCAGGTGCAAACTTGAATATGGTTGACTACACTGATTCTGACTTGTAGTCTGATTAAGGATGATCATTAAGTTGATCTCGGGCTCAGTGTTTACTCATTTTGATAGAGCTATAGTCTGGAGAAATCCAGCACCGCCAATTCGACTTTAATTAATCGGATACGTAGCAGCTTTCGGGGCAGCTGAAGTGGCGATATAGCTTAGGAATTTCCTTCATGATCTGGGAGTAATTCCAGGTCTAGTGAGCCGATATCACTTCATTGTGAAAACAGTGAAGAGATAGCTTAGAAGGATTTTCTCAGTCACTAGAGGTCAAAAGCATATTGAGAGAGAGTACCGCCTGATTAGATGGACCGGCGACGTTTCGATCCTAAAGATCGTCTTGAGCCGACAACCTAACTGATCAGTGTACCAAGTCGAGTGCTTGGAGGGTACGGCATTGAGGGATATATCTCATCTGCTTTTAGAGCAAGTGGGAGAGTGTTGTGAATAAGATGAGAATGGGTGTGCTCTAAAAACAATCGTTGCTTGTCATTTCGTGCAAGTGGGAGATTGTTAGGTGTAGTGCCCGAAAGACAATTTGTGTAATTGTTTTTGATATTGGATGACAGAATTTATCTCACCTTAGTTACTTGCTTTGTGCTTGTAAATTAATACACTGCTGCAAACCCTAAGTATATCTGTATGTAACCACTTAACTCAGTGTATGGATTACACGTGAGGATTGAGTTAGTGGAGATATGCTTAAAGCTGTTAGTCCGTGGTGAACTTAATCGAGTTTAGGGTCTCTTGATTAAAACACCAATAATGCGCCCGAACACCTTAGGGTGTGATACTCTTATCCGGTTTGTCGGTAGAGGGTACCTACGTAGGGCATTTATATATGATGGCATTCATATAGGACTGGACCGATTTAATCTGAATTTCTTGATATAATTCCGTAATCGAGGAATCTTATTAAATCATTAGATGATCATATATGGATCAACCTTAATCCTGAGGTGATCACAAGGTGATGCTTGTCTCGGGGTAGTGTTTGATGTGTTAGTTACGGTTCACTTAGATATGTGTTCCAAGCCACTTCTCATTGGCACTATCTCCAGATGAGTGAGTAGTTCTGATTTTCACGGACATGGAATCCATTCCTTCCTGCGGGAAGTAGAGAGACAGTCCCCTTATTTGTTAGCCCTAAGAAAATGATCGATCCCGGGAGTTCACATTTTGACTAATTAGCTACTAGTCAGATATGTGCACTAATTGATCATCAGGGGGTTAATGGTAAATAAGGATAAGATATTCTGAGTCGGGTTCACGGAGACTTCCCACTCAGAATGGATAGTCAATGGAGGCTTCATCCGTATGTAGTGATTATATCAATGGACGCTTATTCACTCTATGGGTTGAGTATAAGTATACATCTATAATCGGTAGAGTTCAGTTTCGGGTTTATGGTGGCGTAATCCCGGAATTATTAATTAATGTACTTATTCTGTTCGATGAATAATTAATTATTGGAGCTACTTGTTATAGGTCCATGGTCCCCAATATGGCTTCTATAATTCGGGCTAATATTCTTGTTTATTTGGGTCTCGAAATAATTAATTGGTTGGGCCAATTAATTGATATGCGTGAATATTATTTAGTTAAATTTAAATAATATAATACACGAGAAAAGATATTTTACGCGGGGCACAGTGGGCTTAGTGTGGTGCCAATATGTCTTGGATTTTCCAAGAAATTAGTTTTCTTGGATAATGACATATTGTGTAATTAGTTATTTATTTGTAAAATAATTAATTGGATAAATAAAAGAAAATAATTTATTTATTATTTATCTCTTAACTATAAGGATAATTATATTTTCTTATTATAAGATTGTAATTATCTCTTATTTTTATTGGATAATAATAATTAGAATTATCTCTTTTATTTTGTTAAACCGATTGGGTATAGGTTTTCTCTCTTGGATTTTGCCTATAAAAAGAGAGTTCTCCCCGAGCCCTAGGGGAGGTGAAAGCCACGAAATTCATAAAGAAAAAAGGCTAAGGAGTTCGATCCTTAGCTCCACCCGGGTGGAGAAAACTTAGGGTTTTTCTCGGTTGCATATCAAGGAGGTTACAATTCCAAGAATCGGTGTCCACCAACCACCGTTTGGAGAACACATTGGAAGATCAAGGCTTCTCATCCTAAGATTAAAGATTTTCTTCCTTACTATTGGTATTTTTTCTTAACCCCTTGTAGTAGTTAAATCCTTTATTTATGTATTGTGATATATAAATCGTGATCCAACCGCTGCGCGTAGATCTAACTCGTTTAGATCTAAGATGCTGCATCCTTCAGATAGGTCAATTAAGTTGTAAAAACAGGAATAAATTTCAATGAGAGCTCGTACCTGGACAGCTTGTAATGAGAGAGCTCGCTGATAGAGAGCTTGTAATTAGAGAACTCGTTTAGAGAGCTCATACTGGAGAGCTTGAGAGCCTATCTCAGATTTTGGAGAGCTTGAGGGCTTGGCTCGGATCTTGGATCCTGAGACCTCGTACATGAGCCCGACCTGTAGAGCTTATGTTAAACCGTCTGTCCTGCAGATTTAGAGAGTTTGTCCTTTGCATCTTTCCGTGGACGATCAGACATCTAAACGGACTCCGATCGGCACGAAATTTGGAGGGCTTGTTCGTCCCTCCTTATTCTTCAATCTGAATGGCAGAAAAATTTGTTCCAACGGCTCAATCTCTAGAAATAAGCCTCCGATCTGACTGCTGCATTTTTTGTGACTGCTGCCTTTTTGGTGATACAGTAGCAACTTTCCGACGACGATCGGACATCTAAATAGAATCCGATCGTAACGAACATTGAAGGGCTTGTTCGTCCCTCCTTATTATTCAATCTGAACGGTGGAAATCTTGTTCCAACGGTGTAATCTCTAGCAATAAGCCTCCGATCTGACTGCTGTGTTTTTTGTGACTGATGCGTTTTTGGTGATACAGCGGCAATGATCGGGCATCTAAATGGACTCCGATCAGCACGAATTTTGTAGGGCTTGTTTGTCCCTCCTTATTCTTCAGTCTTAACGGTGGAAATATTGTTCCAACCGTGCAATCTCTAGCAATAAGCCTCCGATATGACTGCTGCATTTTTGGTGATACAACAGCTGCTTTCCGGCGACGATCGGATATCTAAACGGACTCCGATCGGCACGAAATTTGGAGGACTTGTTCGTCACTCCTTATTCTTCAATCTGAATGGTGTAAATCATGTTCCAACAGTGAAATCTCTGGCCATAAGCCTCCGATGTGCCTGTGTTTTTGGCATGTTTTTGCCATTAACTCGATCATGAACAACCTCTATCAATTACCGATAGAAAGCCCTCCTTCTAACGCCAATTGATGATGCTAAAAATCATCGGGTATCAATCTGGGCCGTTTAATCTAGATTAATATGAATGAGGGATGGTTTTTTAGGTGGATTTAGACTGAGCTTGAGAGTTCCTCTCTCAAGTTGCTTACGTATCATGTTGATTATTCAGGAATCAAGTCTTTCGTAGTTCCTTAGGGTTGTTTATATATGGGACGATTTATCCCTTTCCTTGTTCTACAAGGAATTGTATTATTTTTCCCTAAGGATAAACACATGCATATCCCTATAATTTAGGGATAATTATGGATAGTTTAAATATCAAAATCAGAGTCTTAATGGGTAAAGGATCCTTAGGATGTTCCCATAATTATATTATAAGCACTTGGGCTAATTATCATATAAATGAGGCTCTGGCCAACCTGTGTCGAGCCATCCAGGCCGTCTCGGCCCGAACTGCACTGGCCCAACTTCGTTGTGACCTAGCCGACCTGCGGTGTTCTAGGGATTTGGACTAATCTCCCACCTAGGGTTCGGATATGCCCTTAAGCGTGAAGTGGGGCTCCTGACCCTTAACGTTATAGTTTTTATGTCTTCGTTTAATGTTTGACCAATTAGGAGATGACACGTGGTGAGGCTCAGTTCAACCCGTCAACCTTGCTCCAATTCCTTTTCGTTTGGGCAACACAAGTCGATAATGACAAGTCTAGAGTAAATATCGTACACAACAGCCTAAAAGGAACCCTCACCTCTTTGACTTAGGGTTTGGGCTAAGAGAGTAATAACTTATGATTGTTATGTTCTAGAGGTTGATCCTTGAAGTTTGATCTTATCTCGAGTTTAGTCATTTAGTAGGATGTTTGTATGACTAACGTTATGATTTCTTTTGCAGTTAGAAACAAACACCAAGACGCTACCTTCCAGTATGCCATGCTTGAAGTTCAAACCTTTTTATGCTTTTCTTCAATCATGCAATTTCTAGTAAATTACTTCTCATTTGATTCCTCACTTAAGGTATTTGAGTTCAATAACTTCTTTCCATCTTTTGTCATGAATTATCTCAGTGACATATCTTAATAAGTTCTTCTTTAAACAAGTTCTCACCTTTTTACTTTCCAAATCAAAAAATCAAGCCCCCTCTAATTTTGTGTTGTTGCACTCACATTATTCCTTTCAAAATCAAATTTGATTGAACCCTCTAATGATGGAACATTTTGATTACTTGTGTTCAATCTCAGCTTCCTTCCTAAGCGTAGTGTCGATGTCCTAACTTTTTCACCTAATGCTGCCGGTTCTTTTAAGGTATGCATCTTCTATTTTGCCAGTCAGATCTATAAGCCTACCATGACATCCCTTTTTCAATTACTTACCCTTAACCTTCTGGCAATCTATACTAAACCCAGTTTCAGGCAGATGGTAGTCATTGCCAAGATGTCTTATGGACCAGTCCGGCCGGTCAACATTTGAACTCCAAAAATTTTATTAATTTTAGTCTAGATTAATGCACCATGTATCCTTTCAATTTTAAATCTTTCCAGGCCACTTAGTGCCATGAACCGCCAGACACACCTGTTGACATTCCCTCTTCTATATTGGTGTTTCCTTCTCATGTTCTGTCACACCAGTTGAATGTATGTTATGTTCTAACCTTTTCCTTCGAGCCCTGTATAAGGGATAACCTTAAGTACTTATTCTTTGGCACTGTACGATTTCCCTCGAGTAGTGCAACCTTGAATCCTTGAATTTGATCATCAATGATCTTTTACCCCTCGTTTGTAAGTTTGAATTAATTCGATGAGATCAAACTTTATCCAACATTTCTTAAGTGTATTTTATCCTTCACTCAAAAGCTTGGTTATCGCAGACCCCTATTTCAAAACTTTTGATTTTTCTTTACATTACCTTAGGGAAATTTCTACCCCTCTTTCAATCATGAAATAACCTCTCATTAACTTATGCAAACTTGGACACTTAATAAAAAGTTTCATTCCATTCTGAGACCTTTTGGTGTACTCGTTTTGGCCCGAAGCTTCTTCAAGTTAAACTTTTTACCCTCTTTTGATTTTTTTAGTTGATTAGTCTTTCAAGTGCTTGACTTTGCACCTTTTCCTTGTCTTTCTGTTGTGGAATGACTTCTCTAAAACATTCATATGAACTGAGGGTTCTCCTCGTTCGCCCACATCCATTTGTTTATCAAATCCATAATGATTAAGGTCACTTGCCAAACGTTCCCAAATCCGATATTCTTTTCCTCTTGAAGTGATCTTTTCCAAGTCCACCATGTGATGTTTCCTTAACGTCTCCACTTTTTAAGGACTCACGTAAAAGCTCATTATCTTCATTTCAAGCAGCCTGAGTTTCTTTGCAGACCACCGTATCTTGCAGAATTCCACTCTCTCAAAAGAATCTCATCTGTAAGATGTTATTTTGTTTTTCCTTTTTGTGGCTATATTTTGTATTATAATACAATGCCTCATTCTTCTGTTTGGAACCAACTTCATATTTCCTCAACCCAGAGTCATCTTGTCTCATTTGTGACCCATACAACCTCCCTCGTTTTGAGAAATTATTGCCTCTTCTTCCGTTTACCAAGTTGACATACCACCCTTGCAGCCAACTTGAAGACATGCTAAGAGCATGTGTGTTTGAGGTAGGAGGATCATGGGGTGATTACTTACCTGTGGCGGAGTTTGCTTATAACAATAGTTATCACGCCAGTGTGGGTATGCCGCCGTTTGAAGCTTTTCATGGAAGAAGACGTTGAATGCCGCTGTTTTAGGATGAATTCGGGGAGAGACAAGTCACCGTGCTGGAAATGATTGAGCAAGCTAAAGAAAGGGTTTTGTTGGTGAAGAAGAATTTGAAGGCTGCTCAAGATAGACAGATTAGTTGGGCTGAAGTTAGAAGAAGACAGCTAGAGTTTGACATTGGGGAGAGAGTTTACCTACGAGCTTCACCGATGAAGGGAGTTACACGGTTTGGGCAGAAAGGGAAGTTAAGTCCGAGATATGTTGGACCTTTTTAGATCATTGAGAAGGTTGGATCCTTAGAATAAAAGTTAAAGTTACCGTATTCAATGTCAAAAGTACACAATGTGTTCCATGTTTCAATGTTGAAGAAGTGCTTGACAAAGATGGATGTTGAAGCAACCATTGATCCGGAAGTTATTTAAGATAATCTTGCCTACGATGAGAAACCGATCAAGATTCTAGACCGGAAGGAAAAGATGATCAAGAGACGGATGATCCCTTTGGTTTTGGTGCAATGGAGCAATCATTCACCAAATGAGGCAACTTGGGAAGTTGAAGACGATATGATCAGTTAATTTCCAGACTTTGTGGATTTACCAGGTATGTTTCGGTTTCGAGGACGAAACTCCTCTTAAAGGGGGAGGAATGTAATATTCCAATTTTCGGGAAAGAGCAGACGTGTCATTTAGCGAAAATGAAATATTGAGTTCGTTATTTATTTTGGATTAAAGCGTATTATGTTTATGTATATGTCGAGATATATATATATATATATATATATATATATATATATATATATATATATATGGAAATCGGACTTAATTACAATTAAAGGACAATTAAGGAAAAATAAAATATAGGTTATTATTTTGGGAAAAGTTATAAAAGGAAAATACATCTCATTATTCTTATAACCTATCAGATTAAAATTTTAGACTTTCTACGTTCTCTGAAAAAGGCGTGAGAGCAAATGAAAAAGGGCTGAGAGATTTCTTCAGAATTCTAAGTCGATTCTTGACGGTTTTCAGATTCGAGTAGAGATTTGGAATCATCGTGAAGAGGGCGTCATTTCAATACCAAAAGATTGGAGCTTTCTAAAGGTATGTATTTTCGCCCTAGGCGTGTTTCGATCGAGTTTGATGGATTAAATCTCCTAAATACGTAGTATTGTTGCTATGGAAGCGTGTGATTGAAACTAATCTAAGTTTGGGATTGACCACATAGGTTTTCTGTGGAAAGGTTCAAGTTTTGATGCAGATTTTCTTGGGTTGAATTTGGAGTTTTCTTGCATTCAAGTAAGAGGCTCTTCCGACGATTTAATTATGGTTTATAGGGTTAAGATTGCTGATTTGGTACTTTGTAGATGATAGAAATCATGTCTATTTGTTGTTAAAGGTTGTGGGATGATTTGGTTTGAAAAAGTTGATTTTCTACTGTTTTTCTAAGTAATTACGATGTGCATATGTTTGGAATTGGGTAGAAATGGTAAAAGTGCAGAAAACTAATATTTAGGGTTGAAATCGGGGCAATGAGCACGCAAAGGATAGAAGGGCGTATTACGGGGTTCAGAAAGAGGAAAAGCGATACAGCGTTGGTTGTGAGCACGCATAGGGTGTAATGTGGGCGCATTGCCTTACCAGAAAGTAGTGAAACGATACAGTGTTGATTGCGGGTGCATAGGGGGTCCAGCGGAGCTGATGCGTGCGCATTGAGCTGGTCTTTTGTGTTTAACATGTTTTAAGCCCCGAATCTAGTTTTACATGTTATTTCTTTATCTAATAACCTTAAAGGAACATAAACTAGCCTTGATTGAGTTTCTGATGCATTTAGTTCCGGCACTGAATGGATTCTTCATAAGAGTAGAAGTTCGGGACCGTCGAAAGGGCATGACAGGCTTGTGCTTTGGTGAAGTAGTATTCATCAATGTCTGTGTATGTGATAGGACATTATGTCTAGCTGTCTAAGTGAGGAAGTAGAGTTGTTAAGGTGAGGTTTGCCTTGAAAACACTTAGGTGGGGCTAGTTAACGACTAATAAAATACATACTTGTGTAGTAAAAGACTAAACATCATGTCATTCTTAGATAGGCACCAGACCATATCGCAATGTGTGGGCGTTCAGATAAAGTGAGTAACTATGCTGGCCTATAAACGGCTAAATGGTAGGGGGACTTCGCCGAACGTGTGTGCTATCGGAGTCTTCCAGAATAGGTGATGTGATCCGTAGCCGAATCAGATCCGAAAATGCCGAAGGACCGACTGAAGGCACCAATAAAACGAGCACCGCGACCCTTAGCTAACTCGTAACTAAGAACCTTCGTATGACCTCAACCCTTAGATAACCCGTATCTAAGAACCTTGGTATACGAACGCCACAAGGTCTGCTCAGAGCCTTGATAAGTTCCGTTTGGAATCCACCAAACAACGGTGTTGGAATCCACCAAACACCAACGTGAGAAAACTCACCAAAGCTTAAAGCTTCAAATAAAATATATATCTCAAAATTTGCCTGTCTAAAAAAGATTACAACTAAAGCATTTTTATAGGCAAGAATAAAAGAAATAAAACAGCTCCTAACCGATGTGGGACAAAAATAAATAATAGAAATATAAAATAAAAATAAACCTAATAAATAATAATAAAAGCTACTAAAATCTGGCACAGAAACAATGTGGGGTAGATGATAAAATAAATCGACTCCAAGGCTAAACGTATCATCTTCGATCACATCATTCCCTCCCGGTTGGAAATGATTCTCCCTCGAATCAATAGGACGTCATAAAACTCAGCCTCACGCACCAATCTCGAACAACGCGCAAAAAACGTCAATGATATGCCAGGATCAAAGGCTTGAGTAAATGGCGATTCATGCTTCTTCAATAGAATAGAAAAACGGTCTCTCTGCTTGATGTAAACGTGGATGAAGCGCTGAATGGCATCAATATAAGTATAACAAGGCAATTTATGATTTTCACCAACATGCGTAACAAAAGGATCATTAAATGTGTGATCCGGCTTTCCACCCATATCAACGATGCCAAGGTCATCCATGTGCACTAAAGGTGTTGCATCGAGCACATCCAAGAAATCGCGTTTCTCCTCAAGTGTATGCTCAACATTTACCTGCAAAGAAGAAAAGATAGAGCTCGAACAATGGACTAATGAGAGAGAATCAGATTCCCCTATCTCATCCACCGCATTCTCAACCACAAATGTAGGTGTATGTGCATCATCCATCCCCGCAACTCGTGGCTCATTCGCAAGATTCAGCTCCACCGGACTCTTATCTTCATCGTTTTCCGCTTCAACCAATTCTTTTGCCTTTGCTGATTCATATTTTAAACGAGCTTCCTCGTCGATTCTACATAGTTCTTGCAATAAATCAGAGCAATCATAATAGTGATGACCACTCCCTTTACAGTGACCGCAAAAAACCGAAAACGGCTCTATAGAAGTTTTCTTAACCATATCTGTTCCACCACGGTTACCTCTACCACCACGATTACTTCTACCACTGCGGTTATCTCTACCACCACGGCTAGATTGCTTAGTTACTCCCTTTAATATATTCTTCATCTCATCCATCATATCATCAAAACGTTGTTCTATTTTCTCCAAATTCCGATTCATCATATCATCAAAATTCCGATAATAGACATCCATAGGACTCTCTTTTGACATTACTCAAGGTCTAACTTCACCAATAATCCCAACAACAATAATAATTACCACAGCCACCAAAAAAACTGAACCTCCTTTTTTTTTTCCAATGAATCGACGCTTCTATTGTTTTTTTTAATAGCCGAACCCCTTTTTGTTTTTTCTTTTTTTAAGTCAAACTTTCATGGAACTGTTCGGATTTTTTTATTTTTTTTTGGCTTAACCAATCAGGAAAAGGAAACAAAATAAATCAAATAGGGCAAAGAGTAGGTAAGGTCGGCGTCAACCAAGAAGAAGGAATGATTTTTTATTTTTTTTAATAGCAACACGCGGATGAATAATGGAAAATGAATAATAACGGCTGGGAAAGAAGAAAGGAAAAAAAATAATATAACTTTTTTTTTTTCGGTTTTGCTGTACGAGGTCTGCTGGGATTTTTTTTTTCCTCCAAGAACGAGGGAATTGATGTAAATAAAAAAATTCTAGAAATGTATATCAAGAACAGGAACGAGAAAAAAATATAAGGGATATTTGGATACCGTCAGTGACTGTCTCTGATACCAATTGATGTGATCCGTGATCGACAGATCCGAAAATGCCGAAGGACCGACTGAAGGCACCAATAAAATGAGCACCGCGGCCCTTAGCTAACTCGTAACTAAGAACCTTGGTATGACCTCAACCCTTAGATAACTCGTATCTAAGAACCTTGGTATACGAACGCCACAAGTTCTTCGGAACCTTGATAAGTTCCGTTTGGAATCCACCAAACAACGGTGTTGGAATCCACCAAACACCAACGTGAGAAAACTCACCAAAGCTTAAAGCTTCAAATAAAATATATATCTCAAAATTTGTCTATCTAAAAAAGATTACAACTAAAGCATTTTTATAGGCAAGAATAAAAGAAATAAAACAGCTCCTAACCGATGTAGGACAAAAATAAATAATAGAAATATAAAATAAAAATAAACCTAATAAATAATAATAAAAGCTACTAAAATCTGCCACAGAAACAATGTGGGGTAGATGATAAAATAAATCGACTCCAAGGTTGAACGTATCATCTTCGATCACATCAATAGGCTTCTGTGGCTATTGGTGTGATCCACTAATAGGTTGCAATCGATATCTCTTGTTGGATTTTCATCAGGCGTAGTGCCCTTGAATGTAGATGTAACATAGATAAGTTAAGTTAGAAACGTATAGTTATGACACGTTGATGAGCATGAAGTGAACCTTAGATTGAGTCTGTCATATAAAGATGATTTAAATAATTATGAATCTTATGCTATAATCTGTAATTAAATCATAGTTTCTACCTTTTATTAAGTAATTTGTACTTACCTCAAATATATGTTTGTTATGTGTTTGAGGATGATAAGACAAACAAGTTGATCCGAAATTCGATGATGAATTCGAAGACGATGTTTGAGGACGCCAACGTTAAAGGTTTACTTGCATTTATTCTTCATATGACGTTTTAGACTAGTTGTTTATTTTGGTTTGGAATACGATGCATTTTTCCACTGAGACTTTGTAATTTCTTTTGTTTAATTCCTTTGGAGGCGTTTCGTATGTTGTAAGATTTTGGAAATTTCGTTGTAATAAGTTTACATTTTTATCTTTTATGAATGTTCCTATTCTTGGTTGTTGGAATAAAAAATATACCCGAGTCTTTTGCTGTAGAGCCTTAGGTATATTGTGAAATTTATTTTATATTATACGTGCCGAACGTTCTTTTTCTGGATAAGGACTAGGTGTCCGGGAACAGGTCGTTACAATAATAATAACAAATACATACACAAATAAATTCACGACACATGCCGTGACAGTTACTCACTTGCAGACAAGTTGAAGAAGTTGATCTTGGATACCCGCACCAAGAGTGACAGCCAAACGTCTGGAAGGACAGGAAGCTAAGACAGAAAGGGCTAAGCATATTTGACTTTGCGCCTCGGTATTCCCCGAGCTTAGAATACGCACCTCTGGAAGGATATGAAACTAAGCCAGAAAGGGCTAAGCATAATAGATGAGCTGAATTTCCGCAATAAAGACCAATCCTTTGTCTTAAATGTCTCAGCCATAGAAGGAAGCATCATCTCCAACTGAAATAACCAACAAGAAAGATAACAAAAGCAGAAAAAGGAAATATTCTTTTCAATTCATTCAACTAAAGATTTGCTGTAGTACATCATTTATATAGATACTGCCACATCATCAACATTAACACCTAATACCCTTATACTACTAGGATATTACAATACTACCCTTACATTCATTTATTAACTCCCCCTCTCAAACTATGTGTACCAGAAAGAACATTAAGTTTGCCTCTGAATTTAGTAAACTGACTAACTGGGAGTGCTTTAGTAAAAGCATCAGCAATTTGAGCTTCTGAGGGAATATAACTGATTGTCAGCTCCTTATTTAGCACTTTGTCTCTAACAAAGTGAACATCTACTTCTATATGCTTGGTTCTAGCATGAAAGACTGGATTTTGAGCCAATGAAGCTGCTCCCAAGCTATCACACCAGGCTATAGGAGTCTTAGACAGTTTGATCTTCATCTCAAGTAGCAACTGTCCAATCCATGCCAGTTCTGAAGCTAAATTAGACAAGGATCTGTACTCAGATTCAGTACTAGACCTTGATACCACAGCCTGCTTCTTAGAACACCAGGAAACTAAAGATGAGCCCAGAAAAACACAATATCCCGTCGCGATTTCGTCCGAAGGAAAGCATGCCCAATCGCATCGAAAATCCCCGCAATCGTATTGATCCATCACCGGAATAAAAGACAAAGTGATGCAAAGTTCCTTTTACATATCTCAAGCACCTTTTTCAAAGGTCGTCCAATGTTCATCCGTGGGTGCCTCGCATGAATTGACTCAAATAGTTCACGATAAGTTAAATCAGTCGGTTGAAGTAAGAAATTGTAGCCCCCCAATTGCACTTCTATAAAGAAGTGGATTCTGCATAGGTTCTCCTTCCTTAGGGCTTAAGTGAACATTAACAGACATAGGTATGTTGCAGGGTTTAATGTTTTCCATATTTAACCTTTGCAAGAACTGACTGGCATAATGTTTTTGTGAGAGCATCAGTCCATTCTCATCTCTGTAGGCCTGCATTCCAAGAAAGTGTGCTATAGGGCCTAAGTCTTTCAAAGCAAATTTTGAGTTCAACATTGAGATAAACTTCTGGATCAGCCTGTTGGAATTCCCTGTCACAAGAATATCATCTACATAAATGAGCACATACATCATATCCTTATCAGTTTGTAGGATAAACAAGGAAGTATCTGCTCTGGATTGAACAAAACCCCAGGCTAACATCTGTGATCTAAGAGCACTGAACCAGGATCTTGGAGCCTGTTTAAGACCATACAAAGCTTTGTTCAGCTTGCATACATGATGAGGTTTGACAGGATCTATAAATCCTTCAGGCTGTGGCATGAAGATGGCTTCATCTATTGGTCCATTTAGAAAAGCATTATTGATATCCACTTGTCTTATGGACCATTTGAACATAACAAAGAACAAGTGAGTACAATTCGATGGTGGATGCCTTGGCAACTGGACTAAAAGTATCAGTGAAGTCAACTCCATACTTCTGTAAATACCCTTTAGCAACCAACCTTGCTTTGTGCTTTAAAATGCTCCCATCTGGCTTCAGTTTTAACTTGAAGACCCATCTATTTCCAACAAGATTCTGTCCCACAGCTGCTGGTACCAAATCCCAGGTATGATTTTGTTGCAAGGCTTGGAACTCCTCCACCATAGCCTGTTTCCACTGAGGACTACTCAATGCATCAGGTACTCTTACTGGTTCAGCAAGATGAGCAGGAATGTTGGTATTGGTGATGGAAGAATGATAGGCTTTAGGCTTGTAGATCCCACTTTTGGACCTGGTTTGCATAGGGTGACCAACAGGTTTAGGAAAGGATGCTTCAGGAGTAGGGCTTTTGGAAGGAGACTGACTAGAAGAGCTTTCAGCTTCATGATCCACATGATCAGGAAGATGTCCATTTTTAGAAGATGGAGAACTTAAGGAAGAATTTGAGGAACTGATTATAGGGGAATCTTGAGAATGTCTGGGTTGAGTGTTGGAAGTAGGAGTGGTCTCAAAGTCACTACAACTTGGACTGTTGTTGTTAGGAGTGTGATTGACTTCAGTGTCATTATGATTCAGATTATTCATACCAGAACTGATTTCTATCATTCTATCAGAGGAGGCATTAGAACTGGGATTAGTGCCATTATGGACTGTATCATTCGATTGAGAGATTTCAAAGGGAAGGTGAAAAATATTGACCAGGTTAGGGTCAACAAGAACAGTTCTACTGGAACCTTGGCTAAAACCATCTTGGAAAGGAAACTCAGTCTCATTAAAGACCACATCCCTACTAACATATATTCTTCCTGACTTATCAAGACACCTATAACCTTTATGTTGAGGGCTTAGACCTAAATTCACACATTTCACAGAGTGGTAACTGAATTTATGAGTGTTGTAAGGTCTAAGATTAGGATAACAAGCACATCCAAACACTTTGTATTTGGTGTATTCAGGCTTAACTTTAAACAGGACTTCAGAAGGTGACTGATTTTCTAGGACAGGGGTAGGAAGGTCATTTATGATTTGGACAGCCTGTTCAAAACTATGCCACCAAAACTTAAGAGGCATTGAAGACTGAGCAAGAAGAGTTAATCCCATTTCTACAATGTGTCTGTGCTTCCTCTCAGCCCTACCATGTTGGCCATGGGCATGAGGACAGGGATGTCTGAAAATTATGCCACTCTCCTTACAAATGGATTCAAAGACTCTATATTCTCCCCCCCAGTCAGATTGAAGACACTTAATGGTGGTCTGAAATTGATTCTCAACAAGTTTTTTGAAGGAGATAAAGGCTGAAACAGCATCAGATTTATGTTTTAGAGGGTAGATCCAAGTATACCTGGAGTGATCATCTATGAAATGAACATAATATTGATAACCTAAAGTGGAGGTGACAGGTGCAGGACCCCAAAGATCAGTGTAGATCACATCTAAAACAGACTCAGCATGAAAAACAGACTTATTATAAGGAAGACCATGCATTTTTCCAAGTTGACATGCTTCACAAAAAGATAGATCATTCAAAACAAATACATTACTCAGATTCAAAATATTCTTCAAGACAACTTTTGAGGGGTGGCCAAGTCTTTTATGCCAAACATCATAATTTGTTTCTAGAACAGTAGAACAAACAAAAGCATTACAAATTTTATTGGATTGAAGGGAACTCTGACTGGAATTTGGGCTTTGACACTTGGAACCTGGACCAACAGGGATTTGATAAAGACCATGCCTAAGTGCTCCTGTTTGAAGTAGAGTCCTTGTTGCCTTGTCCTTGATATAACAACAAGAATTATCAAATTCAATAATAACAGGATAGTCATTAGTTAATTGAGAGACACTGATAAGATTTTTCTTTATGGTGGGAACATGTAAGGAATTTTTAAGGTAAAGGGAAGTGTTGGTGTGTGTAGGAATAGTACAGGTACCAATGTGTTTGATAGGAAGTTGCTCACCATTGCCAACAGTCAGATTATCTGACCCTGAGTAGTCTCCAGTGATATGCAGGTTATTGATGTCAGAAGTTATGTGATTTGTAGCTCCACTATCCATATACCAAGCTGAATCCACTCTACTTTGAGGAGTGGCCACCAGTGCTTGCTTAGAGGAACTGCTGTTGAAACTGGGGGGTACAAAGTCCTCCTCAAATCTGTGCCAACAGGAAATCACAATGTGCCCACTTTTTCCACACAACTGGCACACAGGTCTATTGGAATTTCCACTGGAATTTCTTCCACCCCCTCTGCCTCTATTTCCTCTACCACCTCTACCTCTGTTGTTGGAATTTGAAGCATTTCCAGGTCTGGTACTTTGATTACTCCTTGAATTTGACCTACTAGCAAACTGAGCAGAGGGACCTCCTTGGATATCAACTGAACCACCAGAATTAAACCTGAGAAGTAGCCTCTCATGAGTTAGCAATTGAGACTGTACTTCCTGCCAATTCATAGAACCAACCTCTTGTAGTCAAATTCACTATAGCTGCTTCATACTCCTTGTCTAAACCACCAAGAGTTGCTAGTATAAGTTCTGACTTGGACACTGGATACCCTGCAGCAGCTAGATTATCTGCATATGACTTCATTTGTGCCAAATAGTCAGCCATAGACTTTGATCCTTTTGTAGCCCTTGTCATGGCACTCTTGTATTCCAACATTCTGGATTCAGACTGACTATTGAAGAGAGTCTCCAATGTCAACCATATTTCTCTGGCAGTAGTGCACCCTACAACCTCTTGCAGGGGCTGTTCTGTCATAGAACTCATCAACCAACCGATCAACAACTGATCTGTTATGCTCCATTCTTCTGCAGTTTGAGGCCTTTGAAAGGGTGATGGGGAAACTGACAGAGAACTTGATCTGAGCTTGTTCTGTGGATCATCTCCTAAGACATGACTTTCAAGTCTATGACCTCTAATTATGGGTAAAACAGTAGATTTCCAAAGCAGATAATTAGATCTATCCAATTTCACATTGCATGTTTGGTTTAAGTTTCCAGAAAAAGGGAGATTCGACACTGGATTCATCCCAAGATTACCAAGACTTGGAACAGAGGGAACATAAGAAAACTGGATGTAGGCATACCTGTTGAAGGACTTATGTGCCCAAAGTTTAAACCAGAGAGTGAAGGCAGACTGAAAGTGGATAGTGGAGGCAAGCTAAAGTTGGAAAACATTCCAGACTGCATGTAGCTCAACGGAGGTAAGCTGGAAGCTCCGATTATGGAGGTAGCTCCTACCATGGAAGTGTGGTGAGCTCCGGTGAGTGAAGCTTCAGTTCGAACACCAGAATCACCGGAAGAAGGAACATCTTGGGTTCCGATCTGATATCCGATCAGGGTCTGTGTGTTTGCTGGTGTGGAGGAGATACTCATTGTTGCCGCTGTTGATGCTCCGGCCGCTGTACCAATAGTGGAGGAGGCCATGGGTGCGGTGGTGTTCATCCGTACTGTTTGTTACACAAACATGCTGGCTCTGCTACCAAGATAACAAAAGCAGAAAAAGGAAAATATTCTTTTCAATTAATTCAACTAAGATTTGCTGTAGTACATCATTTATATAGCAACTGCCACATCATCAACATTAACATCTAATATTCATTTATTAACCCTTATACTACTAGGATATTACAATACTACCCTTACATTCATTTATTAACTTCATCCGACGATCCGTTCTAAACAAAGACTCGCTATATCAGAAATTTCTCATAATGACAACCCCTCTCTCTTTCTATCTATCTATCTCTCTCTCTCTCTCTCTATATATATATATATATATATATATATATATATATATATATATATATATATATATATATAAATATATATATACTGATGAGTCGAACTCCAACTCATTAAAACTTAACATTTTTTTCCGAGCAATTCAAGTTAGAGTGTGAGCTTAAATATTACGTTGAGCGTAATCAAGTCGAATTTGAAAGACGGTTTCACTCGATAAGTAAATGTTTCATCATCTTGAGTCAACACTCTTTAACAAATTTTCAGCATTACTTTGATGGACTGAGGGTGAAAAATTTAATGCAATTGTACGCTTGGTGCGTGAAAAGCAATAAATAGATCGATAAATATACTCCATCACGTTTTTATTTAAAAGTTGTAGTTGTCAAAAATAAAAATTCTTATATATCTGTCGTACTTAAATTTTCAAAATATTATCTAATATATTTTTCTACATCTTGTCTAGGGTGGAAGATAGAAAAAAAAACATTGAATTAATTATAATTAAGAGGTTTTATTGGAATTTTGATATTAAGTCAATATTAACTACTATCGGTAATATGTGTTTTTTTTTTTTTTTTTTTGGCAAATACAATAATTAAACAGGAACTAAACAAGTTCATTACTAATAGTGATGTGACAAGACAAATCACGGATGTTACATTGCACACACTTAATTCCAAATAATGCAGGAATCTACCACAGAAAATAAACACGACAAAAAAATTTAAATTTACTTCACAGTTGATAAGCTTTCCCGTGACTACAGCACAAACCTAACATTATCTTCAATGATAAAACTATAGAATATTACAATTGTATTACTCATGTTTTTTATTTTGTTAAAATAAGACATTAGCTTTTATTGTGATGTGTGTTTATCGTGAGAGGCGGAAAATTTGTTTTAATGTTGTAATCGAAGCCTAAAACTATATTTTTGATCCATAAATTTGTTCCAATAGGGTCATCGGAGCTTAAACTATATTTTTTAACTACAAAACGTCATTTTTTTTAAAACAAAAGTACATCGTTTTAATAATAATAAAAATTTCGGATCTCAGTAGGATTATACACCACCTAAAAGGTAGATCTGCCTCTGTTTATCGTAAAAAGGGTGTGAACTCAAACATTTAACTTAAATAGACAACCGAAGTCTTAAAATAATGTATGTAAATGTGCTTATCCAACCTTGTCATTATCATTATAATACATTTAAAACATAAACACATAAATCGAAGCAACAAAAAAAAGACTATAAAACAATGTAGTAATTGATCTCGAGTCGAACTCGAGCATTTCATCATGGTTAAAACCAAACTCGAACATTTGTATACTTGATTTGATATTTACAAAAGTTTTATTGATTATTATTAAATTTATTATATGTCTATACTATATTCTTTTGTAAGAGTGTGAGCTTAAAAGCTAGTGCTCAAGATTCTATTAAGCATAATTGACCCAAACTCGCGCATCATTAAAACTTAACCGAGCCGATTTTAAGCAAACTTTCCCCTGATCGAATGAGATCAAGCCTAGTTCGAGTATCGGTGTTTTGAAAGGCTACTCAACTAAATACGTAAATATCGATTCGTTTCAGATCGTTTACACCCAACACCTTTTCTTGTTGTAGTTCTTTTTTGTTATACTAAAGAATTGAGGGTGAAAATTAATGAAAATGTATATTTGGCGTGTGAAAACACTATTAATTGATCTATCAATAATATCATTGAAATCTTTAATATCACGGCCGCCTAAAAATATAAGTTTGTTTAAAAAAATTTACACGGATTAAAAAAGTAAATAAATATCATTAATTTTTAGAGGTAATGAGGGAGAAGAACACCAATATTTCATCAATTAGTAGAAGAACAGTCTCTTGAAACTTTTGCATAAATAACAAAACTTTTTTTTTTTTAAATTTTATAATTTTCTAGACGCATTTTCTTAAAAAAAAAAAATAAATAAATCAACACATTTTCTCTCTTATCCATATTTTCTAAACACTCATATCTATCAATCTAGAACTCCAAATTTGAAAATTCTTTCACCGAAAATTTTTTTATTTTTTCATGCTCATTATTTTAAGACGACATTCAACATATTTCGACGTGATTTCAGAGAATCCGCTGTCGAAATTCACTATTGTTCGAAATTCACTGTCGATATTTACTGATTTTCAATAGGGGAGATTCACTGAGTGAGTTTCGACAGTGAATCTCAAAAAACGATGTAATTATATCGAACCAAGTCTCAAAACGAAGAGTATCCAAAAATAAAAAAAAAAGTGAAATTTTTATCGCATTTGGAGATCTAGATTAAAAGATACGAGGGATTGAAAATGGGTGAGGAAAAAAAATTGGAACATCCGATTTTTTTTATATTTTTTTAAGTTCTGTCCATTAGACTATAAAAATTACAATAGTTGGCATTCCCTCTATAAATAAGATGTGATTGTCTTGTTACTTGAAAATATTTCAAACTGTGTCATTATCCCTAATTCTCCGTAATTTTTATAATAAAAATCTAAAATACTATTTGAGTCTCATTAATATAATAATTGTAAAATATGTGAATGTAAATATAATATTAGAGGTAAAATAAAAAAAATTATAATAAATAATTCATTAGTATCTAAATAAATTTATATTTTTATAATAAAAATCTAAAATACTATTTGAGTCTCATTAATATAATAATTGTAAAATATGTGAATACACATATCATTGTTGAAATAAATTTACCTCAGTACATGATGTAAAGTGAATGGTCAAAAATATTTAATGAAATGATGTAAAGTGATATTGACAAGACAGCTTTACTTTTTAAAAAAGAAATCTCACGTACGAGGTGTGCATTGGTCAGGTGGTGAGTTAGACTATAACCTGATATAGAGACCATTGTTCGAATATCGTTAGGGGTAAAAAAATAAAAAAAAATAAAAAGGAATCTCACGGTACGGATTTGAAAAGTTCTTATTCCTTTATTTTGCTACGAGAAATACGTGTGTGGTATTCGAGAGATGTTTAAAATAAACAACACAATTTAATATTATATTTAAACTGTGAGGTTAAACCCTAATATAATGTTTATTAAACTAAATCTACGATTCAATACAAAAGAATGAGAATGAAGAATAGGAAATAATTGTTGTGCAAGTGATGTGTGATGTGTCATGTAAGAAAATGTAATATCCTGATTCTTTTCAACGGACGTCTCAAGAGAGAAAGGATCACCGCGAGACGAGGATCGTTTTGATACCAACAATCCCTAGATCCGTTGACGTTGGAGGTTAAAGGTTTAACCTTTTTCAAAGCTTTGGTAGTTTGGATCGTTGTACCACGCAAATTAAGGTAACGTGGTTTTCTTATCGTATGATTAAGGTTTCGTAAAGTGGTAGAGCAATTTGTATAATTGTTTTCATGGTTTTAATTTGTTTAAGTCGAATTTGGGTTGAATTTGAGTAGAAAACGCAGAGTGCAGAAAACTGTCCTCTGTGGTGCAAGGAAAAAACGTGTATCTGTGCAAGAGAGAGGCTCGGTCGACCGAGCCTATCCATCCGGTCGACCGAGTGTGGGTCCATCCGTACGGATGAGTTGTGTATCCGTACGGCTATTTCTCAGTATCGGACTGAGGGCAGAAAGGAGAGCTGTCCGTACGGACAAAAAGTTTATCCGTCCGGACAGGGACCGTTTCAGTGCTGTTTTTCTTTGTTATGTGTTTCAAACTCCATAATAGCGTATTTATTGCATAACTTTACGTGACAAAGCCCTGAATTAGCTTTTGACGCGTTTAGTTCCGGCACCATATGGATTCCCTGAAAAGATGAAGTGTGGGACCGTCGAAAGCTTTGGATTTGCCTTGTGCTTCGATAAGCTAGAGTTTATCGATGTCTATGTATTTGCTAGGCCTTGTCCGTGTCTAGTGATCTAGGAAAGAGAGCATGAGATGTGAGGGAGCTTACTTGAAAACACTTAGGTGGCTAGTTAAACATCTAATCAAACATATGTGCTAGATTAATAATCTTAAACATCATGCAATGGTTGGTAAGGCATAGTACAATATCGCGATGTGTTCTACGACCGGACAAAGTAGATCGTACCCACGCCGGTCAATCGATTGGCTAGATAAAGCGTACGGTGCATTTCGCCGGTTATCACACTATCCGGACTCGATATTCCCGGGGCTACTAGAGCGTGTCTCTAAGTAGGTTGCACCCAGTTGTCCTAGTACATCCTATTACTAGGCATAGTGCCCTTGTTATTCATGATGTAACAAACTTGAGCTAAGCTAGATACCTTTGGAACCTCATGTTATGCTATGAACATAATATGATAGTTAGCTAGGGTTAACAACGGAAATGAATTAATAAAAGACGGCGTTGCTTTTATTTCTTTATGAGATCATAGTTATACGATCTTCTACGCATTACTGAGTACTTTCGTACTTACCCCGTTACGTTGTGTTTGTCTTCCCCTTTCCCCAAAGAAGATGAAAAGGTTGCTAACGTTGACGAGTTCTTTGATGATGAAGTTTGAGATGAAGCTTTTGAAGACTTAGTTCTTTTAGTTGTTTCTTTCTTAAAACAGTTGTTTCACGTTTGAAAATGTTGTCCTTCTTTTTGGTTTAGCTTCTTTTAAGTTCTTTTGGGATTTGGATGTTGGATGATTAGTTCTCTTTATTGGATTTAGTTTTTCACAGCATTGAAAACCGTGTGTTCGATCTTTTGCCTTTTGGTTTTCCCCGAGTCGTTTTATCTTCCGCGTCATTTGGTTCTGTTGTATGACGTAAGGCTTACATATATTATTGAATTTATTTGATAATATATGTGCCGAGCGCTCTTTCCGGATAAGGACTCGGTGTCCGGGAATGGGGCGTTACAGTTGGTATCAGAGAGAAAGGTTTTCCTTGATGTGTAGGACTTGACTCCTTCTTTAAGATAAGTTTTAGAGCTTTAGTAACCCCTCTCTTTGCTTCGTAACAGAATGGTTCTTACTAGAGGAGGAGCTAATACAAATAACACCGAGGCGGCTAACACCCAGAAGAGTAAAACTGAGGCAGGATTTACCGGGGTCGTCATCCCGAGAAGGAGAAGAAGTGGACCCGCTACTCAGGGCCCTACAGTGTCTCAAGTGAACACCCCGTCTATGGACAACATGCTGTGTGGGGTGAATCAAGGACCAGACATTGTCACCAGAGGTAGAGTGGAACAAGGGGGTCCTTCACGGTTTAACACCCGCGTACCGGTTACTACTTCGGCTCCAAGGACCACGAGTTGGACCGGGTTGGGACTTTCTCATCCACCGGCTAGTCGGTTTTCGATTATCCACGGTATCGACGTTTCCTTCGCACCGCCGAGTTTTACACCGCAACCGACGGTTCTACCTCCACCACCGCCTAGGTCGGATTCGTTCGTAGCACTCGGCTACACCCATCCCCAACAAAACTATCAGTATCAGAATGCCCCACCGGTGCGGCGGCCGTACAAAGCATCATCGGTTTGGGGGTTATGACAGCCGGTGGATTGGTATGAGAAGATGAAGAAACATAGGGTGCCGAGTTCTTTGGCAATGTCGAACCAACAGCGGCAGACTTATGGATTCGTGGGTTCGAGAAGGCGTGCAGAAATATGAAAGCTCCAGAATCTGAATGGGCTCAGTTAGCAGTATCCTTGTTGGCAGGAAATGCAGAAAGTTGGATGGAAGCATATGAGCAGGTTAACCCGAGGATCACGGATTGGGCAGTGTTCAAGGATCTGTTCTACAAGGAATACTTTCCTAGGACAACACGGAATGCGAAAGCTAATGAGTTCCTGAGTTTGAAACAAGGGAGATATACTACAGTAACTCAGTACTCCCAGAAGTTCCATGAGTTGGGCAGATTCTACCCTGAGATCATGAAAAGTGAAGAGAAGAAGATTGATAAATTCATGGAAGGATCGTCACACGAGGTGGCGAAGGGCATGCTAGGAGATAGACCTACGAGCATGGCAAGCATCATGGATAGAGCTTTGATTGCGGAGAGATTTGCCAGTAGACAGACGGTTGTAGTTGGAGATAAGAGGTCTTTCTCAAATTTTCAAGGAAGTAATAGAGGAGCACCGCGACGGAATGTTAAGAGGACGGGGAAATCCGGCTACGAAGAGTTCGGCAAGTGGAACGCCGCCGGTTTGTGCTAAGTGTAACAAGACACACACGGGAGAGTGCATGGCGGGTAGCGTGAGTTGTTTCCACTTTGTGGGGAAGTGGGACATTACTCGAGAGCGTGTCCTAAGAAGCTCTCTCAAGTTAATCAGGTAGGAGGACGAGGAAACCAGCAGGGTAATCGTACTACAGGTAGCAGACCAGTTCGTGTCTTCGCAGCAGATGCAGAACCGGAAGAGTTAGATGACCTTGTGGTGACAGGTAATTTTCAGTGTTTGTGTTTATTATAAATATTTAATATGATATAGCGCGCATATGATATTACATATTTATACTTAAATCGATTCACTTGTTAGGTACCGTAATCATAGATAATCTAGCAGTTTCAGCTCTGTTTGATACTGGAGCTTCAGGGACTTTTGTTTCCTCTAAGATAGCTAAGAAGTTGAACCTACCTCTTAAGGAATTGGAGAGACCTTTGAGTATAACCACACCTTTGGGCAGAGTCACTAGATTTGCTCAAGTCACACCCCAAGTTGATATTAGAGTTGGGACTTACAAGTGCCAGCATGATTTGACGGTGTTGGATTTCTCGGATTTCGATGTTATCTTGGGTATGGACTGGTTGTCCAAGAATTATGTCTACTTGGATTGTAGAGGAAAAAGGGTGATCTTTAAGGCCCTAGGAAAATCAGCTAAGACGTTTCTGGGTAACGTATGCAAGCCTAGCAAGGGTCGTTATCCGATTATCTCAGCAGTTAAAGCCTTAAAAGCTTTGAAGAGGAGTTGCCAGGGTTTCGTTGTTTATGCATTAGATCAGGAAAAGCATAGGCCCGAGTTAGGAGAGACTCGTGTAGTTAAGGACTTTCCGAAGTTTTCCCGGAAGATTTGCCGGGACATATGCCCGATAGGGCCATAGAGTTCGAGATCGAATTGATTGCGGGAGCATCACCGGTGGCTAAAGCACCTTATAGGATGGCACCGGCGGAGTTGAAAGAGTTGAAAACTCAGCTTAAGGAGATGCTAGAGAAAAACATCATCCAGCCAAGTACATCACCGTGGGGAGCACCGGTCTTGTTTGTGAAGAAGAAAGATGGGAGTATGCGTTTGTGCATCGACTAGAGAGAGCTGAATAAACTGACAATCAAGAATAAGTATCCTTTACCAAGGATTGATGATCGTTCGATCGGTTGCAAGGTAAGAAGGTGTTCTCTAAGATTGATCTTAGGTCCGGTTATCATCGAGTTGAAGATCAAGGTGTCGGATATACCTAAGACGGACCTTCGGACGAGATATGGACATTATGAGTTTTTGGTTATGCCATTTGGACTCACTAATGCTCCATCGAAGTTCATGGACTTGATGCGAGAGAGTTTTCATGCCTTATCTCGATAAGTTTGTGATAGTTTTCATAGACGATATCTTGGTATACTCTAAGGATGAGGAAGAGCATGAAGAACACCTAAGGATAGTTCTACAGACCTTAAAGGAGAACAAATTGTATGCCAAGTTTTCTAAATGTGAGTTTTGGTTGGACCAGGTTAGTTTTCTTGGGCATATAATTTCCGGAGAAGGTATTAAGGTGGATCCAGCGAAGATAGAAAGTTTGTTTCTAAGTGGCCTAGACCGACATCGTAACGAGAGATAAGAAGTTTCTTGGGTTTAGCGGGTACTACCGGAAGTTTGTAAAGGATTTCTCTAAGATAGCTACACCTCTCACGAGGCTTACTCAAAAGAACGTTAAGTATGAGTGGACCAGTGAATGTGAGGAAGCTTTTCAGACTTTGAAAGAAAAGTTGACCACAGCACCCGTGTTAGCATTACCGGAAGTTTTTGATAACTATGATGTATATACAGACGCATCGGGTCAAGGTTTGGGTTGTGTTTTGATGCAATCAGGAAAGGTAATTTCTTATGCATCTAGGCAGTTGAATGTGCATGAGAAGAATTACCCTACACACGACTTGGAGTTGGCAGCAGTGGTTTTTGCTTTGAAGCTTTGGAGACACTATTTGTATGGTGTCAAGGCAAGGATCTTCACGGATCATAAGAGTCTTAAGTTCTTCTTTACTCAGGAGAATCTAAACATGAGACAAAGAAGATGGTTGGAGTTCATGAAAGATTACGACTTGGACATTCAATACCATCCGGGTAAAGTGAATGTTGTAGCAGATGCACTTAGCCGGAGAGCGGTTAATGCTATCACTACCTTGCAAGAAGTTGTGGATCAGTTAGATAGGATGCAGATTCAAGCAGTGTTCTAAAAATCACCCTGGGCGATCGCCTAGGCGCCGCCGAGGCCCTGGACGACCCCCGGGCATCCTCGACTTGGCTCTAAGCGATTTATCTGGGCGCTCAAGTGTGCTGGACGATTTTCTGGGCGCTCCTGGACCCTTCTAGGCGCTCCTAGGCCCTTCTGGGCGCTCCTATGCCCTTCTAGACGCTCCTATGACCTTCTAGAAGCTCTAAGGCCCTTCTAGGCTATTAGGGTTCCATCTGGGCGAACATCAAGTTTTCCTAAGTGTTTAGACAAGAAAGATGCATAAAACCCTAAAACCCCCCTTAAAACCCCCTGAACCCCCCTCGTAAAAACCTAAACCCCCGTAAAAACCCTAAAACCCCCCTTAAAACCCTAAAATCGCCTAGGCGCCGCCTAGGCGCCCCTGTGGCGTACCGACTTCGCCTAGCGAGTTTTAGAACACTGGATTCAAGTGATCGAAAGGAAGGGTGAAGATCATAATTTGGCGCCGTTGATGGCAAGGTCGGATTTGCTAGATGAGATTCGGGCTAAGCAGGATAAAGACCCGGTGTTGATTAATTTGAAGCGAGTGGCTCGAGAGAAGCCTACAGTGGGTTATCAGTTGGACAAGAGTGGTCATCTTTGGTACGGAGACCGTTTGTGGGTGCCTGATGTGGATGGCCTAAGAGAGAAGGTTATGGATGAAGCTCATAAGATTGCTTTTGCGGTACATCCAGGAGCCACTAAGATGTATAGAGATCTCAAGGAAAGGTATTGGTGGCCTAGTATGAAGTTAGGGATCGCGAGTTTGTGGCAAGATGTGATACATGCCAGAGAGTGAAAGCAGAACACAGAAGGCCAGGAGGTTTGTTGAAACCTTTGGAGGTACCGGAATGGAAATGGGAGAATATCACGATGGATTTCATCACCGGTTTGCCTAAGACTAAGGGCGGTCATGACATGATTTGGGTGATTGTAGATAGACTCACAAAATCAGCCCATTTCTTGCCATGTAAAGTGGACATGCCTATAAAGAAGTTCGCTACTATGTATATCGACAATATAGTGAAGCTTCATGGTGTGCCTCTATCCATTGTATCTGACAGGGATAGTAGATTTATCAGTCGCTTCTGGAAGGGTTTGCAGAAAGCTTTTGGGATGAAAACTGATTTAGGTACAGCGTTTCATCCGCAGACGGATGGGCAGTCGGAGAGAACAATTCAGACTCTCGAGGATATGCTTAGAGCTTGTGTTTTGGATGCCGGAGGATCATGGATAGATTATCTCAACTTGGCTGAGTTTGCTTACAACAATAGTTACCATGCAAGTTTGGGAATGCCACCTTTTGAGGCCTTGTACGGTAGGAAGTGTAGAACTCCACTTTACTGGGATAAAGTGGGAGAGAAACATATCACAGGGCCGGAGATGGTTCAGCAAGCCAAGGAGAAAATTGAGTTGATAAGGAAAAATCTGAAAGCTGCTCAAGACCGTCAGAAGAGTTGGGCCGATGTTAGAAGAAGGCCGCTAGAGTTCGAAGTCGGAGATAGAGTTTACCTTCGAGCGTCTCCAATGAAGGGTATCAAGAGGTTCGGACAGAAAGGAAAGCTAAGTCAAAGGTATGTAGGACCTTTTGATGTCATCGAAAGAGTTGGGAAGTTGGCTTATAGACTTCGGTTACCAGAGTCGATGTCTAGAGTCCACAATGTTTTCCACGTATCGATGCTTAAGAAGTGTTTATCTAAAGTGGACGTGGAATCTGAGATTGACCCGGAAGTGTTGCAAGATAATCTCTACTACGTGGAGGAGCCGATAAGGATTCTGGATAGGAAAGAGAAGATGATAAAAAGACGAGTGATCCCGTTAGTATTAGTACAATGGAGCAATCATGCACCGACGGAAGCCACTTGGGAAGTGGAAGCGGACATGTTCAACGAGTTCCCATTGTTCCCTCATCTACCAGGTACGATCTAGTTTCGAGGACGAAACTCCTCTTAAGGGGGAGGAATGTAATATCCCGATTTTTGAAAAAAGGGCAATTCGGTCTTTTAGCAAAAATCAGAATATTATGTTATTTAATTAGAAGATTTAAGAAAAAGAAAAAGGGATAAACAAGGATTTTTTTTCTTTTTAAAGAAAATAATTAGATAATTGAGATTATAAAAGGAAAACTAATCCTAATTTTAACCTAGTTGTTTTGACAAAAAAAAAGAAGAAAGGGGCGCATATTTTGAGAGGAAGAGGCGCAGGAGAGAAAGAAAAAAAAAAGGAGAAGAGGCTTTCGATTTTCGAGGCTAATCCGTTGCTCTTTTCATCAGACGTCTCAAGAGAGAAAGGATCACCGCGAGACGAGGATCGTTTTGATACCACCAATCCCTAGATCCGTTGACGTTGGAGGTTAAAGGTTTAACCTTTTTCAAAGCTTTGGAAGTTTGGATCGTTGTACCACGCAAATTAAGGTAACGTGGTTTTCTTATCGTATGATTAAGGTTTCGTAAAGTGGTAGAGCAATTTGTATGATTGTTTTCATGGTTTTAATTTGTTTAAGTCGAATTTGGGTTGAATTTGAGTAGAAAACGCAGAGTGCAGAAAACTGTCCTCTGTGGTTCTAGCCTCGGGCCTTTAGCCACTCATCTTCTTCAAAAACATCCTTATTTGCTGAATTGAAATTGAAAGAAAAATAAAAGAAAGACTATCTATGAATCTAATTTATTGCTAGTTGCTATACTAATTTTCGATGTTTACGGATGTCTATTTACTCGCTCGAATGGATCGCTTATATAGGAGTTTGTGGCCGACATAGGGAAGGATCTAGAAAACGCGTCGGATTAATTTTTGCAGCCTCGGTAGACCGAACGTCCAGGCTCGGTCGACCGAATAGCACGGCTCGGTCGACCGAGCGTACCACTTGAGCGCGTTCACACTGTGCTTCGTATACCGTGTTCCCCACTCCACTCTTTCGCTCTGATCTGATTTATTCTTCAAATGCTGATCCGATTTTTTTCTTTATTTTGAAATCCTTGATTGAATGACATAAATCTTCTCAATAAATAATATCCCCTTGCATTTCTTTATTTTCTACAAAATTATTGTTACACCAAGTCATCAAGTAATAATAATAATAAAATGTGCAACAAAATAACATTTAATCCCAATATTTCCTCCTAATTAAATTATAAACCCTCAATGAACATTATATGAATTTATTGGTTAAAAACATGCTTTTCTCATTTATTTCCTTTAAAAACAAGGTAAATTGTTTAGGGATTAAGCCCGAAAATATAGTAAAATATACCCTAAACAACTCCCCCACACTTAGCTTTTTGCTTGTCCCCGAGCAAAACAAACAACGAAAAACTATCAAAAACCCACATAATTTGACACGAGATGTAGTCATGCTCACATCAAGCTAGTATCTAGCAAATCGAACTCACTCAGTGATTGTGTGTGTTGAACCCGCTAAACTTCCACCGATCCTCTCTTGATGTATTAAATCAAGCACTAACGATCATCCGGTTAAATAAACGAAGTTCGTTCGTCTACAAACACTTACCCTACAAAAACTATTTATCAAGAACAAAGTAACCAACTCACATTTAAATTCCTTTACTTGGTGCCAAGAAAATACCTTTCGAGTCTCTACCGGGTTTAGATCAACTCGACTTAGAGTTCCAAAAGGCCTATATTTTCTTCCATCGTCGCGTCTCAAAAGTATAACACTCTCCCCTACTTTAGAGGCGATCACCCGAGATCACTCAAACCTATCTTGTCCAAGGTAAACCACACTCCCCAATTGGGGCGGTATCCAAGTGGACTCGAGGTGATAGTCGCAAACAACTTCTCGCAATTTAATTTTTTCAAATTTTTCTTCTTTTTTCAAACTCTTTGGAAACTCCCGGTCAGGTATCATTTCTAACACATTCAAGACTTTTAAGGTTCTCAAGACACTAAGGTACTAGGATTCTAAGCGTGAGTATAGTAAGAGTTCTTAACTTTCATCGGTGCTAAGTAAGTGGTTATACGCGGCTAGAATTGGCTATCCCTTAACTAACCGGAGACTATTTTATATTTTTGGTTCCTCATCTAACGAGTTCGTGTACCGAGGTTCAAGTGAGTATACGATCTACCAAACCTATTCTTAGAACATGATCGACTACGATAACAATTAAAGGTGCCAAATTACAAAACTAGCATGTCATAAAAGTTACTCGGGACTCACAAATTTTCAAAAAATTTATCAAATTTTTCAAAGGAGCAAAACTAGATAACATGTAAAACAAACCAGTAAACCCTCCCCCACACTTAAGTTACATGATGTCCTCAGCATGTGCAAAATAAGAAAAACTTAGCTGGTTGTAATTCGAAGGAGGCAATTCTGGAAGTGGTCGCGAGTCAGATCCAGAAATGCTTGAAGAAATCAGTAGACTGTGGACTATCCACCGGTAAGCTGATATCATCTGAAAGCTCACAATCGCTATCGTAAATATCCTGCACACATGGGGAAACAAGACGTACCTCGGGGATAGGGGCACAAAAGATGATAGACAAGGCAATATCATGGAACAAAGCAGAAGCAATGCAAAAATTGATAATAACCGAATCTATGTGAAATGTAGTGCACAAATGTAATATCGAGAGATATCTTTGGGGTACATGAGGAAATAAAAAGAAACAAACGGGGGTCATGATGTGGGCAATCGTCCAAGTACGGATCCATAGTCGAAAGCTGCTAGGTGGAAAACATTAGCAACCAACAAGAGAAACAAAGCAAAAATAAACTACAAACAAAAAGAAAAAAGATATCTAGGTTACCGTCCTAGTAGGGCTTAATTATAGTCGGGGGCTCGACTAACCAATAAAAACTCAACCGGGGTCAGGCCAGTGAAGCCTCATCCCGGAATCACTCTCGACCTCCTCGGGGTCAACAGGCTGGAATCCACAGGAACAAAGTCTCGCCAACGTCTTGGCCATATCATCAAACTTCTGTATCCACTTCGTACCTACGATTCATCTCTTATTCTTCTTAGGTTTCTGTTTCACAAGCCGAGGTGCAACATCAGGGAGCACAACATCATCAAAGAACTCACGAGAGATGTAAATCATCGGGTGCCGAACGATCGGAGGCTGGTTTGACTAGGGACGTCGTTCGGATAGAAAACCACCGGTCGTTCCATTTGTTGACCAATATAGTGTTTTAACCGATGACCATTTACTCGAACAACCCGCCACGCTTATCTTTCAAATCGATTGCTCTCCTTTGGGGAATACCCGAAAGATTTCAAAGGGGCCGGACCAACGGCTGCGTAGCTTACCGGGAAACGGATGTAACCTGGTATTATACGATAAAACCCACTCGCCCGCTTTGAATTCCCTAATCTTGATTTTCTTGTCGTGAAGCGGTTTAGTCCTTTCCTTGCGATTCTCGAGCTCTCGTAGGCACTGGAGTCGAACTCATCAAGCTCCTGCAAGTTGCAATAATCGCTTTTCTGCATAAGCGGCTATCGAAATTCAAGAATTTAATAGCCCGAACGCTCGTGCTCAAGCTCGATTGGCGGGTGGCGGGCCTTGCCATAAACCATACGAAACGGAGACGTGCCAATAGGAGTCTTGAAAGGCGTCCTGTAGGCCCGAGCACATCATCCGAGTTTCGACTCCGGTCCGTCCTATTAGAATTCACCGTCTTCTCAAGAATGCTCTTCGGGCTTCGGTTACTCACTTCAACTTGTCCACTCGTCGAGGGTGATAGGGGGTAGCGAGTTTTGTGTTTCACCCCATATCGTTCTAAAATCTTTTCTAGTGGGGTATTGAAAAAGTGAGTTCCTCGTCACTGATGAGGGCTCGTGGACAGCCAAACCGCGTGAAAATATTTTTCTTCAGGAAGTTCTTGACCACCTTGTGGTCGTTCCGCGGTGTTGCTATCGCCTCTACCCACTTTGACACGTAGTCGACGCAGACCAGAATGTACTTGTTCCCATACGAGGATGGAAACGGTCCCAAGAAATCAATACCCCATACGTCGAAAACCTCGCATTCTTGGATGGGGTGGAGGGGCATGTCCATTCGTCGAGAAAGTTTACCGGTGCGTTGGCACCGGTCACACCCTTTTACAAAGTTCTCTGTATCCTTAAAAATTGTTGGCCAGTAGAAACCGGATTGAAAAATCTTTGCAGCAGTCTTCCCAGCTCCATAATGACCTCCCACAGGTCCACCATGGCATTGCTCCATAATGTCCCTCTGCTCAAACTCAGGGACACACCTACGGAGCAATCCATCCTTGCAACGCTTGAAGAGAATGGGATCGTCCCACACATAATAGTTCAAATCCGAAAAGAATTTCTTCTTTTGCCGCATGTCGAGTCGGGGTCCGGATATACGCCGCTCAAGAAGTTTGCAAAAGGTGCAAACCAAGGAGAACCTTTTCCGGCACGGGCGGGGAGCAACCTCGCACACATCAATGGTCATGAGTTGCTCGGTTGGAAAATCGATTCCAATCTCATCCGACTCTACGAGGATCGTCGGTCGGCCGAGACATGTGGTCGGCTACCACATTCTCGCTACCCTTCTTGTCCCGGATATGAACATCAAACTCTTGTAAAATCAAGATCCATCTCAACAAACGAGGCTTGGCATCGGCCTTGTTCAACGGATATTTCAATGCGAGAATGGTACGTCCGGACCGTGACCTCCGACCCAAGCAAGTAGCTTCTAAATTTATCCATGGCAAAAACTACGCCAACAACTCCTTCTCGGTTGTTGCATAATTTACTTGCTTATTTGGGTTTAAAGTGTGACTAGCGTAGTAGATGGGTCGGAACCTTCCGTCCACTCTCTGACCTAGCACCGCGCCGACTGCATAATTAGAAGCATCACACATAAGCTCGAAGGGAGCTTTCCAGTCGGGTGCTATAAGAATTGGCGAGGTAACCAACTTGTCTTTTAGTTCTTTAAATGCTCTTTCACACTCAGGGGTGAAAATAAACTTCACATCTTCTTTTAAGAGAGATGACAAAGGCTTGGCTATTTTAGAAAAGTCTTTGATGAATCGCCTATAGAAGCCGACATGACCCAAGAATCCTCTTACTTCTCTTGCATTTTTGGGGTATGTCATTTTTTCAATAGCTTCTACCTTCGCTTTGTCGACCTCAATACCTTCTTTGGACACCTTGTGTCCCGAACAATTCCCTCTTCCACCATCGGGTGGCACTTCTCCCAATTTAAGACTAAGTCTTTCTCTATGCACCGGGACAAAACTTTATCAAGATTGTGTAAACGGTGGTCGAAAGCTTGTCCCCGAACACGAGAGAAGTCATCCATAAAAATTTCCATCACCTTCTCCACTAAACCATCAAAGATAGCCGGCATACATCTTTGAAATGTAGCCGGTGCGTTGCGAGAGACCAAATGGCATTCTTCGGTAAGCGAAGGTGCACGAGGGACAGTGAAGGTAGTCTTTTCTTGATCGGTGGGGTCGATAGCTATCGAAAGTATCTGAATAGCCATCCGAGAAAACAATAATATTGCTTGCCACTAAGCCTCTCAAGGAGGCTGGTCAATGAATGGCAAGGGGAAGTGGTCTTTTAGAGTTACCTCATTTAGTCTTCGTAATCGATGCAAACTCGTACCCGGTGACTTGCCGTAGGGCAATCTCTTCCCCCTTTTCATTCTTCTCGATGGTGATCCCTCCTTTCTTTGGCACCACCGAGTGGGGCTCACCCATTCACTATCGGATATTGGGTAGATGATACCCATGTCAAGCAATTTGATGATTTCCTTCTTAACGACCTCTGCATGTGAGGGTTTAGCCTTCTACGAGGCCGTCGCACTTTCTTCGATCCCTCAACGGTCCCGATCTTGTGCATACGGATATCGGGGCTTATCCCCTTGATATCTCCCACTTGCCAACCAAAGGCGAGGATATTATCTTGCGGCACTTTGATAAGCTTTTCTTCCTCCTTTGGTTCTAACTTAGATGAAATAATCAAAGGGAGCTTATCACCGTCCCTCAGAAAAATGTATTTCAAGTGTTGAGGCAAGGGTTTCAACACTAAATCTGACGGTGGCTCCTCCACACTTGGTCTTAATTTATCGCCCTTAAGCTCCAGATCTCCAAGCTTATCATAAGGGCTGCGAAGCATCATGGCCTCCCAGCAGACAGGGGTTTCATCCCCTTTTGCAAATCTGGCCATGTCACCATGCCTCTTCCTCATTTTCTTTCTTACCATCTCCTGGTAATCAGAACTTTCCTTTTCCTCCTTCTCAATCTCTTCTAAAAAATTCTTCCACTCCTCATCAGTCCAAGTTGCAGATTGTTTATTGAATTCTTCCTCATCCCAACTGCCCATGAACACTTGTTCATCATACTCATCAGTGAAATCGTCCTCAATAGCTAAACAAGTGTCACTTTGGATGCGTGCTTCTTTGCATTGCCCACATTGAACTTTACACTCTCATCCTCCAAATGTAGGGTTATCTCGCCCTTTGTAGGAATCTAGTAAGGCACGGGCGGTTGCAAGAAAAGGTCTTCCAAGGATCAAGGGTGTTTTCTCATCATTGGTCATGTTCATGATTACCCAATCGGTGGGTATATGAAGTTCTCAACCTTGACCAACACATCTTCTACGGTTCCCCTTGCATACTTCACACTTCTATCGCAAGTTGAAGAGAAATGGGTCTAAGAGTAATAGATTGATCCAATCCAAGAGATTGGAAGATTGAAGTAGACATCGGATTGAGTGATGCTCCCGAATCGCATAAAACATTATGGAAGTCCCCTGTTCCCGATAGTACACGAAATCGTGAATTTACCGGGGTCGGGACACTTCACGGGAAGTTTAGTACGGCCGATTGCGGAGCATTCTTCATTCAACACTATGTGCTCGAGCTCTTGAAGCTTCTTCTTCGAACTCACTTGCGTCCTTTATAAACTTTGTATACTTTGGCATCCCTACCAAAAGATCAACTAATGGAATGTTTGCCTCGGTATTCTTGAGCAAATCGATAACCTTCTTATACTCCTTATCGATTGTTAATGACGGCTTGTTCTTGCTAGGTGGGTAAGGGAGATCAGCAAAGTCCTCCTCAGTGAAGGTCTTCTTTGCTGTCTTATGATTGATTGCTTTGTCTTCCCTATCTTTCCACCTAACATGCTTCCCAGAACTCAACTTAGAATCCGACTTCTTTTCAAGTATTCTCAACTCTCACATTTCTTTCAGAATTTCCTTTTTCACTTGGCTCAACAGCCGTCCCAGCATCCTTACGAGGAGAAAGAAGATCTTCCCCTCCGCCTCTCGCTCGCGGGGAGGGGCTATTCGTTTCCCTGGTTGGCACGACCGCCAACCGCTTTCCCACTCCTCGGATTTACGACATTCAACTCATCTTGACCATAGTTCCATGGTGCATCCGGATCGGTGCAAGTATTACGGTCATTACGGACCACGTTAACCCCTCGGGGGTTCTTCTCGGTAAAACTCGGCGGTGACCTTGAGGTCGACTTGCTTCTTTGCCCCGAAATCTGTCCCGTTGCACCTCTAAATTCCTCGTTGTCTTGGTCAAAGTACTCAATGCATTTGCCAGCGAGTGTTGGCCGTGGCTTGCTCACTCAACTTTTGTTCTAAGATGCGAAATGATTGATTCGATTTTGATTTTGATTGACCGGTGGATTATTGTTCCATGCCGGTCGAGAGTTGGATTGAAAATTGCTCGGATTAGGCCTAGGGGCCTGGCGATGGGGATTTGCTACCCTAGAAGGGTCACTCCGGTAATTAAACCCTTGAGTGTTCGATTCGACCCCAAAGGTCGATAATTTTGAGAAGCGAATGCATTCACCTCCTCCGAATGCGGCAATAGAGGACATTGATGGAATGTGTGCCCAATAGTATCGCAATTTTGGCGAGACAACGTTGTTTTGCACGGCTTTGACTGAGGGATCGGGTCAGGCGCGCGCGATTCTTGCGATGGCCTTGGCCATGGCGGTTGTCACATACAAGACTTTGAACATTCATTGCCGCCACTTGCTTCGTAGTGCGGCTAGCGAGCCTTTAGAAGTGTGGTCTCATCTACCTCGTACTTCCCTGGAGTCGAGCTCTTCGATTTGGATGCACCTTTATAGGTAGGGGCATAATTATACTTTGCAATATCTTCAAACAACGTCCATCCCTCTTCGGGTGTCTTTCTCGAAATGCACCTCCGGTGAACTATTCACCATTCCCTTAGTCAATTCGGTCAAACCACTATAGAACGTGTTGACCAATCTTTGTTTATCCGGCCCATGGTGGGGGCACTTTCTCAAGAGAGACTTAAATCGTTTCCATGCATCGCAAAACGATTCCCTCTCGGTTGCACAAAAGTGAATATCGATTCGAGAAGATGAGCCGTCTTTGCGGGTGGAAAGTACGCTCGAAATTCTTTCTCCAACTCCTCCCACGAAGTAATGGAGTCGGCGGTAAAGATTTATACCATTCTTTCGCTTCTCCCTTCGGTGAGAAGGGGAAAAGTTTCATCCTCGGGCGTCCTCGGTGACCCCTTTGATTAAAGTAGTCCCGCACGATTCTAGAAATGAGTGAATGTGATCGTGTGGGTCCTCGGTGGAGAAGCCATGGAATGTGGAACCTCTCACCAAGTTGATTAAAGAAGTTTTGAGTTCGAAATTATCGGCCGTGATTTCGGGAATCACATTGCGGGATTTACTTTCACGGTAGACGGCATGGCATAGTACGCAATGTCCTTTGATGCGCCATTTCCTCAACTTGGGCTTCTTCCTCAACGTATTCTTCGGGATCGTTTGCCTCGTCCGTCGATCCGGCGAGTCGAGCCAAACGTCTATTCGGTCGAACGATGGTTCGCTCAGCTCCGGGTTATATAAAAGTGGTCCCCCGTGAGTTCGAGTTTGCATAAACCACGTTCGAACCAAATGTTCGGGTCAAAATAAATTTTCTATTTTTTTATTTATTCTTTAATTTTTTTATTTTTTTAAAATTAAGTATAATCCTTAAATTAGACTCAACAACTAAAAACTAAACTAAAACAGACTCGAAATAGGTTCGAAAAACGCAAATAAAACAGAACAGAATACTGTAAGACTATCACAGAACAGAAACAGAGAAAAGAAAGAAAAAAAAAATAACTCTCGGTCGACCGAGAGGTCAGGTTCGGTCGACCGAACTGAATTTTTTTTTTTTATTATTATTATTTTTTTTAAAGATTAGTACGCACCGGAATTAGCGACCGTCCAGAAATTACAGAGACTGAAAACGAAAACTTTCCGTGCCAAGTCCCCGGCAACGGCGCCAAAAACTTGTTTGCGGTTTTATGCAAAGCGATGATAAAATATAATAAATAAAACCGATGTCAACCCCAAGTGCGAAGGTTCGCGGCTATAGTGATGAAACCGGGTCGTATCCGCAGGGACTTGTACGAAAATAGTGTTTTTGCTTTCGATTTCTTTTGTAAGGTTGATGACTACGATCTTGGATTAAAAAAAACAATAAAACAAAGAGTTTGAAAATTGAAAATAAAAACTAGCACGTAACAAATCTTTCCGTAACAATTATAATTAAACAACTAGAAGCACCGTTGATCCACCACCCCACCGAAATTAACAAGAAAGACGCACATTCGTTTGCAAGCCTTGGATTATTATCTACTAAAAAGGCGTTTCCTCTCTCGATTTAACACCGTTAACTAGTCCACCTCTCGATGCAACTAACGAATTTACGGAACAACGATATGGATATAAAATCCTAATCTAACAATATTCTCCCTCAACTTTCGTTTGTTAGAAGAAATATTATCACTCTCCTTCACGGCAATCTATGAATTTATCAACTATCGTATGTCTAAATTCAATCAGCATGCAACACAAGTATAGTCATACACATTGCACATAAACAATTCAAAACATGAAGGAAGAACAAGAAACTTACTAGAACGAATAAATGCAAAAATCCTTGTTTATTCCGGTGATGGTGGCTTCACATTGGTGGTTCAGCCTCGGGCCTTTAGCCACTCATCTTCTTCAAAAACATCCTTATTTCTTTGAATTGAAATTGAAAGAAAAATAAAAGAAAGACTATCTATGAATCTAATTTATTGCTAGTTGCTATACTAATTTTACGATGTTTACGGATGTCTATTTACGCTCGAATGGATCTTGCTTATATAGGAGTTTGTGGCCGACATAGGGAAGGATCTAGAAAACGCGTCGGATTAATTTTGCGGCCTCGGTAGACCGAACGTCCGGGCTCGGTCGACCGAATAGCACGGCTCGGTCGACCGAGCGTACCACTTGAGCGCGTTCACACTTGTGCTTCGTATACCGTGTTCCCCACTCCACTCTTTCGCTCGATCGATTTATTCTTCAAATGCGATCCGATTTTCTTCTTTATTTTGAAATCCTTGATTGAATGACATAAATCTTCTCAATAAATAATATCCCCTTGCATTTCTTTATTTTCTACAAAATTATTGTTACACCAAGTCATCGAGTAATAATAATAATAAAATGTGTAACAAAATAACATTTAATCCCAATATTTCCTCCTAATTAAATTATAAACCCTCAATGAACATTATATGAATTTATTGGTTAAAAACATGCTTTTCTCATTTATTTCCTTTAAAAACAAGGTAAATTGTTTAGGGATTAAGCCCAAAAATATAGTAAAATATACCCTAACCTAAACCTAACCTTGGAAAAGCGCCGAAAGGCGACGGACATTACCTAGGCTATACGGATCCTAACCGGCGGTGTACCGGGTCAAATTGTAGTGCTAGTACGGTGAGTCGGTCGTATTCCTCGGGGAAAACATGGTAACTCTTTTAAGTGGGGTTAAACACCAAGAAGCTATTATTAACTCGATCTAAGTCGCGGTTTATCATTTTCCTCGGGTTAGATTATGTTAGATCAGTTAGATTAGTTAGTAATGTTAGAGTTAGATGTTAGTAAAACGAGAAAATAAAACAAATAAATACTAATATAATATATAGATATATTTTTGGATCTAGCCAAGAATACTTTCTTGAATCAATATCTTTTAGTAGAAATAAATGAGACGAGATCTTCCTTTATTCAAGGTGTAAATTATATATGAATCGGTGTACTCTAAGCTAGACAACTCCTCCTCACACGAGCGTATGAAATTGTCATATGTCCATTGCATCGGTCAAGGTCCACAATTTGTTACGGTTTTTACGAACGGGTCCCGAGTACAAATCTACCTTTAGATAAAAAGGAGTCATTCCGTTCGTCAAACGGTCAATTTTATTTAAAAGGCTCCGGTTGTCAAAGCCGGACGATTCAACTTTCCGGTTTAAGTTTCAATTAAGCGATGATTTAACATTATTACGATCTCGAGTACAAATGTCAATAAGATTCATTTTTCTAGGACAAATCTGCCCCGGGTAGGAAAGCGGGTTCCGTTGTCACGTTTTCACTCGGCCAATTTTACCCTCCGGTCTTTCAATTTTAACGTTTCATTAAGCGCGAGAAAGAAAGAGATTCATCATAATTGATTTTAATCATTATTACCGAGTCGATCATTCATTTTACCAAAAGATTAACTAATTGATTCATATCTTGGCTAGATATATTTTTAGTTTAATATCATATATAAATAGAAATAGAAATAATAAACATAACAATTTTAGAATATATTACCGGTTATGACTATCGAATCGGGGTCGTTTCCACCGGATCTAACATGTCAAAGCTTCGAAATCAACAATCTTCGATAATTATTCCGCCATTATAACGATACTATAACCATTTTATTTATATATGTGAAAAACATATATACATACATACGTAGACATATATATGTATATACGGCCCCGAAAAGAAAATTAAAAAAGAAACGAGATGAAAACGAGATCTAGATCTAGATCTATATAAATATATAGATAGATCTATCACATATATATTCATATATAGAATATATATATATACATGAAGTGTGTGTATATATATATATATATCATATATGTATATATATATATGATCATCAAAACAAAAAAATAAAAAAGAAAGAAAGAAAAGAACACAGACGAGAAGAAAGGAAATAAGATGAGAAAAGAGGGGCAAAGTCTCTGTTTCATGAATGCATCCTTATATAGACTAAAATTGAAGTGCCGGATCGATCCGGTTTTCACCGGATTGATCCGGCGCTTTTCTTTTAAATTCGTATCTACTGCGTCGACTTCAATCTTCGGTTTCGTTCCGTCGGTAAATTTTAATTTTTCGCACGATCACATAGAAACGAACCACGCGCAAATCGACACCAAAAGTTTTAACAGAAAATCCTTGGGCTCCAAGTATCAGACATAACTCTCGTCTCGTTATTCAGTATTCAGTTCTGCTTCCGCATGATAAATCTTATCTTTTGTACACGAACACAAAGAAACGAACCACGAGTAATTCGACAATAAAAGTCCAAAAGCACGTATTTGCACCTTTGTGGGAATTTATTTTTATTAATATAAATAAAATACAATAAAAATACCATAATTTATATAAAAATTACTACTTTCAAAGATCTACAACTTTCATGAAGGACTCTTCTTCGAGAAAATGTCGTTTTGATGAGCCATTCGTTCGTCGAAGATATAATTCGTTAGTGGTACGAAACCATTGAGCCACTTGACCCTTAAGTTAGTGGCACGCTCTTATATCCCTAAAAATACCTCTTTTAGGCCTCAAAACGTGTCGTCACTCGGGGTTTTGGTCATCCTAAAGTTCTGCAATAAATTACCAAAATACCAAGCGTAGATCCGATATGACACTCCGGTTACTAAACCGGTACAAAAACTAATAAAAAACTTATAAAAATACGATAATTTATATAATAACTACTACTTATACATTTGAATAAAACTTAGTAATTTTGACTTGATTTGATACAATAATGCTCAAAATGGTATCAATATTGGGGTAAAATGTCGTAATAATGATCATAAATTTATCTCTCATCACAACCCCCTACTTAGCTTTTGGTCGTCCTCGATCAAAACAAGCGATAAAACAAAATGAATAAGAGATAAATTCATGAAGATATAAGGTATAAGGAACAACTAGATAATACAACCATTAGAATTACAACCAGGCTTTAACCTCAATATAAATGTATAACGAGTGTGTGTGTGACAAGCCTTTTCAATTTCCACTATCCTCTCTTGAATAATTCAAGCAAAACACAAATATCCATTCGGACAATCCTAATGACTTTCCTAGGTATAGTAGTAGCCGTTCCACACAAAGTCCTCCCGTGTACTTATTAGGATTTTCCCTAAAGCATATCATTCGGTTTATACGGGGATAGTCGAGAAGATAGCTAAGTTTTCAACCACGCTTAAAAAAAATTTTTTTTTTGATGAGCTTAATTTCACATGTGTAGCATATGCCTTCATTCCCGGCAATAGGATGTTTCGTGATACACACCCTAGCCGGACTACTATCATCGGGCGGTCGGGAGCTTTTAAACCTCGTAGTGATATAGGACGTTTCGTGATAACGCCCTCCGCACTCAAATCATTGGTAGCTACAACCGACATATATATAGTTCATCTTTATTTTGGTATTCTTCCTTTCATTCCACTTAACTTATATCATTTCTATCACATTCAAACCTTCAGATATTCACAGTACACGTTCAAAAGTTAGGTACTAAGTTACTGCTATTATCTAGAATAACCACTAGGATACTGAATGGATACAGTTTAAAATTTTTCGTTTCAAGATCAAAGGCTTACGTGAAAGAATTCATGTTACACAAATATATTTGGAATTACAATGCACTTACGGTTCACATTGGTTATACACATCCAAATTGATCATTATATCTTCAAATCTATGAAATATATACCTTATACAGTTTATTTTAATCAACTAAATAATGCTCGAAAAAGAATCAAAAACTAAGGGTTTTATTGATACAAAATAAACATTAATGCCATTGCTAGACCAACGACTCCACTCCCCACTTACGAACTTACATTGTCCTCAATGTAAAGTGAGGTAAATAAGTTGTTGGGAAAGCAATGGTGCACTAAAACAAGTCAAAACAAATACCCGGATGATAAAAAAGGGTGGGTGGGTGGGTCAAAGTTATGACCGTTGTGTGTGCAAATGAAATAAAAGTGTGTGGAGTGTGACGAGTGTAATGCAAAAGGGTAGATAAACACACCACATAAACTTTTATTGATTTAAAACACACAATATTCCACGAGTAGTTGAACTAATACATGTCACACATTATTTGAAATTTAAAACGAGACTAGATCATGATATGAAATATGTGACAAGTATTAACTACGAGTCTTTTATACCCGGATCCTCAAGGGTTATTTCAAATCGTTCTAACAACCTAAGTCCAAAAATGATGCATTTGAATTTTCTCTTTTTTTCCATCGGGATTTTCGGATAACCACCTAATCGTTCCCTTTTTTAATGACATTCAAACATTCATCCTAAGACTTGGTGAAACAAAATGAAAATCAATCCGAAGTATTCGCAAAGTATCATCCAAAGTATGAGTAATTATTATATTTAACATTTTTACGGGCTGCCTCCCGGTAGCGCTTTTGGTTAACGTCGTTTGCTCGACCAAAATGATAAGGATTAACTAATATAATATACTAAACAAAACGGGATACTTCTAACAATTACTCACAAAAGCACGTAACAATTAAGCACATAATCCACTAAAAATAAATGCTTAAGGAGTAAAAAGGAAGGATAGTACCCGTCATTGACTACATTTATAGTCTATAGCCAGACTTTACCGTGCTTCAGTTTTTAAGGCACGTTGGTGGGTCATCCTCACGCACCGCATCGTCTTTCTTTCAATATTTGGTTTCCAACATAGGTTAGACAATTTCCACCAATCCAACGATTCTTGAACTTTTCCTTTGATTTTCGAGCTTTGGGTTTACGAGCTTTCACATTATTGCTGGAGTCATCTTCTTCGATTACTGCGTGTTAGTACGATCCACAACAAGAGAACACAAAGTGTCTACACAAGAACTAGATTCTAGTGTAATGTATGGATATTTCAATGAATTGTAAATGTTGAAGATAACGCGCTCATCATTAACTCCCAAACTAAACTCTCCCTTACAAACATCGATGAAAGGGGTATTAATAGTTAAAGTGCCGAAAAGTGTCAAGAAAATATGCATACTTATTATCCAACTTCATCTTTTTCATTTCATTTCTCGGGGAATGGGGGAGTAATTCAAGATCGGTAGGGTTAGAATGAATACCTCCCTTACCCTTGTCGTTAGATGAAGATGGTAAAGCTTCCTTGAATGATTGTGCCTTTTGAAGACATAGTGTGTCATCATTCGGTACCTTTTTCTTCAAAATATGCCGTGGATGTGGTGATGCCCTTCCGGGTTGAACCGATGTGAATTTAGGTTGAGCCGGATAAGGTTCGGTTTGAAATGGCCCTTTAGATTCCATATTCTTCTTATATTTACCATCTAAATCATCATCTACTTCATTATTTCGAATGTTTTCTAATCCATTACTTCCATAGATCCTTCCACTTACACGGTAATAACGACATTTACCCCACTCGGATTTCTTTCGATATTACTTGGCAATCCTCTCCGAGGGTTTCTTGTTTTTACGTTCTCTTCTCTACTCAAGTGATATTCCGTATTCCGTAATGAAGCTTCTATAATTCTCATTACGGTATCATGTCCACTCGTATAAATGTTTTCAACGTACTCATATCCTTAGTGGATTTGTACCTATAGAAGTTATCATAGTTTCCATATTTTGAGCTTGAGTTGATACCATACCCATCGATTTTCGATTAATTTCTCCCATTTATCAACTCCTTCAAGTTGAGTTGAACTTTGGGTTTTGGTATGCTTTGAGTGGTATGTTGTGGATATGATCTAGGTAATGATTGTAGATTCGATTCGAGGTATCTCCTTGATAAACTTGATATGGATTCTTATGTTGGATTGGATACGGTGGTTGTCCTTGCTTACTAGGGGTTTCGGACCAATGAAAAGTAGGGTGATCTCTTTAATAGCATTAAACGAGTTTGAATATGCGTTGTTCAAATTCCTATCTTTGTTGAAGAAAACTCACCTCCTCCCTTGAATATCCTTTTGGTTCTTCCATCCCTAATGACACATTATCATGATTCGAGTATTCATTTGTATGATATTTTCCCGAGTTTACATTTTTGGCTAATAAGCCGTCAAATTTCCTACTCAAATTCTCCAAGTGTGCTAGAACTTCCGTATTCGATGTATATTCTCCCGCAAATGCTACTTTTCTTGTGCTAGAACCGGTTTCCCACATACGATTATTTTTGGAAATCTTTTCAATAGCATCGTAAACTATACGAGCTTCACTCATCATTAACGAACCACCACATGCATGATCTACATCATACGCACGTGAGTCTTTCCTTAATTTACGACGAGAAAAGTTGGATTTGCATATCTAAGGAATAACCATGATCGGGACAAGCTCTTAATAAGCTTTTTAAATCTTTCCCAAGCATTCCCAAGCGTTTCTTCAGATCCTTGTTTAAAGTTGGCAATTTCGACTATTAATTCCAATTTTCTACCAGGAGTAAAATACTGCTTTAAAAACTCGGTTTGAATATCCTCCCAACTAGTCAGTGAATGATGTGGAAGTGACAAAAACCAATCTCGTGCTCTTCCTTTTAAAGAAAAAGGAAACAAAGACATCCTCGTTAATTCCCGATGAGCACCATGACTTTTGGCTGTATTACACAATTCTTCGAAAAGATAGAGGTGATGATGTGGATCCTCATCATCTTCTCTAGAAATTGGGCTCTTGTGTCAATTAAACCAAAAAGATGAGATTTTATTTCGAAATTATTTGCTCCTTTATTGGGTAAACGAATTGGATTATTAATGCGGTACCTTCTTACGGTCGATTACATATAGGTCTCGGGTTAAAATTTGGTTTCGATTATTACGATTATGCTTATTCCGATTCGATTATTTCTATTATTCGATTCTGGTTATTAGGTTGAGGTAAATTCTGATTAAGGTTTTGGCCATACCCTTGAGCATGAGCAATCCCTTGTTCAGGTGTTTCACCAACGGTTTCGGCCATTTTCGTAACTCGATTTGACAATTCTTGTGGAATAGAAAATATCGAATAGAAAATAACACAAAATCGATAAAAAAAACCACATTTTTTTTTTCTCCTCGGTAATTACCGAAGCCACTCGGTATTTATCGAGTATTTTTTTTTTTTTTTTTTTTTTCGGTTTTTTTTTTTTTTTTTTTTCTCTCTCTCTCTCGGTAATTACCGAAGCCACTCGGTATTTATCGAGTATTTTTATAAAAAAATTGGTATCTTACCAAATAGGTAGGTACTAATGAAAATAAAAATAGAAATGAGATTGAGAAAAGTGTTGATTTATCCTCGGTTGTTATGACCACGTTTACTTTCTACTATCGAAAATAGAAAATAACTCGAAATTGATAGAAGAAGAAAATTGGTAACTAAAAGAAGGTAGGTACCAACGGAAAAATAAAAAAGAAATGTGATAAGAAGAGTGTTGACTTATCCTCGAGAATTTTGAGCTAATACAAGTAGTAACCCTAGACACAAAGAAAGAAATTAGCGACGTTTTCCCCGGCAACGGCGCCAAAATCTTGACGAGACCTAAACCTAACCTTGGAAAAAGCGAGAAAGGCGACGGACATTACCTAGGCTATACAGATCCTAACCGGCGGTGTACCGGGTCAAATTGTAGTGCTAGTACGGTGAGTCGGGTCGTATTCCTCGGGAAAACATGGTAACTCTTTTAAGTGGGGTTAAACACCAAGAAAAGCTATTATTAACTCGATCTAAGTCGCGGTTTATCATTTTCCTCGGGTTAGATTATGTTAGATCAGTTAGATTAGTTAGTAATGTTAGAGTTAGATGTTAGTAAAACGAGAAAATAAAACAAATAAATACTAATATAATATATAGATATATTTTTGGATCTAGCAAGAATCTTTCTTGAATCAATATCTTTTAGTAGAAATAAATGAGACGAGATCTTCCTTTATTCAAGGTGTAAATTATATATGAATCGGTGTCTTTCTAAGCTAGACAACTCCTCTCCTCCTCACACGAGCGTATGAAATTGTCATATGTCCATTGCATCGGTCCAAGGTCCACAATTTGTTACGGTTTTTACGAACGGGTCCCGAGTACAAATCTACCTTTAGATAAAAAGGAGTCATTCCGTTCGTCAAACGGTCAATTTTATTTAAAAGGCTCCGGTTGTCAAAGCCGGACGATTCAACTTTCCGGTTTAAGTTTCAATTAAGCGATGATTTAACATTATTACGATCTCGAGTACAAATGTCAATAAGATTCATTTTTCTAGGACAAATCTACCCCCGGGTAGGAAGCGGGTTCCGTTGTCACGTTTTCACTCGGCCAATTTTACCCTCCGGTCTTTCAATTTTAACGTTTCATTAAGCGCGAGAAAGAAAGAGATTCATCATAATTGATTTTAATCATTATTACCGAGTCGATCATTCATTTTACCAAAAGATTAACTAATTGATTCATATCTTATTTAGATATATTTTTAGTTTAATATCATATATAAATAGAAATAGAAATAATAAACATAACAATTTTAGAATATATTACCGGTTATGACTATCGAATCGGGTCGTTTTTCCATCGGATTCTCTAACATGATAAAGCTTCGAAATCAAAAACAATCTTCGATAATTATTCCGTAATTATAACGATAAATATAACCATTTTATTTATATATGTGAAAAACATATATACATACATACGTATACATATATATGTATATACGCCCCGAAAAGAAAATTAAAAGAGAAACGAGATGAAAAACGAGATCTAGATCTAGATCTATATATATAAATATATAGATAGATCTATCACATATATATTCATATATAGAATATATATATATACATGAAGTGTGTGTATATATATATATATATATCATATATGTATATATATATATGATCATCAAAAAACAATAAAATAAAAAAAAGAAAGAAAGTGAAAGAAACAGACGAGAAGAAAGAAATAAGATGAGAAAAGAGGGGCAAAGTCTCTGTTTCATGAATGCATCCTTATATAGACTAAAATTGAAGTGCCGGATCGATCCGGCTTTTCACCGGATTGATCCGGCCGCCTCTTTTAAATTCGTATCTTACTCGCGTCGACTTCAATCTTCGGTTTCGTTCCGTCGGTAAATTTTAATTTTTACTGCACGATCACATAGAAACGAACGCGAGCAAATCGACACCAAAAGTTTTAACGAGAAAATCCTTGGGCTCCAAGTATCGGACATAACTCTCGTCTCGTTATTCGGTATTCGATTCGCTTCGCGATAAATCTTATCTTTTGTACGAACACAAAGAAACGAACCACGAGTAATTCGACAATAAAAGTCCAAAAGCACGAGTATTTACCTTTGTGGGAATTTATTTTTATTAATATAAATAAAATACAATAAAAATACCATAATTTATATAAAAATTACTACTTTCAAAGATCTACAACTTTCATGAAGGACTCTTCTTCGGAAAATGTCGTTTTGATGAGCATTCGTTCGTCGAAGATATAATTCGTTAGTGGTACCACTAACCACCTGAAAGCCACTTGACCTACTTAAGTTAGTGGCGCACTCTTATATCCCTAAAAATACCTCTTTTAGGCCTCAAAACGTGTCGTCACTCGGGGTTTTGGTCATCCTAAAGTTACGCAATAAATTACCAAAATACCAAGCGTAGATCCGATATGACACTCCGTTTCTTAAACCGGTACAAAAACTAATAAAAAACTTATAAAAATACGATAATTTATATAATAACTACTACTTATACATTTGAATAAAACTTAGTAATTTTGACTTGATTTGATACAATAATGCTCAAAATGGTATCAATATTGGGGTAAAATGTCGTAATAATGATCATAAATTTATCTCTCATCTGTGGCGCCCAAGAAGGTGTGGAGGAGAAGAAAACTTTTTTCCAATAAAATAAGGAAAATATAATTGATTGATTTATCTCATTTATTATAATATCTCATATTAAATAAATCTAGGATTTTGTCAATATCTCATATGAATATTCCCAAGATATTGTCAATATCTAATATTGACTATCTTTATTTTATTACCATAAATCAATTTACACGTGTGTATATATCACATATATATTACATATATAAAAAAAATCTATTATTATCATATATACATACATTGGTGCGCATCATGCAAATCACCAATTTGCAAATGTGTACACACGCATGCATTCATATTTATAAATATTAATATCGATATTAATATATGGTAATACCATTAATTAAATTCGCACAATCCAAGTGTATCTTATACACTCCAAAATTGCGCCACCTTTAGCCAATAAATTGGCATCCGGAATATTCTTTAATTAATCAATATTATTAATATCTTGTATTTAATTTATTCATAATAAATAAATACCACAATATTAATTTACCACTATAACCTTTATAGTCTCGAGATAAACTTTCCTTATTTGGTTATCAACTATAACCACATTTTAATCCGGCTAGATGTTCATATGTGTGTGACCCGATAGGCTTCCGAATATGTTGGCCGTAGACACAAAGTGCAAATTACGAAAATGCCCTTCATGCCTAACGATCACGGGATAGCGTCTAAAGCAACACACCGTGACCCCCAATCATCGGAAGAGTCAAATGCAATGACTACTACCTTTCATGTGAAACGCTTACCGTGTAACTTACAATCCTATCGCTGTAATAATATCCATACGGTCGTACGTCGAGTGTCAAACATTAACAACCGTATCTTATAATCTGGATATCATGCTCTCTCGAAGTAACTCGTTTACTCCCACTTTGCAAAGATTCACGAGAGCTAGACATTCCTTATAAGAAGGCCATTTCGGATATTCGATCCCAATCATAGGATACGCGATTCCCGGACGACCAATCATGTATACTCCGCATGCTTCAGTATCACACCCAATCACTACCGCATGATCGCCCCGTGGCTAGGGGAAACCTCAATAGTGTCAAAGCATGACAATCCACACCGTGATGCCATGAAGACTCCGGTCCTAAGGATAATTACACAACCGCCACATAGTGTGACACTTATCTGTGTAAGTGGGTCAGTCTAACGTACGCATTCTCTAATACACGTCCACGTACAGTCCAAGTGTCTCTACACTTCGATAGACGAGATCTATCCCTGCCCTAAAGACAGAAGACATCCAATACGTGCTAGTCTGTTTATACTATCAATGCCCTGTTTAATAGTACATCAGCCTAGAGACATTTAAGTATCAAACTTATTAAAGTGATTAGAGATCTCATCAACCATAATCGCCTATCATGGTTTCTCTATCACAGTTTAATACTAAGGACGTTATCATATAACAATTCATAATTGGTTCTTTAAAAGAACATATATATGACAACATAAAAGCCATTTAATATATGTACAAACATAAAGAAATAGTATAAATGATCCGACCCGGTCGGATCCGGTCCAACCCGATTGGGTTTAGGACACTATTCCAACAATCTCCCACTTGGCCTAAAACCAATCACTCGCACACACAAGACCAAGTTGAAACACAAGAATCTCATGCAATACTTGCAACCACCTCTATCCATAAACGGATCACTATCCGTGGGGACTCGACTATCTTCACAACATGTTCCAAATGACCAAGTCAAAGGAACCGCCTTAACACACACACGAATCTCCGACGAGACCCGGTCCTTGCTTCAAGCAATAAATCCACTTACTATATCGCCTATATAGAAAAGGTGGAAGAACCGTACAAGGTTCAAGAATGAACCTTCTAGATCCATGTATCTTGCTCCCGCCGCGCCTCTAAGGCACTACCGTGTTTTGGCCTAGTTGTAAATTTACAGTGACCCATATGCTAGAACATTTCCAGCTCACTGTATCACTTAATCAAAGTGATTGCAAACCCAGACTGTAGCTCCCACTCGCCTTCATAAGACTCAGGATATACGTCTGTATATCTACGTTTATTTAATTCCAAGTTTTAATAAACTAGGAAACTTTCCTTAACTTGTTTAAGGATATTCTCGACATTTACCAGATTTACTTTCATACTTGCTCATGACTATTCATGGACTATGAACATCCGGCATTACCTATAAGATGGTTCCTATCGCAGTAGCGAAGGAAACCTTCCATAAGCATCATCTTTCACCTTATCTTTAGGACCAACGTCCTAACATAGATAGATCTCGCGATCTATGCTAAACTTCTTTTAGCATCACATCTATATAGGTAAACTATAATCTAACAGAAGTAAAATCTATCGCTATAGATTCTCATTTCTAAAAATAAGAACTGCTAATCCAAGTGCTTTCGTAAAGATCTTGAATTACCAAACATTAATTGACTGTGACATGGGGAGATGATTCATGAGAGAGATATCCAATACCTTACTCAAAAATAGTAATGCACTCCCACTATCCATCTTGCACATTGGGCATATCCTTCTTTTGACTAAATCAAACTCCTTTGATTATCAAACAAAGAAATCGTCTAGAGAAACTTGTTTGAGTCCATAAATGGATCTCGTGGACTTACGTGTCATGTTATTGTCTATGAACATCGAGCTTTCTGCCCAACGTCTTCAACACTATCATATAGTCATGATACGAAGTTACTACAAGCATAGTCGAATAGAACCGGGCACAAACCCAAAGCATAAAGACAATTATAAGGTTTACACCTCATGCCCTTCACCGTCACTATAGCCTTATGGTAATCATATTACTATCCATGTCGCCTTTCGGGGACACTCCCCTTAGGTAAGACAGACTAGGTTCACAACCTGGTTGTCACCGATGGAATCTAATTCGGATATTATGGCTCCTAGCCATATCTCTCAATATTGCCTCTCAAACATTCTTTCATAAGTCGTGGATATTCATTCTTCAAGATGAACATACCAACAGCCTTTTCAGGCTTGAGGTTATCCACAGACTTACAGAACTTTTGTGTGCACTGAGCAGTGTTATACACCTCATCGCTATGCGGCGTCTGCTCATGTTCCAATGGTTGAATGTATCTTTGTGGTTCTCAAACTCTTTTGAGATCTGATTCACTCCCACTGTTTCTTTTGGAAGAAACACTTCCTCTAGAAGACAGCATGTTTGGAGACAAGCATTTTGCTCCGCGGACAAGTAAATAATATCTAGCGTACTTGCTAAGATATTCCACAAAGTTGCATATGTCGTACTAGGCTCCAAGCCTTTCTGACTTTGCCTATGACAACTTCAAATCATCGGTTAAGACAGATTTGACATTATCCTCTTCCATATCTAATATGGAATTTATTCAACCTTTATTCTTTGGAACTCGGTTAAGTATAAGGGCACTATCCCGAAACGGGTAAGGGATACATCGCATGGCTTGTGTCACACCTTTATCATATAAAGTGTTATTTCCATTTTGGGAACACAATCTAATTGCGTATCCCAAAGATGGTATCCTTCAAGGGAAGAATCTTATTCCTTTTCAGACGACTTCTGAAACACCCTTCAGGTATTAATTACTTCAATCCAATTGAAGATTAATTCCTAAGTAGCTCATCAATCACATATTCGTACTAGCTCGAACTTTTCGGGCTTCTGAATTATGCACTTCACTGAGTACACTAGAACTATTTCTTAAAAAATAGTCATAGAGATTAACAAACAATTATTTGTGGCATTAATTGTCATAAGCCAACAAACATCGGTATGTTTAGGCTTTGGACAACTTTCTAGATTTTATAACCTTTTCGAAAAAGGGTATTTTAGTCCTCTTTGGATAAGATACGTATAACCCACATGATTCATAATCATATGGTTCAACATCATCAGAATGACGTTTAATTACGCGCTTCCCTTCCGGAGAGACTACATCTAGAACAACTACAAATATCAAGGATAACATGACCATACAAATATTTAGTTGAGATCTCATCACATATATCAACTATATAGTGACAACAATCTAGTATGTTAGATTCGGTGACCTTCCAACTTTATCGGAATAACATTTATTCTTTACAATTGAGTATGTCTACCAAATCCTAATAAATAACTGAAAGTATGTTCTTCATAAGAACCGGAACATAATAACATTTATTTGGTTCCCTTTTCAGTTTACTAGATCCAGAATATGGTAAGTGTTACAACGTTTGCTTCACCTTCCATATCTGTATTTAATCTTTCTAATTTAATCACACTCGCAAGATATCATATATCTAAGAGTCGACTTCGAACTTAGATAGATTTATCTCAACTTACTTGCCTATAATAGAAACTTCAATAAGTTCTCTATTTAAGCACATGCCCTAAAATTTCCTTTTTAATCCTTTAAGTACTTGAGATATGTTTCTTATTGTAGTCTTCATAAGACTTAAGAAAGATCACAAGAGCTATGTCTTCAATTTCCTTTTATAAAGAAAATCTAAAGTTTATTAAATAGTTTATTTAACCTTTTGAATCGTATTCAAAACATTGACTATTTAATTAACCTTTAAGCAATGGTAGAATTAAGTCGATACTTAAATCTTACAATTTGAAAACATCATTTCCAAAATTCGGTCTAGTCATTCTTATCCAACGTTTGAATAACTCGTCATCGTATGACCGAATGATCATCTTGGATCGTATCCAATATATGACTAATTCGTTGAAACTAATTTTCAAATGATTTAATCATATCATGAGCTTCCGCTTTCATTAATAATTAAAGCCTTGGAGTACTCCATCAAATATGCGACCTCCTTGTCTCTAACTACCATAACGGGATTGCTCGTGTCATTGCTTATTTTAAAAAGGATTAAAACTACTTAACCATATTTGAGAACGATTCTCAAAAGGTAACAGTCATGTTTGGTTTTACTAATCGAGAATAAAACATAAATATAGAGTTTGCTAAAACTACAACATAAAAATGAAAATAAAAGAGTGTTGTTGTTTATACACGCAAAATCAAAAATGGTCTTTTGGTTTATGATTTTGCTCCCACTAGTCAACTACTTCCAATTGACTTTCAAGAATTTTTCAAAATTCTTTAGTGGCTGAGATCCAATCTAGTTACCTTGATTCCCGGCGGTGGTCGATCAACCAAGATAATTTCGAAAGGTAGGTAACTATTTACCATTCACATCTCTATGTGATTCTCAGTGGTTGACTAGTCAACTCTTTGGCGATACACATCACTATGTGTTAGTCAACCCCTTGTCTCTAAAGTCGACGGCCACGACGGTGGCCAATCACCGAAAGACTCTAGTCAAGTCATAACCCAATATTCACGAGATCTCATACGATCATATCTCAATAACGACGATATACCCGAGGTAGGTCAACTCCCGGCGGTGGTCGATCGGTTGGATCCGAACACAGCTCTTCACCGTCGTTATAATATTGGGAGACAATATTTCGACTTGATTTTTGTTGTGGAAGTATTTTTCGTAAATTAATTCACTTAATTAATTTTAATTTCGGTCTCATCATAAATATGTCTATCTCTATAAACATACATCCTACACATTTATCTAGATCGTGCCTAGTCATGCATCTATCGTATCATATAAAATAAATACAAGCACAAAATAAATAAATGCGTAAAATAACCGGTATGATCATGGACTTTTCCTAGGTGCGGTTTCGAATACAAACTGACGAAACCGCGGGTCACAATCTAAGGGTAGCTGCAACCGCCAATAGGATCTTTAATGCTCCATTCTCCAATGGGATCTTTATTTTCGTCTTTCTTTGGTCTCCATCTTTTGCTCCATTCTTGTTACATTTAATTCTATCGAATAAAATAAATACACCCGCCGCACACGGGGGAGCTAATGGGAATGGGATGAATGCAGAAAATAAACTAGGTCACGTTCTTCATAACGGCCTAGGACAATTTTTAAACCAACAGAAAAATTAAATCATTCACATATATCCTATCGGTCGAGTCCATGATCAATCGGGGTCCATATAATCATATTATATCTACTATATCTAATCCATACAATAAAATCTTATGAAAAAGATAAAATTAAAATTTAACTACTTGCGTCTTAATTAATCAATTAACATTTAATCTATTAAATAATTTTATCTAATCAATTAACTAATTAACATTTAATTAATTAAATGATTTTAATCGAAATAAAATTAACGATTAATTTTAAACCGATTTTAATTTTAATTTTAATTAATTAGAACTATTCCAAAATAAATCAAAATTAAAATTATTTCTCTTTTGTTTCTTTCCTTTTTATTCGTAATCAAAAGGGATGCGCTTTGGTTTCCTAAACCAAATTTGGCTTAGGCTTCGCCACTTTCCAAAATCAAAATTTTGGAAGTGGCAAAGCTAGCGCCAGCCTTTTACAAATCAAATATTTGAAAAGGGGCTGGCTATTCCAAATCAAATATTTGGAAAGGCCAAATAATTTTGGTTTAGGCTCGCCACTTTCCAAAATCAAAATTTTGGAAGTGGCGCTAAGCTAAAGCCTTTTCCCAAATCAAATATTTGGAAAAGGCTGGCCTATTCCAAATAAAATTTGGAAAGGCCATTATTATTTTAATGCCATACGTGGCATCCCAATGGCCAAACTATTTGAACCATTGGTTAGCCACATGACACAACTAAACAAAGGAGATATTAATCACAACTATGAACAATATTGAAACACAAAATACACAAAACAAAATTTAGGGATCTACCAAAAAGATGCACCGGCCGACGTTGAGCGCCCCAAAGGGGAGCCGCCGCCGCCGCCGCAATTTCCGGTGGGGTGCCGCCGCCGATCGGCCGAGCACCCCAAAAGCCGCCCTTTTTTTTTTTCTTTTCGTGTATCGATTTGCGAATCAAAAATCTTTCATCTTTTAATTACGTGATTTAAACGATAAAATTAACTACGCAAATTAACATGCTTATTGCTTAAGCTCGAAGCTCGCTCTGATACCACTGTTAGGAAATCTACGCGGGAACGCAGCGAAATTCAAAAATTTATTTCCTATCGACCCAAGATCGACTTCGTTTAAGCAATAAACAAACAAGTAGTAGACGGTGGTTACCTTGGTTGATCTAAAAGATCGACGCTTTGACCGTCTAAGGAGAGTAGTTCTGCATAGAGCCGCCCAAGTGTTCGGCCTCTACCGCTAGTCCACACGAACGCCCCGCCGGAATCCCATCATGGATTGCTATTGGAAAACTCCGGTTGTTAGACCGGCCTTTTTCCCCTCTCTCCAACTCTCAATATGATGCTCTCTATTTTACACAAGAACTATGAGCTCTTGCAATTGTGATGTACAAAAGAGCTTGACACCCACCTCCCTTTTATAATGGATGTGGCGCCCAAAGGTGTGGAGGAGAAGAAAACCTTTTTCCAATAAAATAAGGAAAATATAATTGATTGATTTATCTCATTTATTATAATATCTCATATTAAATAAATCTAGGATTTTGTCAATATCTCATATTGAATATTCCCAAGATATTGTCAATATCTAATATTGACTATCTTTATTTTATTACCATAAATCAATTTACTGTGTGTATATATCACATATATATTACATATATAAAAAAAATCTATTATTATCATATATACATACATTGGTGCGCATCATGCAAATCACCAATTTGCAAATGTGTACACACGCATGCATTCATATTTATAAATATTAATATCTGATATTAATATATGGTAATACCATTAATTAAATTGCACAATCCAAGTGTATCTTATACACTCCAAAATTGCGCCACCTTTAGCCAATAAATTGGCATCCGGAATATTCTTTAATTAATCAATATTATTAATATCTTGTATTTAATTTATTCATAATAAATAAATACCACAATATTAATTTACCACTATAACCTTTATAGTCTCGAGATAAACTTTCCTTATTTGGTTATCAACTATAACCACATTTTAATCCGGCTAGATGTTCATATGTGTGTGACCCGATAGGCTTCCGAATATGTTGGCCGTAGACACAAAGTGCAAATTACGAAAATGCCCTTCATGCCTAACGATCACGGGATAGCGTCTAGCAACACACCGTGACCCCCAATCATCGGAAGAGTCAAATGCAATGACTACTACCTTTCATGTGAAACGCTTACCGTGTAACTTACAATCCTATCGCCGTAATAATATCCATACGGTCGTACGTCGAGTGTCAAACATTAACAACCGTATCTTATAATCGGATATCATGCTCTCTCGAAGTAACTCGTTTACTCCCACTTTGCAAAGATTCACGAGAGCTAGACATTCCTTATAAGAAGGCCATTTCGGATATTCGATCCCAATCATAGGATACGCGATTCCCGGACGACCAATCATGTATACTCCGCATGCTTCGTATCACACCCAATCACTACCGCATGATCGCCCCGTGGCTGTGGAAACCTCAATAGTGTCAAAGCATGACAATCCACACCGTGATGCCATGAAGACTCCGGTCCTAAGGATAATTACACAACCGCCACATAGTGTGACACTTATCCGTGTAAGTGGGTCGGCCTAACGTACGCATTCTCTAATACACGTCCACGTACGGTCCAAGTGTCTCTACACTTCGATAGACGAGATCTATCCCCGCCCTAAAGACGAGAAGACATCCAATACGTGCTAGTCCGTTTATACTATCAATGCCCCGTTTAATAGTACATCGCCTAGAGACATTTAAGTATCAAACTTATTAAAGTGATTAGAGATCTCATCAACCATAATCGCCTATCATGGTTTCTCTATCACAAGTTTAATACTAAGGACGTTATCATATAACAATTCATAATTGGTTCTTTAAAAGAACATATATATGACAACATAAAAGCCATTTAATATATGTACAAACATAAAGAAATAGTATAAATGATCCGACCCGGTCGGATCCGGTCCAACCCGATTGGGTTTAGGACACTATTCCAACAATCTCCCACTTGGCCTAAAACCAATCACTCGCACACACAAGACCAAGTTGAAACACAAGAATCTCATGCAATACTTGCAACCGGCCTCTATCCATAAACGGATCACTATCCGTGGGGACTCGACTATCTTCACAACATGTTCCAAATGACCAAGTCAAAGGAACCGCCTTAACACACACACGAATCTCGACGAGACCCCGGTCCTTGCTTCAAGCAATAAATCCACTTACTATATCGCCTATATAGAAAAGGTGGAAGAACCGTACAAGGTTCAAGAATGAACCTTCTAGATCCATGTACTGCTCCCGCTGCGCCTCTAAGGCACTACTGTGTTTTGGCCTAGTTGTAAATTTACAGTGACCCATATGCTAGAACATTTCCAGCTCACTGTATCACTTAATCAAAGTGATTGCAAACCCAGACTGTAGCTCCCACTCGCCTTCATAAGACTCAGGATATACGTCTGTATATCTACGTTTATTTAATTCCAAGTTTTAATAAACTAGGAAACTTTCCTTAACTTGTTTAAGGATATTCTCGACATTTACCGATTTACTTTCATACTTGCTCATGACTATTCATGGACTATGAACATCCGGCATTACCTATAAGATGGTTCCTATCGCAGTAGCGAAGGAAACCTTCCATAAGCATCATCTTTCACCTTATCTTTAGGACCAACGTCCTAACATAGATAGATCTCGCGATCTATGCTAAACTTCTTTTAGCATCACATCTATATAGGTAAACTATAATCTAACAGCAGTAAAATCTATCGCTATAGATTCTCATTTCTAAAAATAAGAACTGCTAATCCAAGTGCTTTCGTAAAGATCTTGAATTACCAAACATTAATTGAATGTGACATGGGGAGATGATTCATGAGAGAGATATCCAATACCTTACTCAAAAATAGTAATGCACTCCCACTATCCATCTTGCACATTGGGCATATCCTTCTTTTGACTAAATCAAACTCCTTTGATTATCAAACAAAGAAATCGTCTAGAGAAACTTGTTTGAGTCCATAAATGGATCTCGTGGACTTACGTGTCATGTTATTGTCTATGAACATCGAGCTTTCGCCCAACGTCTTCAACACTATCATATAGTCATGATACGAAGTTACTACAAGCATAGTCCGAATAGAACCGGGCACACATTTTGCCCAAAGATAAAGACAATTATAAGGTTTACACCTCATGCCCTTCAAACCGTCACTATAGCCTTATGGTAATCATATTACTATCCATGTCGGCCTTTCGGGGACACTCCCCAGGTAAGACGGACTAGGTTCACAACCTGGTTGTCACCGATGGAATCTAATTCGATATTATGGCTCCTAGCCATATCTCTCAATATTGCCTCTCAAACATTCTTTCATAAGTCGTGAGATATTCATTCTTCAAGATGAACATACCAACAACCTTTTCGGGCTTGAGGTTATCCACGGACTTACGGAACTTTGTGTGTCGAGCAAGTGTTATACACCTCATCGCTATGCGGCGTCCGCTCATGTTCCAATGGTTGAATGTATCTTTGTGGTTCTCAAACTCTTTTGAGATCTCGATTCACTCCCATTTGTTTCTTTTGGAAGAAACACTTCCTCTAGAAGACAAAGCATGTTTGGAGACAAGCATTTTGCTCCGCGGACAAGTAAATAATATCTAGCGTACTTGCTAAGATATTCCACAAAGTTGCATATGTCGTACTAGGCTCCAAGCCTTTCTGACTTTGCCTATGACAACTTCAAATCATCGGTTAAGACAGATTTGACATTATCCTCTTCCATATCTAATATGGAATTTATTCAACCTTTATTCTTTGGAACTCGGTTAAGTATAAGGGCACTATCCCGAAACGGGTAAGGGATACATCGCATGGCTTGTGTCACACCTTTATCATATAAAGTGTTATTTCCATTTTGGGAACACAATCTAATTGCGTATCCCAAAGATGGTATCCTTCAAGGGAAGAATCTTATTCCTTTTCAGACGACTTCGAAACACCCTTCGTGTATTAATTACTTCAATCCAATTGAAGATTAATTCCTAAGTAGCTCATCAATCACATATTCGTACTAGCTCGAACTTTTCGGGCTTCTGAATTATGCACTTCACTGAGTACACTAGAACTATTTCTTAAAAAATAGTCATAGAGATTAACAAACAATTATTTGTGGCATTAATTGTCATAAGCCAACAAACATCGGTATGTTTAGGCTTTGGACAACTTTCTAGATTTTATAACCTTTTCGAAAAAGGGTATTTTAGTCCTCTTTGGATAAGATACGTATAACCCACATGATTCATAATCATATGGTTCAACATCATCAGAATGACGTTTAATTACGCGCTTCCCTTCCGGAGAGACTACATCTAGAACAACTACAAATATCAAGGATAACGACCATACAAATATTTAGTTGAGATCTCATCACATATATCAACTATATAGTGACAACAATCTAGTATGTTAGATTCAGTGACCTTCCAACTTTATCGGAATAACATTTATTCTTTACAATTGAGTATGTCTACCAAATCCTAATAAATAAGCGAAAGTATGTTCTTCATAAGAACCGGAACATAATAACATTTATTTGGTTCCCTTTTCGTTTACTAGATCCGAATATGGTAAGTGTTACAACGTTTGCTTCACCTTCCATATCCGTATTTAATCTTTCTAATTTAATCACACTCGCAAGATATCATATATCTAAGAGTCGACCTGAACTTAGATAGATTTATCTCAACTTACTTGCCTATAATAGAAACTTCAATAAGTTCTCTATTTAAGCACATGCCCTAAAATTTCCTTTTTAATCCTTTAAGTACTTGAGATATGTTTCTTATTGTAGTCTTCATAAGACTTAAGAAAGATCACAAGAGCTATGTCTTCAATTTCCTTTTATAAAGAAAATCTAAAGTTTATTAAATAGTTTATTTAACCTTTTGAATCGTATTCAAAACATTGACTATTTAATTAACCTTTAAGCAATGGTAGAATTAAGTCGATACTTAAATCTTACAATTTGAAAACATCATTTCCAAAATTCGGTCTAGTCATTCTTATCCAACGTTTGAATAACTCGTCATCGTATGACCGAATGATCATCTTGGATCGTATCCAATATATGACTAATTCGTTGAAACTAATTTTCAAATGATTTAATCATATCATGAGCTTCCGCTTTCATTAATAATTAAAGCCTTGGAGTACTCCATCAAATATGCAAACCTCCTTGTCTCTAACTACCATAACGGGATTGCTCGTGTCATTGCTTATTTTAAAAGGATTAAAACTACTTAACCATATTTGAGAACGATTCTCAAAAGGTAACAAATCATGTTTGGTTTTACTAATCGAGAATAAAACATAAATATAGAGTTTGCTAAAACTACAACATAAAAATGAAAATAAAAGAGTGTTGTTGTTTATACACGCAAAATCAAAAATGGTCTTTTGGTTTATGATTTTGCTCCCACTAGTCAACTACTTCCAATTGACTTTCAAGAATTTTTCAAAATTCTTTAGTGGTCGAGATCCAATCTAGTTACCTTGATTCCCGGCGGTGGTCGATCAACCAAGATAATTTCGAAAGGTAGGTAACTATTTACCATTCACATCTCTATGTGATTCTCGGTGGTTGACTAGTCAACTCTTTGGCGATACACATCACTATGTGTTAGTCAACCCCTTGTCTCTAAAGTCGACGGCCACGACGGTGGCCAATCACCGAAAGACTCTAGTCAAGTCATAACCCAATATTCACGAGATCTCATACGATCATATCTCAATAACGACGATATACCCGAGGTAGGTCAACTCCCGGCGGTGGTCGATCGGTTGGATCCGAACACAGCTCTTCACCGTCGTTATAATATTGGGAGACAATATTTCGACTTGATTTTTGTTGTGGAAGTATTTTTCGTAAATTAATTCACTTAATTAATTTTAATTTCGGTCTCATCATAAATATGTCTATCTCTATAAACATACATCCTACTCATTTATCTAGATCGTGCCTAGTCATGCATCTATCGTATCATATAAAATAAATACAAGCACAAAATAAATAAATGCGTAAAATAACCGGTATGATCATGGACTTTTCCTAGGTGCGGTTTCGAATACAACCGACGAAACCGCGGGTCACAATCTAAGGGTAGGCCGCAACCGCCAATAGGATCTTTAATGCTCCATTCTCCAATGGGATCTTTATTTTCGTCTTTCTTTGGTCTCCATCTTTTGCTCCATTCTTGTTACATTTAATTCTATCGAATAAAATAAATACACCCGCCGCACACGGGGGGGGAGCTAATGGGAATGGGATGAATGCGAGAAAATAAACTAGGTCACGTTCTTCATAACGGCCTAGGACAATTTTTAAACCAACGAGAAAAATTAAATCATTCACATCTATCCTATCGGTCGAGTCCATGATCAATCGGGGTCCATATAATCATATTATATCTACTATATCTAATCCATACAATAAAATCTTATGAAAAAGATAAAATTAAAATTTAACTACTTGCGTCTTAATTAATCAATTAACATTTAATCTATTAAATAATTTTATCTAATCAATTAACTAATTAACATTTAATTAATTAAATGATTTTAATCGAAATAAAATTAACGATTAATTTTAAACCGATTTTAATTTTAATTTTAATTAATTAGAACTATTCCAAAATAAATCAAAATTAAAATTATTTCTCTTTTGTTTCTTTCCTTTTTATTCGTAATCAAAAGGGATGCCTTTGGTTTCCTAAACCAAATTTGGCTTAGCACAGCGCCACTTTCCAAAATCAAAATTTTGGAAGTGGCTGCAAAGCTAGGCAAAGCTTTTTACAAATCAAATATTTGAAAAGGGCAAGCTATTCCAAATCAAATATTTGGAAAGGCCAAATAATTTTGGTTTAGGCAGCGCCACTTTCCAAAATCAAAATTTTGGAAGTGGCTTGCAAGCTAGCGCTTTTCCCAAATCAAATATTTGGAAAGAGGCTAGCCTATTCCAAATAAAATTTGGAAAGGCCATTATTATTTTAATGCGTATGGCATCGATGGCCAAACTATTTGAACCATTGGTTAGCCACATGACACAACTAAACAAAGGAGATATTAATCACAACTATGAACAATATTGAAACACAAAATACACAAAACAAAATTTAGGGATCTACCAAAAAGATGCACCAGCCGACGTTGACTGCCCCCAAAGGGGAGCCGCCGCCGCCGCCGCAATTTCCGGTGGGGTGCCGCCGCCGATCGGCCGAGCACCCCAAAAGCCGCCCTTTTTTTTTTTCTTTTCGTGTATCGATTTGCGAATCAAAAATCTTTCATCTTTTAATTACGTGATTTAAACGATAAAATTAACTACGCAAATTAACATGCTTATTGCTTAAGCTCGAAGCTCGCTCTGATACCACTGTTAGGAAATCTACGCGGGAACGCGGCGGAATTCAAAAATTTATTTCCTATCGACCCAAGATCGACTTCGTTTAAGCAATAAACAAACAAGTAGTAGACGGTGGTTACCTTGGTTGATCTAAAAGATCGACGCTTTGACCGTCTAAGGAGAGTAGTTCCGCATGAGCCGCCCAAGTGTTCGGCCTCTACCGCTAGTCCACACGAACGACCCGCCGGAATCCCATCATGGATTGCTATTGGAAAACTCCGGTTGCTTAGACCGGCCTTTTTCCCCTCTCTCCAACTCTCTATAGGATGCTCTCTATTTTACACAAGAACTATGAGCTCTTGCAATTGTGATGTACAAAAGAGCTTGACACCCACCTCCCTTTTATAATGGATGTGGCGCCCCAAGAGGTGTGGAGGAGAAGAAAACCTTTTTCCAATAAAATAAGGAAAATATAATTGATTGATTTATCTCATTTATTATAATATCTCATATTAAATAAATCTAGGATTTTGTCAATATCTCATATTGAATATTCCCAAGATATTGTCAATATCTAATATTGACTATCTTTATTTTATTACCATAAATCAATTTACACATGTGTATATATCACATATATATTACATATATAAAAAAAATCTATTATTATCATATATACATACATTGGTGCGCATCATGCAAATCACCAATTTGCAAATGTGTACACACGCATGCATTCATATTTATAAATATTAATATCTGATATTAATATATGGTAATACCATTAATTAAATTGCACAATCCAAGTGTATCTTATACACTCCAAAATTGCGCCACCTTTAGCCAATAAATTGGCATCCGGAATATTCTTTAATTAATCAATATTATTAATATCTTGTATTTAATTTATTCATAATAAATAAATACCACAATATTAATTTACCACTATAACCTTTATAGTCTCGAGATAAACTTTCCTTATTTGGTTATCAACTATAACCACATTTTAATCCGGCTAGATGTTCATATGTGTGTGACCCGATAGGCTTCCGAATATGTTGGCCGTAGACACAAAGTGCAAATTACGAAAATGCCCTTCATGCCTAACGATCACGGGATAGCGTCTGAAGCAACACACCGTGACCCCCAATCATCGGAAGAGTCAAATGCAATGACTACTACCTTTCATGTGAAACGATTACCGTGTAACTTACAATCCTATCATTCGTAATAATATCCATACGGTCGTACGTCGAGTGTCAAACATTAACAACCGTATCTTATAATCCGGATATCATGCTCTCTCGAAGTAACTCGTTTACTCTCACTTTGCAAAGATTCACGAGAGCTAGACATTCCTTATAAGAAGGCCATTTCGGATATTCGATCCCAATCATAGGATACGCGATTCCCGGACGACCAATCATGTATACTCCGCATGCTTCGCATCACACCCAATCACTACCGCATGATCGCCCCGTGGCTGGGGAAACCTCAATAGTGTCAAAGCATGACAATCCACACCGTGATGCCATGAAGACTCCGGTCCTAAGGATAATTACACAACCGCCACATAGTGTGACACTTATCCGTGTAAGTGGGTCGCCTAACGTACGCATTCTCTAATACACGTCCACGTACGGTCCAAGTGTCTCTACACTTCGATAGACGAGATCTATCCCCGCCCTAAAGACGAGAAGACATCCAATACGTGCTAGTCCGTTTATACTATCAATGCCCCGTTTAATAGTACATCGGCTAGAGACATTTAAGTATCAAACTTATTAAAGTGATTAGAGATCTCATCAACCATAATCGCCTATCATGGTTTCTCTATCACGAGTTTAATACTAAGGACGTTATCATATAACAATTCATAATTGGTTCTTTAAAAGAACATATATATGACAACATAAAAGCCATTTAATATATGTACAAACATAAAGAAATAGTATAAATGATCCGACCCGGTCGGATCCGGTCCAACCCGATTGGGATAAGGACTCGGTGTCCGGGAATGGGGCGTTACAGAAAAAGGTAAGACATGTTAATAGATCAAAACAAGATTCTTCAAATCAAAAGTTGTGATGTAAATTTAATTGTAATATTTGTTTTTCAATAAAAAAATGTAATATTTGTTTTAATATGCATTATGCACATCCAAGATATTTTTTTGGTATACACATCCAAGATATTGTAATTTAAATAATAAAAAAACATTATTCAAAGCAAGATATTAAGATATATTTCTTTTTTAATATAGTCACGAGATGCCTTGTGTGTGTGGTACCAAATGATCAATATACTACATAGTGGTACCAACTGATCATTGTCAGCTTTTTTAATCTTTACTGAAAAACATACAAATAATTAAAATCATTCTTTTAATACATCATAGTTAATGTGCACAATAACACACATAATCAATCATTTAACCTCATTTAACCTGCTAAACCGGTAAACAATTTTTTTAAAAAAAAACAAATTAACTATAAGGCAATAATTTTTTTCTTCCCTTTTACGTATCTGCAAGAACCGAAAAAACTCCTCCTGCTCCTGTCAAAAACAAAAAAAAAAATCTTCAAAGGTTGCTCCGTGAATTCTCCTCCTCCGCTCCGGTCGCCAGCGCCAGTCAGGACTTATTGCGCCTTATCACCATCATACAGCTTGAGGGCGCATTCCTTTCATCAAATTAAAGCAGGTTAGTTTTTATTTTATTTTTTTCTGTGAAACCCTAGGTAAGGTTACAGTCCTAGTTCACGTTTAAATTGTGCCGGAATGTACGGATAATTAATTGTTGCCGATAATTGTTGCCGGAATTGTTCACGTTTGGAGATCAGTACTTGACGTGTAGTATATTTTAATGAGTTCACGGTATTTGCATGCCGAGAGACGCGCGGAAATTAAGGATGGGGATGCGGAGGGAGCTTTGGGATATTTGTCTGCAAAGAAAGAAGACGATCCATTGTTCTTTTATAAATATGACGTGGATGAGGAGCAACGGTTGTGTAGGCTATTTTGGGCGGATTCAAGGTCCCGAACAGATTACAATTGCTTCGGCGATGTCTTAGTATTTGACACTACATATAAAACCAATGCTTATAGAAAACCTTTAGTCATTTTTGGATCATGCTTCAATTTCTTGTTGAATCAAAAATCAAATTATTAAGGTTATTCAAAAATTCTCAAAACAATTTGGGTTACGGAATTTTTTTTAAATTTTTTTCGATTTCATTCATTGTGCCGCTAATCTATCTTTTTGGTCAAATACATTCTTTTTTTTTTTTAAACGGACACAACGATTGGACGACTATTTCTATCATTCACTAAGCCCTTAAACATCGTTCATTATAATAATTATTTTACAAGAAACGAGAGTCATTTATTCAAACCGAACAAATCCTAGATGGAAAAATAACCACAGTCAGTGTTTCTCCCCTATTGAGACCTAGAATGAAAAATAGACTCATAAATGATCCATAAATGATCAATCGTTACATTTAACCGTTGTCGGTGTTTCTCCCTTTTTTAGACCTCGATGGAAAAATAGAGCTCGTAATGATTCAATTAGCTAAGAACCAGTTAAACTTTACAAAATAATAGAGGAAATTCGATCAATTGTCAGATTTGGGTTAATGCGGATTGTTGACCGGTTTAATTTCTGTTCAAAATAGCAACCGGGTCGGGTTGAAACATTTCTTCCTCGCCCGGTGCTCTGCAATTTCAACGAAGAGAAGGAAAAGAAACCAAAAAAAAAAAAAAAAAAAAAAAAAAACTTTGAACAATGATATCTTGCAATCCCGATGTCCGTTTTTCGTACCGTTTGTTGCGTTGGACTCTAAAAATCGAGAACTATTCAATGGACTATATAAAATTTGATTTTGAGCAATTTTCTGTGTCGGATTTTTTTTGAACAAACCATGGCTTTGATATACATGGAAGAACAAGAATTTTGAAAGAAAAAAAAAGAGGGTACAAGAAGAAGAGGAATGATTTAAGAACCATTGTCTCCAATTTAGCTAATAAAGACTTAGGAATGATTTAAGAACCAGGAACGCTTTTTTTTTCTGTCATCCGACTTACCACCAATTCATGGACGATTTTTTTTTTTTTTTTTTTAATGGGTGACCGGTTACCTGTTTGACAGGTTACAAGATTTTTTATGGTACACAATAAGCTATAGTGCGTCAAATTAATCCAACGGTTGTTATTATTTTAATATTGATCTAACGGTTAACTGGACCATCCAGTTTTCTTGTACTGACTGGACTGTAGTATTTCCTATAAAAAATTTCTTGTCTTCTACAGGAAGCCAATGTAGCATTTGATGGAATAAATTAAAAAATACCTGTGATTAATTGGAAATAGTTTTGATACGAACACAAGAGTTCAATTGAAACGAGTCACAATTAAAGCTTGTAATTTCATCATTGATTATGATATAGGTCCATCATAATTTGGTGCAAATGTGTGGTGTTACTCGTTGTTGCAGAACGATTGTAATGGTTTATTATTCAATCAGAAAGGACTTTAATAGAAATGTGAAGAATCACAATCGTTGTGTCATAACAAATGAAATAACGATCATCTGCAACGACGATCATTATAAGTCTGAATTGATTATGATGTAAATTCGGTAGATCATTAGCCATGACACAATGATTTTGACCTTAATTACTCAAACAATTTTTAGAGATTCTCAATGCTATTCACACATCGACTATTTTACATGGTGGTCTTTATCTGATTGATCAACATTCTATTCGACCATTGGATAAAGGAAGAAGAATATTACTCCCTCCGTTCCTAATTATATGTCGTGTTTGAGAAAAACACACAGATTTTTAAGAAAATGGGTATTCCAAAAAAAATCAGAATGTGTAGTGTTGTAATGAATATGAAAGATTGATTGGTTGAATGAGGCTAGAAAGTTGAAAAGTAGTATTGAAAAGCAGAAATAGTATTAAAATATGTATTGAAAATGTAACTACAACATATAAAAAAAATTGATTTTAGTAACTGCGACATATAATTAGGAACGAAGTGAGTATTCACCTTTCTTATACATTTAAATTTAAGGATGATGAATAGTGCAATATGGAACTTAACTATGCATGTCTTTAAACATATTACTCCTTCCGTTTTAAAATATAAGTCATTTTGTGTGTTTTCACACAAATTAATAAAATGTTTGAATATCGTAAATATTAAGGAAAAATGTCTAAAATATAATTTGACTATCATTAAAGAAAAGATTATAAAATATTGAAAAATAGTGAATTATTAATAAATTAGAGGTAAGATAGATAAAAGAGTAATAAATGATTAACTGATATTATAGAATGACTTATATTCTGCAATAAACAAAAAGATGTAAAATGACTTATATTTTGAAAAGAGTATACTATTAAATTTTTTACAAATAAAGATAAGAGATTTAGATTAAATAATTAATATTCAGTATGTATGAATAATGAATATTAACGTGGAGCAAAATATGTATTGTTGTTTAATATCTAGAATTTTTTAAGAATAAAGATAAGGATACCGGTAATTTGACACAGAGACACTATATATATACGCATAGAATAGATATAGCCTCAACAATTGCATTCACTTCAAAACTACACTGGTCCCTTTCCTTCTCCTCTCTTCTTCTTTATGCGCCCCCCCCTCCCCCCACCCACCCCACACACACACCCCGAATTCAATCTTTTTCTTTGACATAGTATCATACATTCTATAGGATAAGCGGTTTAATTCTGTTTCCTTTCTCAATTTATACTGAGTATTGCTAGTGGATGGGAAGAATTGAAGGGAAGAAATGAACAAGAAGGTGAGAATTTAAAGGGATATATATATATATATATATATTCATAATTTCTTCAACTGGTGTCAAAATCTTTGCTAAAAGCCAGTCTTTTTCAAGTGACACATACCATATCTGTGTTTTCATGTATTTTTCAATGTAAGATTTAAACATAATTTTTCACTCTTTCGCTTCTTTTTTAGTCCTCCATATGCTCACATAGTCACATTGCATCAAGTTTGAATGTTGAGGTATAAAGGACTGAGCAAAATTATTGTACAACAATTCTTACATTGTTATGCTAAATGACAGTTCGGCTCGGGTCGTCGTGCCCGCAGAATTGTTGTATCATAAAATTTCTTCCCTTTGGTGTCCGAGAGAATTGTTGTACATCACACCCTGAAATTTTTACTCTCCGTTCACGTAAGAAACACCAATTATGTATGAGAAAAGAAAAGTATTTATGATGTATGTCGAAACACCAATTATGTATGAGTATACGTGTAAAAAGAGATAAAAAAAGTATTTATGATGTATGTCGTCCTACCTACCACGGTTATACAACAATAGTCGTATTTTAAATTTTTTCTCCTACCGTTGAATTATGTGGATATTTAGTGTGTTAGCTTTGGTTAGGTGTGTTTTTGTTGGTTCAGGTTAGAAAAGTAAACTATGGTGCTTTGAGTCACCTATTTGCTAAGGAGGACTACTAAATTTGGCATATAAATCAATTTGTAATGAAGAAGTGCAGCCTATGCTTGGTAAAAGATGGGTCGAATTTAACAATGCATGACACTCGATTATTCATTTTACAGGGTGTGGAGACTTTAGATTTCAGGTGGAATGCCATGTTAACTGACTTTTCAAAATTCGCCAAAGCCACAACATACCTTTGGAATACATGGTTATATCCTTACAAGGAGCGGTTCGTTGATGTGTATGTAGACAAAGTTATGCACCTCGGGAGTCATTCAAGTCAAAGGTAACTTTCTAATATCCATTATTTATTCATTATCCTACACTATAGAATATTGCATGTATCATTCCTATTTAACACAATGTATGATTAAAATACAGGGTGGAGTCTGCGCATGCGAGACTCAAACGATACTTCGGGGATACTTCGGCATCGCTTTCAACATCCTTTCAAAAAATAGAAAAGATGTTGACTGCTCAATTTGGGGATATTCAAAGTTCATTCCAGAAATCTTTGAGTTTTCCACGACATCGACATGTACGTGACGCAATTTATAGTGAAATCAGATATTGCGTTTCATTAGAAGCAATGGACTTAATCGATAAACAGATAAAAGTTGTTGTTAAACATTGTCTTTCCAAAGAAGATCTTTGCAATTGCAAGATCAAACTGACACACGGATTGCCGTGCGCTCACGATATTGCAATGTTTCGTCTTGCCGGCATGCCGATTCCGCAAAATTATATCCATATTCACTGGCGTACATTGTCCATGCGAGCCCCCGAGCGTACGGATGAAGGAGTACAACCCGACAAGGCAGCTCAGCTTATGGAAAGATTAAATGAAATGGAACCCGCTAGTCGAGATTCTATGATTGATAGGTTTTTCGATATGGCAGATCCATCTCGTTGTACAGTTCGACCCCTAACATACAACACAGAACAAAATGGTCGACCTACAAGAAGATATAAGCAGAACATTGGCCACAGGCCTTTCTTTTCAATACCCCATTCAGAAAAGAAGGTACCATATATTCCGAATTCTCAAGAAAGTAAAAGAAAGGATCTCCTCATTTATGCATTTCCTAAACGCTATCAGCCTTATATTTCTCATTGTGTTGACGTCGAAGGCGGCGGTCATTGTGGCTTCAGAGCAATAGCTGCGCAACTCCATGGTTCAGAACATGAATGGCGTCAAGTACGATTGATGCTTATTCAAGAGATTAAACAAAATATAGACTTGTATGAAAACCTTTCTCAAGAAATTAATTATGCATCAGGACTACTATCAAGACTTAATTGCTTCGCAGTACCCGCACCCGGGTATTATTGGATGGATGCTGCAACACTGGGGGTTGTTGTAGCTTCAGCGTACAACGTGGTACTGCATACATTCGATTCGCATGATACTCATTGTCATACTCACTTGCCGTTGAGATCCCCGCCAGTTCCTTTTTCCCAGCGGCAACATATAGCTATCGGTCATGTTCAAGATAATCACTTCGTACAAGTTTTCTTGTACCCTGAATACCCTGTACCACCCATCATCATATGGCGTTTCTCAGGAGAATCAAACCCATCAGACGAATGGGCTCGTGATTATCAAGCATGTATTCAATTGTGGTATGATGTAATGAGGATAGATCAACCCGGACAACATTTTAAATTTATGCATGGTTTTGATGATTAATTTATGCGTTTATCTATTATTTCTATATACATAATTTTAATTAAATGAAGTTTGATTTTAATTTATTTTTATTGAGTGTTCAAAGAAACATAAAATAACTTTGATGGATTCAACATACATGACTCAAGTATATGAACTTAAAAAAGATATATATCATATACTTGTAAGAGAATGAAAGATAACCGATAAAAAAGATAAATGACAAAAATAATATTAATAAAGAGGATTATATTGGAGCCGATAAAATTATTTTTAATACAACATTTCATATTCAACATTGGACTCATTTGATAGATTAAATTGAATAGATTTCAAAAACATATTATTTATTAAAAAATAATTTATGAAAAAAAAGTTACAAGCAAAAAAGAGAATACAAGCAAAAAATTTAAAACAAAGAATGGGTATAGATTGATAAAAAAAAAGAAAAAAAAAAGAAAAAAAGAATTGGGGAGGGTGATGGGATGGGGGAACGGATCCGTACACATGGTGAGGTACAAGGTGTTGTGCAACATTTCCGTCCAAATTTTCGTTGGATCCGTCGAATTTTGGACGGATCCGTCCAAATTTGGACAGTTCCGTCGATTTTTTTTTAATTTGCTTCGCTCCGTCGAAATTTGGACGTAAATGGTGCACAACACCTTGTACCTCACCATGTGTACCGTAGAGGATCCGCGTCCGAAGGGATGGGAGGGCGATTAGTAGCTCCCTGTGGGTTACTAATCCCCCCCCTCATTGTCAGACCCTCCCCAAAAATGTTGTTTTTTTTAATCTTTTTCTGTCGTTTCTATCTGTCCCCCCCCCCCCCCCCCCAAGCAATTTTTTTAGTAAACGTTAATAACATTTTATACATATTTATTTTTATAAATAATATATTTTTAAAATCCTCTCAATGAAATCTATAAAATGAACCTTATATTGAATATAAAATAATGTACAACAAAAAAAAGTAATTTTATGTTGTTATTTTAAAATTGAAAATTTTGTATAAATTTTGACACGCATTTATTTTGTATAAATTTTATGTTATTGAAATCTAGTCAATGAAATCAATAAAACGAGCGTAGTATTGATGGTGACATGATTTATTAATTTTAGCATCACATTTCCCTTCATTTTTTTTTTTTTTTTTTTTAATTTTATAAAATCTTCATTTTTATTCCTAATCACTCTTTCCAGAAATCTCTCAACATTCCACGGCATCGACATTTACGTGAAGCCATTTAGAGTGAAATCAGACATCGCATTTCATTAGATGCAATAGAGTTGATCGATAAGAAGATAAACGTGCTGATAACCTCAACGAAGGAGACAGTTGCGGTTGTAAGATCAAATTGACACACGGATTGCCATGCGCTCATGATATTGTACTGTATCGTGTTGCGGGCATGCCAATTCCGCAAAATGCTATCCACATTCACTGTAGTACGCGTTGTTCATGTGAGCCCCCGAGCATACTGAAGCGGGAGTACGACCCGGCAGGGCAGCTCATCTTATTGAAAGATTAAATGAAATGGATCCCTCTAATCGAGAGTCTATGATTGTCAGATTTTTCGATACGGCGGATCCAACTCGTTGCACAATTCGACCCCCAAGATACAACACAGAACAAAAGGGTCGACCTACAAGAAGAGATGAGCAAAACAGCGGCCGCAAACCTTTCTTCTCAGTATCCACTTCAGAATATGAGGCTCCACCTATTCCAAAATCACAAGGGAGAAATAGGAGGGATCACCTCGTTAATGAATTTCCTCAGAAGTATCAACGTTTTATTTCCAACTGTGTTGACGTCCGAGCCGATGGTCATTGTGGATTCAGAGCGATAGCTGTGCAACTCCATGAATCTGAAGATGAATGGGCACAAGTACGACTGGAACTTATTCAAGAAATTACACTAAATTGGGCCATGTATGATAACCTTTATCTTCAACATGGTCAGACATCACTTGTACTAGAAAGACTTAATTGTTTCGAACAAACTGCACCATATAGTCATTGGTTGGATAGTATACCAATGTGGGTTTTTATAGCTTCAGCGTACAACATTGTACTGCATACATTCGATAGGGATGTTAAGTGTTGTAATACTCACTTGCCGTTCGAATCCCCGCCGGTTCCATTTGCCTAGCGCAAACATATAGCTATCGGTCGTGTTCATGGCAATCACTTCGTGCAAGTTTTCTTATACCCTCATTACCCTGTACCACCCATCATCAAGTGGAAATCATCAGGCGAATCAAACGAATGGGCTCATCATTATCAAACACGTATTCAGTTGTGGTACGATGTAATAAAGATAGATCAACCGGAAGTAGGATTTGGAGAAAATCTAGACTAATTTTATGTCTTTATTTATGTTCATTTATTATTTCTATGTACCTAATTATAATTAAATAAACTTTGATTTTAATTTATTTTTATTGAGTGTTCAGAGAAACATAAAATAAATTAAAAAATGATATATCATACACTTGTTAAAAAGCTTACCACTGAGTAAAGCAAATTCTGCAGGCATGACCTGGGTCGAATTCCAGATTAGTCGGATCATTGGGTTCCGGATACCGGGGGCTTTAAGCCAAAAAACAAAACAAAAAAACAAAAAACAAAAGGATAACCGATAAAAAAAATGAAGGACAGAAAAATATTAACAAAGAGAATTATAATGGGTCCGATAAAATCTTTTTAATACATCATTCTGTATTCAATATTGGGCTTATTTGATAGGTTTCATTGAATAGATTTCAAAAACATATAATTTATTGAAAAATAAATTATCAAAAAAAAGTTATAAAGGTTTGAAATATTACAAGGAAAAAAAATTCGAAAGAAATTTGGGGAGGGGTGACATGATGGGGGGTGCGATTAGTAAGCTCTCACCGTTACTTAATGCATATAATATTCGGTTTTCTTCGTATTGAGTTTATTCATTACTTATAATAAATGTCATTATATTAAATTATTACATATTCATAGATTATTGATTAATAAATAGTATATAGATTAAACGAATGATTGTTTATGTTGGTTACAAATATGCATCGACATTATAACACCATGTCAGTTTTCTTCATAAAGTTTACCATTATGATTCGTACTATAAACGCATTAACAAAATATCACTGGATAGTCATTTAATCTATTCATTTTCAATATATGTGTTTTTATTGTTGCATGTTCATGTAACGCCCATGTCCCGGATACCGAGTCTTTATCCGGAAACGGGACGTTCGGCACGTGACATTTAGAGTAAACTCTAAATCCTACGTAAGCCTCATGTCGTATCAGAAAACGTGGAGACTCGGGAAGCTAATACTCAATACTTTCCATTAATAACCCCAACTGATTACAACTTTTGTCAAACTAAAACACAAATGAACACTAACATTCATTACAACCGAACTTGTCTGAAAAGAGGAAACCAGTGGAAATCAACGAACTCCATGGCTTCTTTCCTAAACATGCTTCCAAGCCCATCATCCAACTCGTTTTTAACCAACATTTTTTCTTATTCCAAATAAAAGGAATGAGCACCAGTTGTATGCTTAGTAAGGATAAAGAAGATCAAAAGAGAGATTCATGCATGTCGGATGCCGGGAGACATGACATGAATCTACTTCATCCAGTTTACAAAACATCTTTCATCTTTAGACATTACTTGCAACACTTTAGAAACTACTTTTAATACATTACGTGAAACATAAGAACGTCCACTTGGAAACCAATTTTAATCCATGCATAGAAACCATGTCTATTAACTACATTCGATTCATCTTGCACGTACTTGTTCGTTACATTACCTAATTGATCAAACTTGCGTAAGCTATCTACCAACTCATACTTTACTTGTCTACTAAACATAACATCTATGTGTCTTGTGTTGGAAAGGTGTCCTAAACCCAATCGGGTTGGACCGGATCCGACCGGGTCGGGTCATTTACAGTCTATTTAGTTCATGTAATAACTTTATTATGATTAATAAAAGCACTTATGTTATTATATATTGTTTATCTTCATGTTGTTTGTTGTATACATATAGTAACGTCCCTAGTATCAATCTGTGATAGAGAAACCATGATAGAGATTATGGTTGATGAGATCTCTAATCACTGTAACAAGTTTGGTACTTAAATGTCTCTAGTCCTATGTACAGTCAAATGGGACATTGATAGTATAATCAGACTAGCACGTATTGGATGTCTTCTATCTTATAGAAGGTAGGGATAGATCTCGTCTATCGAAGTGTAGAGACACTTGGACTGTACGTGGACGTGTATTAGAGAATGCGTACGTTAGACTGACCCACTTACATTAGGTGTCACACTATGTGGCGGTTTTGTAATTATCCTTTTGACCGGAGTCTTCATGGCATCACGGTGTGGATTGTCATGCTTTGACACTATTGAGATTTCTCCTAGCCATGGGGCGATCATGCGGTAGTGATTGGGTATGATATTGAAGCATTGACGGACCTTTTCTATGCTATCAATCCTTACCGGCAGTGTACCGGATCAAATTGTAGTGATAGTACGGTGAGTCAGGTGTCGATCCTCAGGGAAAACTTGGTAATTCACCGTGTGATTAAACACCGAGAAACTATTATTATCTCAATCTAAGTCGTAATTTTATTATCCAACCAAACTCTAAACTAACAAACAATAAATAAAAGCATAAAACTAAAACAGATATATATAAGTATATAAATATATATATGTATAGATATATAGCAATACATATATATATATATATATAGATATAAGTATATATAGGTACCAAAACAATATCTAAGGGAGGGAGATAGATATTATAATTAGAGACTAGCCAAGAATATGTTATTGAATTCTTATATCTTTTTAGTAGAAATTAGATAAGGCAGATCTTCCTTTTTCCAAGGTCCAATCAATTATACGAAACGGTATACTCCTAAGCTAGGCAATTTCTCCTCACACGAGCGTATGAAATTGTCATATGTCTTGTCCTCTCGTCCAATGTCATCCTCAAGCATGGGTCACTCCCGTTTTGTCATACGGCCAATTTTAAGAGATGTCAATTAAACGGGCGAATTTAACGTGATAATCTCTCGAGTATAAATTTCAATAAGAGTTTGTTTCTCCCGAAACAAATCTACCCCCGGTTTAGGAAATCGGATTCCGTTGTCACGTTTTCACTCGGCCAATTTTACCCTCCGGTCTTTCTATTAACGAGTTCATAAACTAACTACGAGGCGTCAATTCATAATTAGATTATGAATTCTTTCAAATCAATTAGCTACTTCAATTCAAACATAGAAAGAGATTCATTATAACCGATTTTAATCAATTTTAACATAGTCGTTATCCATTTCCCTAAAAAGATAAAACTAATCCAATTTCATATCTTGGCTAGATATTAAGTTAGCCTAATATCACTATAATTAATATATAGATACTAATAACAACATAAATACATTAGAAAAGTTACCAGATTACAATTGAAGCTTCATAGTTGTACCCTCCGGAAATAGCAACTCTTTTACATCAATGAGCCTTGATACATCTTCTAAGTATTATAACGATACTTTATACTACAGCATTATTCCGGCAGAGTGCCGTTTACAGCTTTTATTTAACTAAAAACAACAAAAGAGACTATAGATAGATATAGAAGAGAGATATATGCATTGGTACACCTCAAAATGGTTGCAATTGAGGGGTATTTATAGAGTACACCACAAGGCCGGCGCGTGCCGGAACACCACCGGCGCGTGCCGGTCAAATAGTATATATTCCCTTGTCAGAGATTTGTGGGCCCAATGTCAGAGATTTTCCTGCAAGATCCGGCCTTCTCCGGCGCGTGCCGGCCATCCAACATATCAGATGTTCGTAAAAACCTATCTCGAGCTGTAGACCTCAGATTGACATAATTTAATATTCGTTGGAAAGCTCTCTTGAAGGTCTACAACTTTCATCAAGGACTTTTTCTCTGAAAATGCCTCTAAGTTAGGTCAAATGTCCGTTGAAAATGAGTTACGGTAAAAACATTAAAGACAGTTGATATGTTCAAAGTTGTTAGATTTTGGCATAATCTTTTATCCCACAAAAACTCATGATTTATACTTCGAAGTATGTCATATTTTGGGATCTCGGTAAACATCTGATCCTGCAATAAAATCAACGAAACACCAAACGTAAATCTGACAAAAAACCATCATTTTTATCGTTTTTATAACTTATGCATCTAATTATAACTAACTATGATTTTTATAAGTTTTCAATGCATTAATATGAAATTATACTAAAATATCATAAAATAATAATAAAAAGTCTTATAATATAATGATATATTTTTCATACATCACAACTCCCCACTTAGCTTTTGATCGTCCTCGAGCAAAATAAGCGATAATATATAAAATTATAAAAATATAATATAATTCTTCTAGATTAAATTCCTAACTTAGTAACGTACGCTGTCAACATTATAATTATATTAATTTCATCTATCTAAGATATTTTTTTAAAAAGATAAGAAGTGTATATAACGTAATAAATTAGTTATAAAATATTATTTAAATGAAATTTTACATGAATTACTTTATAAGTATAAATAAAATATTTAGAACAACTTTTTAATCTCCACTGTATGATTTATCGGAATCAAAGACTAAGTCAAGTAGTTGGCAAATTGGCTTGTAACGTTCAGGCTTAGGATAGTTGGCTAATCGAAAAGGATAACAAAGGAAAATCAAAAGAGGTAGAAGCAAGTCGTACGTACTTACACTTTCATCTTCTGATCAAAAATTTCTCAATCAGTAACACTCCTGGCACTGTTTTCAATTTTCAACCTTGATAATTTCCAAAATATGGTTTTTTTTTTTTTTTTTTTTTTTTTTTTTTAACAACTTAAGAACATAGGCATTGCTTTATCAAGATTGATCGGAGTACTACTCTTTCGATTGAAAATCATGAATCCGGTTTCCTTAAACTCGTGATAATTCTTGATAGTTTTGATTCGACTTTTTCTTTTTCACCAGATTTGTAGCATATACCTTCATTCCCAGCAATAGGACATTTCGTGATAATACCCTTTGGACTACTATCATCAGCGCCTATATACGATATTTTATTTTTGGTTTGTCGATCAAAAAGCGAAAAGATACTATATAATACTGTTCTTATATATATATATATATATATATATATATATATATATATATATATATATATATATATATATATATATATATATTTAATAACCATATTTGATAACAAACTGCCTTCCGAATAACATTCATTTCAATCTCAGCATATATCAAATTTCGATGTCGTCACCGCTATTCATAAATACATACTAAACTTGCGGGATTTTCAAAGAAATGTAGACCATTATTAAGTTAGGGTTAGTAATTTCTAGTTAATAATAATGGCTATTTCGAGTGAGGTCTTGATCACTCTACAAGGCTGAGGTGGGGACAAAAATTAGAAATCATGTTCGGGTAGGCTTATTTGGCTCTGGTTTATCAAAGTTATGCCAAAAATCTCATCATCCCTAATCCGATTCCAATTTCATACTTTGTCTTGAAAAGAAAATTATTCTAAAATTTCATTATAATTATAAGTAACTTTTGTCTAATTTCATAAAAAAAATATTTCATAATATTTATCAAGATATATATACTAAAAATCTTATTAAAAATCTAAAATAGACATAATTAATATAGAAATAATATATCAAGATTACTTTACTTAATTAAAAATTTATTCTATCCAAATATATCATTTTTATCATAATAATTATATATTATTCACTTATTCCCTTAAGAAAAATTAAACTAAGTGTGTAAGTATTTGATGTATTAAATTCAATTTATTTACTAACCAATCCCTACTCCCCACTTACGAATTGACATCGTCTCGATGGCTAATGAGTAGTAAAAATTTGGATTAGAAAATAAAATGAATTTTATCATGGTTAGATTATTTTAGGTGTCAAATAGACGAGCGTTTATATAATATAAAAGAAAAACATTTAAAAACATAAATTAAAAACATGCAAATATATTACAATACTAAAATACAAATTAAAACTACGAGTAACGTTAAACTAGAAAACCATAAATTAAGTTAAACTAATTTAAACTAATTTATTAAACTAAGTTATTTTAATTTATTGTGACTTATACTAACGTACCGTATTACTTTTATGATTTTTATTCCTTCCTGACTACCAACACAATTATATAATTTTCACCACTTGACGATCCTCCCGGAATATCGACTGGTAAAAGCCCAACATGAGGAATGCGAGCTGGAAAATATTCATCTGTCGCTCTTTCCGGAACCCTTGCCAAACGAACACATAACCTAGAAATCAACCATCCAAATGGTAAAGGATGATAATTCGGGCTTCTCCCGAACGCAAAACTCACAAACCGATTTCGAATCGGCACCCCCAATCTATAACGACTCCGTGTAGTAATCGCATATAGAAGCATCAATTCATCATCACTAACTTCCGAGAAATTAACAGTTGGATATACTCGTGAATTGATGAATCGTTTCCACGTTCTAAGATGGGGAAGCAAAGCAGTCGTAGAGACACTTTGATCAATATCATAATTGTAGAACAAGAGTGGACAAGCTTCCGAATATATTGTAATAAAACCGTCAGCGGTATCCAATCTCCATTGATACTCAAAATGACTTGGTGATGTGTGGACTGGTGGAATAAGGAAAATTTGATTTATGTTGGTAGAAGTGAAAGGAACAACAACTCCTCTCACTGTAACAGACTGTGTTAACGACACAGTATTAGCTTCTGAAAGTACTGAATAGAATTCTCTTACCATAGTAACATTAATCCTACCTCTCGGCATACGACAAAAATAGTCCCACCCATCTATTTCCATCCTCGTAAATGCCCAATTGTCAACCTTTCTGAAATTTAAACCCCTTTCAATCAACACCGGTGACTGATTGAAATTACTTATATAAGGGTTGTGAGCCGAAGCATACATAGGCTCGTAAGGGATTTGATGAAAAAATGGATTTGGAATGATAGAATTCGGTGTATGCGGAGGAGAATAACTGTTAACTAACGAACGATCGGACATTTTAAACTCTTTATAGCAAGAAAATTAAAGGTAAAGGAAGAGAATGAGCACTTTAGGAATGCTGCATCTGTTTCCTTTTATAGACAAAGGTGGACTGAAATGGAAATATCCTGAGAAGATTCTGCAACCCACTACACCGGCGCGTGCCGGACACCAACCGGCGCGTGCCGGTCAATTAGTGCTCAGTCAGAGATATTTCTATTTTCAGATCATTCCATCATCTATTTTCTGCATCAAGAGTTCTGTATGGTTTCTAAAACGTGGTGAAAAAGATCTAAAAACATCCGAAAACTACGAAAAAGATACAAAATAACAACGTGCACTACCCCGAGAGTGCATCAAACGTTTAACAAACATAACAGACATAAAAGATACTAAGTCAAACCAAAAGTAGATAGTTATACAACAAAAAAAAAAAAATCACTCGTCCTCATCATAGTTAAGATCAATGTCACCAGTAGGGTCGTACTGAGATGACGATGATCCAAATGTAGATAGTATCGAAGTATAATCAGCTCCTTGCGACTGCGTCGTATGAATACCATAACTGAACTGCTGTGGATCCAATACAGAAGTTCGAAATGATGTCTTAGTCCTCATCGTCGACATAGAAACTGATCCCTGTAGACCAAATGAACCAAATCCTGCTGTCACATCTGCTACAGAAGTCACTCCTCCCATGCCCAAGGATGTCCCTGGTGTACCTGTAAACATACCACCCTGTCCTATGGATGACGGCGTATAGTCCTGAAATATAATAGGTGGTGGAATCGGCGGAATCCAATCTGGCATAGTATATGGGTCAGGCTGACTATAGGGGTGTCTAGCAGAAAGCTCAGCAAATCTAGGATCAAACTCACTCATAGCATCTCGATATCCTCTTTGACCAACTCGAATGTCCTCACCCCACTGTCTATTCTTCTCACAAGCTAAAGCTATATTAGCATCGTTCTAGCCCGGGCTTGAACTAAATCCGAAACATAGCCTCAACTTGGCTCTTTGTGGCCGGTGTGACCGTCAGGTGGCCTAGGTACTTGAGTGTGAAAAGGAGGTGGAGGTGGCGGTTGTTGTTGCTGACGATTAGGATTATTGTAATCTATTATTCCAGTAGGTAAGGCTCTCAGCTTAAGACCAATGGGAGGAATGTAGGGAGACACAGTTCTATCCGAGGGTAAGACAGGGACTTCTGCAAGCTCACATAAGGCAGAAATGAGACTAGGGAACGGGAGACGTCCCCCTCGATAACGAGTGCTTGCAAATTCACATGCCTTAGAAAAGATCAATTTCCCCAGATTTATAGGAATATCATTAACCATGGCCCAAGCAATAACCACTTCCTCTCGACCAAATGCACAAACATGTGTGGAAGGACATACATTATGGCCTAAGAACTGTTTTATTGCCCTTATGTCCCTAATACAAATCCCATAAGCAAACATATTTTCTATCCATTCAGCAGTGGGGTCAAAGGCTTGTTGGGCTTCATAAGCTTTGGTTTGTAGAGCCATAGGATGTTCTAAACCCCAAACATTATGATAATCCTCCTCTTCAGGTATTTCAGCTAAGCCATAGAATACATTAATCATAGCAGGGTAAAAAGTAACATTAACACTTCTCAGAGGGATATAGGTCATCTCCTCAACCGTATCAGCATTATAAGTAGATAATACTGAATAAAATTCTGATACCATAGAAACATTAATCTTATCTTTCCTATCCATAGCTATATCGAACCATCCTCTATCCTTGAAAATTTCTTTCACTTCTTTCCCAATCTTCGAAAAATCAATCCCTCGTTCTAACCAAACCTTACTTTTACTAAAGTACTCATCATGTGCCCGCTTAGCTTCTGCACTAGCGGTTTTTTCAAAGGTTAAAGTTTTCTCCCTTTTGGTTAAAGGCCTAGTTTGAACTACCGGTACTACGATTGGTACTTCAGTCTTTTTCCTCTTAGGATTGCTTCGAGATGATGAGGCCATCTACGATAGTGGTATGACAATACAACAACACAAACAAACAACACCAACAACAAGAACCAACAATTACTTAGGCTATAAAATCAAAATAAATTCAAAATAATTTCCGAAATTTAACTAAAATTTGAAATATTTGATATATATATATATATATACATATATATATATATACATATACATATACATATATATATATATATTACCTTAATATGCTAGAAAGAAAAGCTAGGTCGCCGGAATTAATGGTGGGTCGCAGGAATGAGAGAAAAGAGAGCTTTGAGCTTGCCAAGCTTCAACTTTTTCCAATGTTGATCTTCTTAGATGTTTTAGATGAAGAGAAGATGATGGATTGTTGAATTTGTGATGAAAAAGTGATGAAATTTGATATATTTTTGGACGAAAATGGGGTGGAGTCGGGTCGCTCTTCTAAAATTTTGAGGGAATGGGGGAAATGAGGCTAACATTCGAGATTAGGGTTAAGTGTATAGGTTTACCGGCGCGTGCCGGTAGTGTACCGGCGCGTGCCGGTCACATGGCCCCCAAAAATCGAAATTTTTATCATCTTTTGTGTAATGAGCTCTAATTATACTACATAAAGATCATTTGATGTTAATCAAATGATTTATGTTATATAATCTAAGTTCAATACGATTTTTCTATATAAAACTTGATAAAATACATAAAAAGCTAATATAATATTGAAATCACATATTTTTGATATAATATACCTATTTAAAATCACATGAGATGAAAATAGGTTTATTATAAATTTTTCATAAAAATATTTTCTTTTAATTTTTAGAATTAACACAACTTTAAAAACAATTAAAAGACTAAAAGCACACACTAAAATTTTTAGGATTTTTTGCTAACTCCCTCAATCTCAGATCCTCAAGATTGTTATCATAACGATCCCTTAACCTTTCTCCTAGGAGTGATGCGTTTGAATTATCTCTTTGTATTCCCTCGGGATTTTCGGATAACCACCTAATCGTTCCCTTCTTAATAACATTCAAACACTCATCCTGGGATATGGTTGTATTTCTTCCACATTGTCCATCATGTTCACTTTTTCCACAGATTCTACATCTCATTAGAAACCTTGCTCTTCTTTTTATTGCACTCCTTGAATTTCCATTACAAAGTTCTCTTTCTCTGACTTCGATTAGCAATTCCTTATTTAATTTAGAAACTAAGGCTTCTATCTTAAACGCAACATCCTTATTCAGACCTAATCTTAAAAGTAAAATAAAAACTCTTATTCTATCTATGAAAGGCATCCAGTTCTTTTACGTCTATCCGGTAAAAGATGAAACTACTTTAAAATGCATATTAAAAAGGTGAATTAGAAAGATAGTACCCGTAATCGGCTGAGTTTAAAAACCCTGCTTCCTTAATTCGTTGGAGGGTCGATAAGTAATAATACTTCTTCTGGTTGAGGTATCCCTTCAGCTTCCACGAACAATTTCACCCTGTGTCCATTGGCTATAAAAGTTGTTTTTCCATCAGTTAGTTCAACGACTCCGGACTTATAGATTTTTGTTACGTCATATGGACTCCGTCCATCTAGATTTAAGCTTTCCTGGAAACAACTTCAAACGTGAATTATATAAAAGTACTCGATCACCTACATGGAACTCACGACTATAGATTCTCTTATCATGAAAAGCTTTCGTGCGTTCCTTGTAGATTCAAGCATTTTCATAAGAATCGAGTCGAAATTCTTCCAGTTCTGTTAACTGAAGTAATCTATGATCACCGACAGGTTTAGGATCAAAGTTTAGAAATTTAATAGCCCATAAAGCTCGGTGTTCTAATTCAACGGGGAGATGACAAGATTTACCAAATACTAATTTGTAAGGAGAACATCCAATCGGTGTTTTAAAGGTCGTTTCGTATGCCCATAATGCATCATCAAGTCTTTACGCCAGTTTTTACGATTCGAGTCCTTTGTCTTCTCCACGATTCTTTTAATTTCTCTATTAGACACCTCTACCGTCCACTAGTTTGTGGATGATAGGGTGTTCCAAGTTTATGAGTTACACCATATTTCTCAATTACCTTAGTAAATGGTCGGTTACAAAAATGTGAACCTCTATCACTAATGATAGCCCTCGGAATGCCATATCGTGTGAATATATTCTTTTTAAGGAACCTTAGCACTACTCGGTATCATTAGTAGGGAGAGCTTCAAACTTCTACCCATTTAGAAACATAATCAACCATTACTAGAATAAATCTTTTTCCAAAAGATATAGGGAAAGGTCCCATGAAATCTATGCCCCATACATCAAATAGCTCACATTCTAATATCGGTTGCATAGGCATTTCATGTTTTTTCGATATATTTCCCCATTTTTGACATGATTCACAAGATTTTGCATATTTATATGCATCTCTATATAGTGTAGGCCAATAGAAACCATATTGTAAAACTTTGAAAGCAGTTTTCCATCCTCCATGATGACCTCCTGCCTCACGATCATGACAAAATGATAATACACTTAAAATTTCACTATCAGGAATACATTTCCTAATTATTCCATCTGAGCATCTTCGGAAAAGATCCGGTTTATCCCAATAATAAAACTTTAAGTCATAAAAGAATTTCTTTTTCTGTTGCCAAGTCCAATGAGGTGGGATGTACTTACAGGTAATGTAGTTAACAATATCCCCAAACCATGGCGAATCTTCCTTTGATGGTATTCTATTTTTTAATAATCGCATGGTTGAGGGAGTATCTATCTTAAACAGTTTCTCATCTGGAAACGAATCCTGAATTTCTTTTCCTTTTCCTTCATCATTATCCATCCCGCTTAGATGATCCGCTACTACATTTTCACTTCCTTTTTTATCCTTAATTTCAATATCGAATTCCCGAAGTAACGAGAATCCACCTAAGAAGACGCGGTTTGGCATCTTTCTTACTTAACGTATACTTCGTAGCCGAATGGTCCGTGTAGATTATTACCTTAGAACCAACAATATATGATCGAAACTTATCTAAGGCAAATATTACACCAACGAGTTCTTTCTCGCAGTTGCATAATTAAGCCGAGTTGCGTTTAATGTGTGAGAAGCATAGTAGATAGCTTTGAGAATTTTGTTATATCGTTGACCTAAAAAGCTCCTACAACTAAATCACTTGCATCACACATAATTTCAAACGGCAAATCCCAACTCGGTGCTACTAGTATCGGTGCGGTAGTTAATTTCGCTTTTAGGGTCTTAAAGGCTTCCATACATTTATCATCAAAGTTAAAAGGTACTTCTTTTTCTAGAAAATGACTCGGGGGCTTTGCTATTTTTGAGAAATCTCGCAATAAACCTTCTATAAAATCCCGCATGTCCAAGAAATCCTCTTAACGTTTTCAAATTAATTGGTGGAGGTAATTTTTCAATTACTTCGACTTTAGCTTTATCAACTTCAATTCCTACTTCAGAGATTCTATGACCTAGTACAATTCCTTCAGATACCATCAAATGACATTTTTCCCAGTTTAGTACCAAGTTGGTATCTTCACAGCGTTGTAAAACGCGTTCTAAGTGTGATAATCATTTATCAAAAGAATCTCCATAAACACTAAAGTCATCCATAAAGATTTCTAAGAATTTCTCGACCATATCAGAAAATATTGCCATCATACATCGCCGAAATGTAGGCAGTGCATTACATAATCCAAACGGCATTCTTTTATAAACAAAAGTTCCATAGGGACAAGTGAAAGTAGTTTTTTCTCTATCTCCTGCTGCAATGAATATCTGTAAATAACCTGAATAACCATCTAAGAAGCAGTAATACTTATGTCCACTTAATCTTTCCAACATCTGTACGATGAATGGAAGTGGATGATGATCCTTTTTAGTATGATCATTCAGTTTCCGAAAGTCAATACACATTCGATATCCTGTAATTTCCCTTGTCGGAATCCATTCATTTTTATCATTTTCTTTTACCGTGAAACCTCCTTTCTTTGGAACTACTTGAGTTGGACTTACCCATTCACTATCTGATATGGGAAAGATTATTCCCATTTCTAATAGCTTAATGACCTCTTTCTTAACGATTGTTTGCAAATTCGGGTTGAGGCGGCGTTGTGGCTGAATACAAGGTTTAGCTCCTTCATTCAAAATAATCTTGTGAACACAAATTTCAGGGCTAATTCCTTTGATATCTGCCACTGTCCATCCAAAAGCTTTCTTATGTTGTCTTAACATTCTTAATAATTGATCTTCTTGTTCATTTGTTAAGGTTGATGAAATAATAATAGGTAACAGATTATTATTTTCAAGAAAAGCATATTTCAAATTCGAAGGAAGTGGTTTCAACTCCGCATTCCTTGGTGGATCTTCTACCGATGGTTTTAAACTCGGTCCTTCCATTTCCAATTTCAAATTTTGATGCCATGGATGTTTAACAAACCCTCCTTTATCTAAATAAAGGATTACTTCTTTCATTTCAAAGTATCATTTTCATCTTCTTTATAGATAGAAAATGCCAAACATTCTTCTAATTTATTTTCATAACCTTCAAATTTGGCATCCCGTATAGTAGAATATTCATCTATAAAAGAACATGATTCGGTTCTTTGTATGGATGGTTTATAGCTTTGAAGATATTGAACGAAACTTTATCCTCATTAACTCTCGCATTAGTTCACCTTTTTGAACATCTAACAAAGTCCTTCCCGTAGCTAGAAATGGTCGACCTAGAATAATTGGCGCCGAATATCCTTCTTCCATTTCCATTATTACAAAGTCTATCGGGAAGTAAAATTTATCAATTTTAACCAACACGTCCTCGATTATTCCTTTAGGATGTTTAATTGATCTATCTGCCATCTGAAGGGTCATTTCAGTATTCGTAAGCTCTCCTATTCCTAGTTTCTTATAATCCTCATAAGACATGAGATTGATACTTGCTCCTAGATCACACAATACTTTCTTAAACAGAAATCCTCCAATTTCACATGGAATAGTGAAACTACCAGGATCTTTAAGTTTAGGAGGTAGTCGATGCTGGAGTATTGCAGAACATTCTTCATTAAGGCATATATTCTCATATTCTTCTAATCGTTTTTTGTTAGATAGGATATCTTTAAGAAACTTTCCATAGGCAGGCATGTTGACTAAAGCTTCTATAACAGGGATATTGACATGAATATGACGAAAAGTGTCAAGGAAACGAGCATATTTCTTATCGTTTTTTATCTTTTTAATTTGATCTTTCGGTGGATAAGGCAAAGATTCTAAATCTATAACCTTTGGTTCTGAAGTCATTTTCTCTTTTCCTTTTTCCTTGAATCTTTGAGCATTACTTGATCGCCAAGTTTCATTATCTTGAGATTTTTCCTTTAAAACATCCCCTGTATCAACTTTATCCTTCTCGTTACTTTTAAACCTTCCTGTTTT